>BSBM01000376.1:6672500-7117500 GCA_027924585.1 Larix kaempferi
TATTTTAGAATTTGGGGTGGACTACGGCCTATGCTTTTCTAGGATTGTACGAGGATGAGACAAGTGTATTGTCGAGATTGATTCTATGGCAATCATTCAAAATTCAAAATAAACAATTATAAAGACGAATTTAAAAAATAATTGGTAGTTGATGAATGGATAAGTGGTAACAATACATGGATAACTTGTAGTTAATGAATGGATAACCAATCATTCATGGAAGATAACTAGAATAATGTGAGAGATAAAAAAAGAATATATAAAAAATAAGTGATGGTTCATGCATAAATACATAGATAACTTGTAACTCATTAATGGATAACCAACCATTCATAGCAAATGATACCATTAACATTTTTCATGTACAAATGATACACATGTGCTAATTTATATTTATGTCAATTTTAAATTCAAATTTCTATATAATATAAGTTTGATATGCCTTTAGATGAAACTTGCACTTAGACCAAACTTCCATAGACAACGATATTAACATATAGTTCTTCCATCCAACATCCATAGACATAGACAACCACATTAACAAATAGTTCTTCCATCCAACATCCAAAAAGAGGGGTTGGTCTCGGCCTAATCCCAGCCTAGGCAAAAGGAAAAAGACATTATCTCCTATGTAGTATGTACAGTGTCATCACCACCTATGAAATAGAGAATTCACAACGCAAAAGTAACACTATGTACAATGTCATCCAACCCCTATGAGGTAGAGTATTCACTAAGGTGAAGTACTTACAATTATGATACCAAACTATATTAACTTGTGAAGAGAAATGAAATAGCAGGCCATGCTTTAAACATGCAATTGCTAAAGGGTAAGACTCATTCTGCAGGCACTCACTATGAGAGAGCGACCGAGATGGTCTCCATCAACTTGTAGATACTCTAACTGAACACTGCTGGTCATGGCAGGCTCATGTAGTCGTCCACGTTATAAAATTCCAGCCACTGTGTATTTTCTATGTTCTCATGCAGGTGGTAAGATGTGTACACAAAGTATAGCACGCTCTGCGTCAATAGCCCCATCAAGTTAACAAAACACAGCAACCCAACAAGCAGTGCTCCATAAACTGCCCTTGCCGCTGTGCCCACGCCATGGCCACGTCCATCAATAACTGCATACCAAAAAACCCTTCCAATACCTCCGCTAAATATGAAATAAAGTATAACCAGTGCCCAGGCCGTCATCCGCTTTCCTTTGATGAGATTCTTGCTCTTCAACATGGCGCCCAGACCATAAAATTTGTCCGCCAACACGGAGATAACGCTGGCGAGGTTCCACACCGTGCTGATATACACAGCGGCGCATATGAAAATTAGGTTTTTAAGAACTGAACTGAAAACAAAACCCACAGATCTAAAACTATAACCCGCTCGGACGGAGAAGAATGTGAGCAGAAAGAGCGCCAGCCCAGAGGCGTTGTAAAGGGCCAAGAAAATTATGAAATCCCATAGGTAAGTTATCATGAGGCGATTCCAGACCCTGGGAACGATTCTTATAACTCTCGCGTATGACAAATTCTTGGCGTCGGCGGCATAGATGGAAGCCACCGTGTATACAACCGTGGCCGTGGATAGCATCCGAAAAGCATAAATGAAGACTGCGACCACCGCCACGAAAACGATAAGATCCCTCGATCCCGAGGTCAATTCCCACAGGGTCCTCTCGCTGGTGTAGCTGCTGGCCTCCTTTGGATAATACAATATAACTTCGCTCCACGCTATTTTACGGAGCAGAGGTTCAGAGACCAAGGTTTGGCACAGCGTTGCAGAAGAAAGGGGAAGAAGCAGGGTGAGGGTGAGTTGCCCTAGTAGTTTAGTACAGGAGGAGCGGAGCATTATGTTGAAGGCCTCTCTCACGATTCCAAAGGGGCCGAGCATCTGTAGCTCCTCTGCATCTTTCTCCATGCTTTTGACAAGTACCATTCCATTATCAGACATAAAATAAACCCATTATTTGATCCCACGAAGACAGAAATGGACATCACGCTCATTTCAACTACTCCATTGAGCTGCTTACGACGACCAGAAGATTACAGTGTATATTTATATTTATATTATTTTTAATCAATTGAATTATCGTGATCGCTGAAGTGGGCGATACTTTATACATAAAAATAATCGTCATCGTACTTGGTCTTCGCAGATTAGGTTCGAAATATTCATTTTGGATGCGTTTTGTGGCTTATTTTATAATAAAAGTTACGTGAAAAAATTATTATCAATATCCTCTGTGTGTTCTCTATCAATCATCGTCGAAAGCTTTGTCAAAGGATAAGTTTGAACAAATCTACAATCTGGTTATTCATTATTAACTCACAGTTAAATATATATATATATTTTTTCCATGGAAAAAAAAGCGAATCAACTTTGTATTAAAGAAGAAACATTTTATACGACTTCATTGGTCTCGCAAAAAAAAGCATGCAACAAGCAGCCAAGCGGCTATAAACCATAATAAAACATCCATAGTCGGACCTGACAGTAGGTCATACCATGGTCATAAGTGGGCAGAAACAAAAACATCGAGGCTTCATGTCAATATCAAAGTAAATACATTGAAGCAGAGAATAAAAAAGGGATGGGTCCAGCGGTATAGTGCAACCCCGGATCGAGTGACCAAGTGACCAAGTCTGCCAATGTCCAACCAACCTCCAGCAGAAGACTAGTTTTGGAAAGCCTATCCGCCTCAAGATTCCTTTATCTGTAGACATGGTAGAAAGATATCTGATTGATTAATCCAGCCAGACGGGAGACCTCCTAGCGAGAGATCTCAATATTTCTTATAGCGAGAGGAGATCTATGATAAGAAGTTTATAAATTCCACAAATTTCGAACCTTTTAAACAATTCATCTTCAGGAGAACAAGGTTCTAGCTCTTTTTTGCACTTGGATATGAGAATCTCCAATCCTCTACAGTGTTGTCTATAATTGAATAAATTCACAAGAACATTTCGTGTTCTAATTTAATTTTTAATTTATTTTATTGCATGGTGTAATCTATGTTTTTAAGACAGTGTATGTTTTTAAGATAGTGTAATTTGTATGTTTAATGATAACAAAGATGATGAAGGTTTTTAATGTCTAATGAAATTAAATTTGCTTTTTCTAATCTTAGAAGAAGAAAAGAGGTGACATAAATTATTTGATTTATTTTAAAATAGTATTTCTATGTTTAAAATGTTAAAGCTTGAGGAATAGTTTCTTTAATTCACCATAGTTTTTTGACAAGTTAGAAAGTTAGAGAAATCAATGTTGAAATAAAGATTAATAAAAATGACAAATCCTTCAGACTCATAAAAAATCAATTTTGATCCAATTTTATGATAAATTTTTAAATATATAACATTTTTATACATAAAAAATATTAAAATAATTTAAAAATATTTTTTATTAATATTATTAATAATATATAATATTATAATTATAATTATTTTTATTTATTAAAAAATTATTTTAGAATTATTCTAAGTTTTTTTAAATATGATATTAACTAAGTTATCAATAAATATTAATAATATATCATAATAATGTGTTTAAATATCTAACGAAATAAATTGGAAATAAAATTATAAAACTCATGATATATTATTCAAAAATATAAAAAATGTTTAAAGTTTGGTTGTAAATTGCTTTTAAAAATTGATTCCACTATTGAAAGTTGTGTTGTATAGTTTTGTTTGCTTTATGAAACAATATTCTTTAATCAAGCAAGTATGGTCAAATTTCAATAGATGAAAACTAGGAAAAACTATGTAGTAGTTAGTCTTTGCCTTTTCTTTATAAAGAAAAGCTATGAATTATATCTTAACCTATTAACAATTCAAAATCCTTTGAAAAGATATGAATAAAATAAATCTTGTATCAAATATATAAAGGCTTAAAGATTCAATACAGATCTTAGAAAGCATAGTGTCGAGAGGAACATGAGAAAAGTAAGAAAAGTAAAAGTAAGTATGAATTCGAGTTTGTAGACCATTTTTAAATCAATTATATATATATATATATATATATATATATATAAAATAATAAATAATATTATAAATAATAAAAAGATAATTAATAAAATAGAAATGATTAATTATTTAGGTTAAGTAAAAGATCAATTCTTTGAGGTGAAAAGGTACAAGTAGAATTATTTAATTGGGTTTAGATTGTATTGTAAATATTATATTTAACTTATTCAATATTTATTTTTATATATTATCTTGTGGGTTATTTTATATTTCAAATATTTAAGTTGATAGTACTTATTTCAATATATGGATTGGGGTTGCATGTTTAATTGTATTTATGAATTTCGTCTCCATCAAATTGATGGTGGAGATTTGATAGCACAAATTGTTAAATGTGCTTTACTTGGTTTAATTAATGTTAATTAATGAATAGCCATAACTTCAATTCTGGTCAAATTACTCCAATTCTGCCGTAGGTTACTCCAATTCTGCCACGTGTTTACTTATTTTATATTTTTTTAAATGTTTTTTCTTTTAAATGCAAATCCAGCAGGGAAATGGAAAAAATATTTTTATATATAATTTTTTTATTTTTTATCTAAAAGAAAAATGAAAGAGAATGAAGAACTGCTAATTCCTATGGACGTCGGGAAATATTTGTTATGCCAGCTAACTTTGTTCGCTCATTTGTGTCAGAACCCCTTCTTGGGCATTCAGTTGATATTTGCATTTGGCCAAATAATTGTTTCATTAGTTTCTCCCAACTGAGTCTTTCTCCAAACTGAGTGAGTCTTTCTCCAAACTGAGTCTTTGACCATACACAGTTTTTTGACCAATAAATTTCAGAACTCTGTTGAAGAACAGTCTACTAACGAAGAAAGAAAAGATATGGAGCCCCATCAAACAGCTAATATCGCTCACTGCAATTCATTGCCTTCACTCATCCGCTCCCTCACCTTCTACTTCAACCCTCATCCTCACTACCATCGCTGCATCTTATCTCCTCCCCCATCACACGCAATCCCCAGCTGCGCTCCCACAATACCACCCACTTACCTCGCTGTAGCTTCCGGCCACGTCAATCCCTATCATTCTGGCTCCCATCCTCCCTGCCCATCCGCGCCCTCAATTGTTGAGCCAACCCACGCGCATCCCTTCTTCTCCCTTCCCACTACCATTCTTCATCTTCATTCCCTTAGCACCCACCTCCTGGCTGCATCCCAGTCCTCTACACATTCTACCAGCCCTCCCACGACCGCTATACACCACGCTCCATGTCCTCACATTCCGTCTACATCCACCACTCACGCTCCAACGATCGTTGCACTCTCCCACGCTTTCATTTACCCGGCTTTCCTCTCCAATATTTTCTCCCATCGTGCACCAAAGCCCCAACTGATCAACGCCCAAGCCACCTCTGAAGCATCGCAGCCCTCTGTACATCTCACACTGCCTTCTCCATACTCCTTCCCAGCTCCCTCTCACACCGGCGCATGGCCACCACCCCAGCCAGCACTCTAAACATCCACGCCTTCCTCCTTCACTTCTCTTCACTCCATGCCCAAGCCACCTCCACACCCTCATGCGCTGCGCAAGCCCTACAACTCCACGCCTATCCCCACACCCGTGCCCTTCCATCACTGCGCCCTTACCCAACATTGCTCCACGCAAAAACCGATCCCTCCTATCCGCTCCCATGATCTATCTTATGTCGCCCCCATTCGCCCCCATTCGCCCCCCCCTCTTTCTTACTCCCTCTCTTTCGTGGCTTGTGACAACTCCGCATTCCCATTCTCCTCTCCACAGCACCCTCCTCCCTCATCGTATCCTACTCCCTCCTGCGCACTTCCACAATCTGCCCACTCGTCCCGGCAAACAATACTCGTGCCACTTGCATCCTTCCACGGCAATCCTTAGGGTTTAAATCCATAATTCCCCTTTTATTTATATTATTAAAAATAACATTTATTATTACATAATATTTTTTAAAAGTCTACTTCCACTCTTTCTTTCAAATATATATATATATATATATATATATATAATATATTACTATATTTAAATTATTATTATTATTATTAAACTTTAATAATAATAACGATTAGTATTAGTTTTTCATAATTTTGATTACAGTTATTAATTAAAAGTAAAAAGAATAAGATATTATTTTTCCATATTATCAATCCCCTTAATGAATTTTGCATTCACCTAAGCAATAAGGGATTTGAATCCCAACACCAACACCAACATTTCTTCCATATTTTTCTCAGATCTATTGCAAATTGGAAAAGAAAAACCATCCACCATATTTTTCCCAGATCTATTGCAAATTGGAAAAGAAAAACCATCCACCATTTGGCTAGGAGGAGAAACTATGGACTATAACCTACCCTATGTATTTTTCCCATACATTCTTTTACCCTAAAAATGTCCAACCAATGCTTGTGAAGCCGACCCAATGGCATGATGAATTTTACATCGTCCCCCAAACCCCAAGGGACTAGGTTCCTCTCCTTTGTAAAGACACCGCTTACTTTGTTGCAAAGATGAACTACCACATCTTTTTTGACCTCCTTCACCACCAAGACACTGAATCAATGGTTTTGGGTCTTCACACCTAGCAACCGATAAGATACTTACTTCATGGAATAAGCGTAGATCAACCCTCACATTCAAAATCTTGGCCCTTCTTAATGACACATAGGACTTCACCACCAAATCTTCCTGATCATACACTAGATTCTGAGCAAGGAAAGGGCCATGAATATGAAATGAATTAGATACAAAAGAGAAATTTCTAAAGGAGAGTATGACGAACAACATCTTCCCCAATCCTCGGCTCTAGAAAGATGTACATAAAGTGCTTTTAAGGCCCCCATTGTCTCGATCCTTCATTAATAATTGAATTAGGAGCTCTCTGACATCGATTATTAATTGATTTACATGTAGTTGATCCTCACCTTCCACTTTGGTTTACATGTAGTTGTTGTTATAGTATTTTGAGATGATATTTATGTTTGTAATGTATTCGTTCTTGCACAAAGTTTGTACACTTTTCATTTTTGAGAGATGTCATTATAGCACATGTATATGTTTCTAATGATTTGTTCTTTTATTTTCTGATTGTAGTGACAATTATGGATGCACATTCAGGCATCCAAAGAAAAATTGGGAGGCTCCAAGAAATTCAAGCCTCAATAACTATTGTTGATGATAGGCACCATATGCTTGCATCCAATTTGGATGCAATGATAGAGACCTTTAGTAGGTCTAATGGTGCAGTGCACGATATTGCTACATACAGAGATAGAAAGAGGCAAGAATATGCCGATGGAATTAGCTACAAATAAGTTAAGAAGTTGAAGATATCAAAACAACATATATTTTCCCTTTTAAGAGATCCACGGACGACTGAAATCCCAAATGCAAACAAAATCCATATTTCTATTGAGTGGTGTACATATCAACCATTCATAGATAATTCGATGGACCGATGGTACATGGTGTTTGATCAACCACCACATAACAATAGGGAAATGCCTCTATATTCTCTGAGAAAGATGTACGTAGAATTTGTTTTAGGGAAGCATGTTAACTATTTTGATATCTTGGAGTACCATGGCGTTGGGATGGGCATGCCTCAACAACGTCCCAATGTGAGGCACATAGATCCCAATCGCCTAGTAGCTCCACCTCGCAGGCAGCTACCCAGGCCAGATGTTCCTCCTGCACATCAGTTGGTCCCAGAGATGCAAGAGTCATTCCTACTGTTGGCACAAGTGGTTGTTCTCCATAGCATGTATCTTCAAGGTACGTACCAGGAAGGGCCATCAGAGCCACCATCTATGGGTTTAGTAGAGCCACGACCTCTCGGTGGGGTAGATCCACCACCTCCCGGTGGGGTCGAGCCACCACCTTCCAGTGGTCGAGGAGCATCTAGTAGTGGCACTAGACCTGCACATGATGAGCACAGTCGAGAGCCCCACCCATGCATAGTATGTGGCCATCCTTGCTTTGGTCATGTCCAAAGAGATGATACGTTTACTGGGTATTTTACACAAGTACAAGTAAATGGTTAACAATTTAATGTCATTTGTAAATTATTTTTCCTTACTATACACATATATAGATTGCTAATATTTTTAATGATTTTAAAACTTCTAGTTGCTACAAGAAGGTCACGACGGGGAATACTTTTCCACTGATGATGCATAGGATAGTCCAAAAGCTCATGCACTACCACCGTCTGATGTACAATATTTTATCATACCTTCAGTAATAACAACTCACACTGAGGTAACTATTTCAACATGACATTATTTTAATACATGAGTAAATGGTTAACAATTTAGTGTCATTTGTAAATTATTTTTCCTTACTATACACATATATAGATTGCTAATATTTTTAATGATTTTAAAACTTGTAGTTGCTACAAGAAGGGCATGAGGGCAAGAGTCTCATGCAGCAAAACCTTCTGCTGTACAAGATGTTGTCATACCTTCAGTGACAACAACTCACACTGAGATAACTATTTTAACATGACATTATTTTAATACATGTTAGTTTTTTATCACATGTTACTTAATTAATGCTACATAATCTAATATTTACAATTTTCTAAATTGTAGGTTGTAGATCCCCCTCGGAGGGAAATGATTTCATCTAGTGAGCTCCCCCATGGTGGGAATGCTAGCGATAGTGTTCCCATAGAGACACAACGGGTGGAAGAATGTTTCTTAGAGTTGATTGAAGTATATAGTACATTAGTATGTATTTCATCATTGCCATTTTGTTAATACATGCTATTTCATTGACTAATGCATTTCTAACTATGTCAGTAATTGGTGATTGTAGCCACCAGCTTCTATACTTAGGAGACGGTCAGTAATTTGCACTCCTCGTAGTCCAAATGTACAAAAGGGAAAAGTGTATAAGAGAGGCTCCACTCCTAGAAAGGGTGTGGATTTACTCTATAGCAGACACATGGGAGATCCATCTACCCCTCACCTAAAAAGGGTCATTGATGCTACAGTTAGTGTCGCATCTGTAATATCCACAAGTCATACAGAGGTAACTATTTCAAAAATTACAATGCATAGTATTTAACCATGTTACTATATTGTTTATTCATGCATTTCTAACTATTTCCCCATTCGGTGATTGTAGCCATTAGCGGCAGCAGCGCCTGACCCCTCTACTCAATCAATGGTTCTGACTAGGTCATCTCTTGTGGTGAGATGTTCATTAATGACCAAGTCTTTTTATTCAATTTACTCAAACATGTTGATCAATGTTGAATTGTTGAATTAATTGAGATATGATCTTTTATTTGCAAAGCACAAAGTAGATTCTAAAGAGAGGCCTTCCATGAGATTACCAGAGACATCTATATCCCAACAGGATTTGGTGAGTGTTTGTCATAAATAATTTTGCCATAAGTTAATTTTTTAAGTTTGTTAATGGTAGGGTATTAGTGTAGTTATTTGATAAAAATAATGATATTTTTTTGCAGACTCTTGGGATGCATAGCGATCCTAGGGAGATGGTCGATAGAGGAAAGTCAGGGAAAGGCAAGTGAAATATTGATATATATGTATTTTGACATACATGTACATCGACATATGATTTAAGGGCCGGCTACTTTGCCATATTTTGTATTACAAACATTCGGCTATCAATGCATGATACAATATATTCCATATTTTCTCTTGAGTTTCCACTTGTGCTTGTGATGATTTATCTCTTCCACAAATTTATAAATTATGCTATTGAAATTTATATAATTACATTTTAAGCAATATTTATTCTCTTACATTTATTGCATTGATCAAGTAACATGTCACCATTTTGTTATGAAAACATTATCTTAATGGAAAAAACTAATAATATCTTTCAATGAACTTGGTACATGCATGCTAACTTGATATCTAATTTAAAATTGTGGTTTCTGTCAACTCCAAGGGTTCATACCCATTGATCAAGATTATGGTTGCAAGGAAAATATGTTGCAAGGAAAAAAAAAAAGTTAACAAAATAAGTCAAAATATGTTTGAATAACCTTTGTCATCTAAAACTAGCTACGCATATCATCAATTTGAGCCTATGACATTTTCACAAACTAAGAGAAAGTCTTATAGATGCTACACATTTCATCAATGTTACCGTATTTTATCAAACGATACGTACATGGGAATCTATGAAGTTTGGTTGAAGTGTACCTACTCTAGCATGCTAAAAACAATGGAAAAGTATCAAGTACAATCACACCCTTTGTAGATTGGTATGTTCTTGGTGCGCCACGTCATTTAACAACTCCTTAGTGTTCCACTATATTTGCATTTTGAGTAATAAATGTCATTTTTAAGAATTCAAAGTTCCAAATAAAAAATAGAGGTGATGTTTCATCGATGATATCCCTTTGATCCTTGCTAGCTTTGTTAGATCAAATTCACCATGAACCTTTGCCATCAAGTTATGGAGGAATACTTGCCAAATCACAATGAACAACCATTACATCATCGTTTCTATCAATCAAGTACATTCAATTTTAAATACATTTTAATATGAGGATAATCCATCCTTTTTACAAACATAGGACCACGAACATCTTATTTTCCTTCATCAAAACAACATTATCAAGGAAGATCATTAAACTAGTTAGGTATTTCATTTTCCATGGATTCTGTATGATTACTTTTTCATTATGACAAGTAGAAAATGGACATATGAAAGAGGTAAAGCACAAACTAGGGTCTTACATACTAGGGTTTAGTACATGGAACAAACTAACTAGGGTCTATATCTTCAACGATTTATATAGGGTTTATATCTTCAACGATTTTATGAGAGTGGATTCATAACCAACTATTGGTTAGCATATTGGAACAAACTAGGGTCTTACAAACTAGGGTATATTTGTTACATATATTTCACCATATGTACATGAAGGCCCAATGAACTTTATTACACTTTAGTTATGCATTCTTTGCCATATATTTATGTAAATCTAGGCTATTTTTGTAAAAATGACCAATTAGCAAATTTATTTTTGAAACAAAATCCCCAAAATAGCCAATTAACTAAATTTAACTCCTAAAAATTACCATACAAATCATCGATAGTTTTAATTATCCTAATACTTGAAATAAAAATGAAAAAGAAAATACTTTTTTCATCATATTTTTTTCCTAAAACTAATTAGAAAATAATGACTCATCACTCCCTCAAGCCTAGATATATGCCCAAGCAAAACTATGAGCACACATGTGCCAAGAATAAATTATAAACTCTCACCTTCCTCTTAATATTCACTAATATAACAAGCTCAAGAATTATCCTTTTTAATTTCACTTTATAAGAAGATCCATTCCAACTAAGTTCATAACTTGTCCCAAGCCAAACTATGAGATCATATGTGCCAAGAAGATCTCACTTGCTATGAGATCATATGTTCCAAAGAACATCTCACTGGCAAAAGAGTTCTCCTTTTCTATTTTCACTTTCTAAGAGATTCCATCGCAACCAAAATCATAATTCAACCAAGGGAGTCCAATCCATTGATCTTCCTGATTCTCTTTTAGAAAGCATTGGATGGTAGAAAACCAATCAAAATCACCATTTCGATGTTTAATTTCCCCAAAACCCAGAAATTCTTCCTCAAACAAATAACCATACCCTTGGACAATCCATCTACAAGTTCATGATTTAGGTTTGGACTCATTTGCATAAAACTAGACTCATGCTTCATGAAACTTTTGTTCTCAAAATACATAATCTACGGTATCGAGATGTTCACAAATATTTCTAATAGCGTGGACCATATACTCGCAAAATACATACAATTTACCGTATTTATATGTTCTCAAAATACATATAATTTATGGCATTTACATGTTCTCAAAGATTTCTAACACTATATATTGTTTAAATAAGTATATACTATTCTATAATTGAAGTAATAATAAAACTAGTACAGACATTTAACTTGTGGTATGTGAACAAGAATATGTTACAAGTTAAGTGTCATTAACAATAGGCCACAAGTTAAGTGTCATTAACAAGTTATCTGTTACTTGTTCTCTATGCTTATTTGTAATTATCTCTTTACACTACTACATGTAGGGCAACTTTGAGATGATTATTTGAGACAAAAATCTCATATTGTCTTTAACTTAAGTGCCCTCATTTTTATTTATTTTTTAATATTATTTTTTTAACATTTTTGTCTCTAAGATGACAAAACAAAAAAGTAATTTTGGTGTCGAAAAGCCAATTAGAGTTACATTAAACTTTGGGGCAATTATAGTATTGAACAAACATGGCCTGTAGTGAGCGATGCTTGGTTTTCTCTGGTGATCCCGATAGCAATGAGAAACAATTAAAATGTAGGTGATGGACAATGAGTCGTAGATATTGGCCTTGTGTAAGAGAGGAGCCATCATTATCGCGAGAAGATGATAGTTACTGGCAATTCCAAAACCCATTTTCCATCTACATTTTTAATTTGGAGCACTCATATTGGCGAGCTTAGCATGGGTTTGGAAGCATTTGGGGTTAGGTTTTTTGGTGGAAGGAATTAGGGCTTCATGATGTTAATCATCAACTCGCTGGAATCCATAATGAAACATTTAGGGTTTCTGATGCAAGGATCTCCAATGTTTATCATCATCTAGGCGCTATGGACATACCTAAGAGGAAACCCTGGTCACTCTTGTCTAGTTAAGCGTTCTTCCCATTACCAAGTACAGGAAGTCGGTTCTGTCATTTACCAAAGAAAAAAAATTCATAAGATGAAGTCTATTTTTTTCTCCTGGGGCTAATACATTTTTATGGGTTTTATTACTACCTACGGCGTCCTCGCCCTCATACTACAGGCGAGCCATCTTTCCTCTACTCCTTCTTCAAGTGCGACGTATTTAAGTGCTACAAACAAGCACTGTCTGGGGTCATCAAATTGGTGAAAAGTTGAGGTCCAACACTGTAGAGGTTATAGCAAGGCCATTCAATGCAATCTTGCTTTATGATTGAATGCACGACTATGTTACTCTAATGAATGGGGCCACGGGGACAAGTGATTCAAATAGATATTTCATTAGGGTTTTATGATGCTAATCATCAGTTAGGCATTATAGTTGAACATCAGGGTTTTCTAATACAAGGGTTTCTTCATTTGGTCACTGCAGAGGAACAATAAGGGTTTAATATGCTCCTCGTCATCTTCGGGGGCGTAGTGGAACATTTTTGCACATCTTTCTTCCACTCTCTTTCTCTCCTATTTTAGGTGGAATTTTGTGTTGGAGATGACGAGGATGTGAGTTCCAGTGATTGCTTGGCTACTTGACGTTCACTCAGAAACTACAGGTATTATTTTATGGTCTCATATGGTGGTGAAGTTCAAATTCAGAAGTTGTCTTTGGTTCTGATAATAGTCTTTGTTCATATGGATAACAAATTTCTCCATGGCTATTTACTTTGCAGGTTTTATCAAGCTGTCTAGTAGGAGCTCGTCTCTTCTTGAACGTATATATAGTTAAATAGGAGTTCACAAACACTTAGGTAAATAAATTTCATTTTATTTCGACTATAAACTAAATCAATTTCCTCCTATCAATTTTATTTCTGATGGTCAACCTTATCGCTTTTTTAGCATTTTTTGTAGAGAATGGTGCATCTGATTCCACCATTCTCATTGGGTAGGTACATACTCTTTCATCTTTTCCTTCTGTAGGTTCCAATTTCATTTTATTTATTTTGATTTACCCTAGTATTTTTCATAGTTGGATAATTTCTTGTTATAATTGTCTTTATTATGACATAGTGTTAGCACCTATATATTTTTGCTCTTTTACAGCTTATAGACCTTACATGAAAGATGAAAGGTCACACAACTACCTGAGAAAAAAAGATTGAAGTGATCTCCATCGGTAGTGGCCAGGTGCTAAGACATGCTACAAAATGATCTAGGAGGGGGCCAATGCAATAAAAGGGGGCTAATGTTAAAGGCTGAGTATTAATAGGCAAGCGAAGAATACCCCAAACCTATAGTCCGCGGGCAAATTTATGAAAGACTAAGTATCGCGTAGATCAACACCGTTGATCAAAAGCGGGAGCAAGATCTACGGTTTTTAACAGACCATTGCATGGACAAGTTGCAAGGAGAAGAGTGAATAAGTGGATGCAATGAGCCGGATGCTGGCAGACAAGTGTCAGCCTAGGAGCACATCGCAAAGAGTAAGGAGCAGTGGGTGATGCCATATTTGGGCGCATGCAATGGTAGGGATAGATACAAGGATCTATGGCGGAGATGATTTTTTCAAGATCTAAGGGTTTGAGTTTACTTACTGAAAGGAGGGCCTGAGTCTCCGACAGATCTACATTTCAGGCGGAAAGAAGAGCCAGATCAACGGCTGGTGGAGGCCGGAAACGTACAGAGTATAACAAGGGGACCCCATTAACAGATGAAGCATCTAAAAGCTAAGTCGAGTATGGGGACTCACCATGGATATACATCTGAGAAGAAGCGGACGGTTGTCATACACCGTCGCACCAAGAAGTAGCACGAGGGATAGCTACAGGCTAGATGCGATGGTCGGGGTCCCACTAGATAGGTTTCAGCTCCACAACTTATCACATAGAGCAAGGGTGATATAGGAAAAGCCTTCTTAGGTGCATGCGATGCTACCCCGTAGATGCATGCAAATGAGATTAAAGGCCCAGATGAGGACTTGCAGTGAGTATCCGATGGTAGAGATGGGTAGGTTGTCAGATCAGTAGGTTAAATGGTAGTTAGATCCAATGATGGAAAGTAAACATGTGAAAGTTCAGACGGTTGAGATCAAAGGATGGCAGGCCAAAGAGACCAGGAGTTATGGAAATACAGTTATATATATAAGGAGTGTCCGCGAAGGTTGACATTTGTTTCCAAAGCCTATCGAAGTCAGGAAGTCTCTCGGCATGTGGCAGACGATGAAGGTGACACAACCTTCAACAGGGTGCATGCAGAGCTTCGAAGGTGACAGGTAGGGTCTGTAACCGCCATTTTTCTAAAAAAATCTAAGTCTTTTACAGTATAAGATGGGGGAAGAAGAAGCTTCTACTAGTTCTAGGGTTAAGGTTTCCCTGGAAGACAGGGACGTCGACGTATTTGATACATGCATGTAGCTCCCAGTCCCAGAAATCAAAAGGAGGTTGGAAGCCTTGCATGGACAAGGACTGGATATACATGGTGTCTTTAGGTCGTCATTCATTTTCTTTTTCCTTGACCAGGTGTTCTCTATCCCTGAGTTTGTAGTGTGGTGTTCTTATAATTATTCAGAGCCCCAAAGATTAATCATGGACACCCAGAAGTCTAGAGTTGTCTGTAATATAGATGCGTCTATTGTTAGGAATTCCTTTTTCGTTCTCGAGTCTCAATACCAGGAGTTGGAGGGTTTTTCCGAGGAATCTGTAGTTTCTTTGTATCGACAAATCAACCCAGAAAGCCGTCGATCTTTCTTAACCACTTGCCTGACGCCCGACTATGAATTCTCTGAAGAACCCTATCCCCTAAATGTCATCCTTTTTAATGACAGTTCCCAGTTGGTTCTTTCTTTGTTAGCTCAGTTTTTACGGTTGGATAGAGACTTATGGGTAACTTAGGTCCAATTAAGCTTACTCTTTAGAATTAGCATCAGTCTGGCCAGGTCCAAAAGCGAACTCGTCCCATCTTTGAGATTTGATCAATTTTTGGCGGAAAAATTACATGTACAATTGGGCAGTTTCCTGAACACTAGGTTTTTTAGGTGTCAGACAGAGCTAATGAAAATGATTCTGTACAGCAGCACTGAAAGCCCACACTTCTCCGCACTGCTTGAAGCAGATGTGTTTGTAGACAATGCTTTCAATTATTTGAACTATGTTTTTCCCCCTGTCTATAAAATTATGTTTGGGGAAGAATTGCCTAGAGTGTTTCCTGAAATGAAAGCAATGATGCAGTTGAAGGACGAACTGGGTGTCGGTGACTGGTTTTTGTTGAAAGAAGCTACAATCATTAGGTTGTACGGTTTTGTGCAGGAGCCATATGTTCTTCCCACTTTTCTAACACTGCGGATCTTTACACTGGAATTTATCAGACAGAAGTTGGCACTGGAAGAGGTGCAAATCCTAAAGAACAAGAAGACCACAGATGTGAAATGCCCCTGGAAGGTAGGCCCTTTCATCGTCAAGAATAAAGAGGCTGTGTCCGAGGTCAAAGAATTATTGAAGCCGCTCGGGTTCAGGAAGGATGTAGCCATCAAATACGACCCCCTACATATTATTTCCAAGAGAAGGAAAGAATGTAACCTCAGTGCTTTTGATCATACAGAAACAGAAGGGGTACTGAAGGGGAGAAATTTGTTTAGGTGGGAACCCAAGGCGAAGGAAGCCATGGAGATGCAGGGAGGAGATATTGTGTTATCTGAGTTAATAAAGGATTTAGATCAAGTGCCAGACACCATGGAAGTGGGCTGGAAAAGAAACTTAGATGAAGTCGAAGAGATGGCTATTGAGGAAGGTAATGAAGAGAAGTGGCCCAAATTAGAGATACAGGATGAGTTAATTGTTGCGGCTATTCAAGCCGAGTCAATTGCTTCCCCAACTAAAGAGGAGCTGGTTGTTGCCACAACCCAAGAGGAATGGACTTCCCAAATGGATATTGGAAGGGCAGATGATGAGGAGTCCTCGGCTCCTAAGATCCAGGTGGTAGAATACAAGTTTCGAGATTTTCAAGAAGGATATGTTGGTAATACATTTCGTTCCAAGGCCGACCTTTGTAAACAATACGATCAAAACAAGCGGGCCTCAGCCTAGAGGTTGTTTGATTCAATCCCTATGGCTAGAGGTCTGTCTAAGACTTCCCTGATGACCACCAGAGGTATGCATGACAACGTCTTAAACTTGGCAATGGTAATGGAAGATGGAGTGACCGAGACAAGGACCAATTGGGAAAAAATACTAGTACCAGGCAAAATCTAGTTTCACAAACAGGTTACTGACCTTGTGTATGATGATTTTGTGAAAACAGCGTTGAAAAGTGATAACTTGCTGGTTACTGTTAAAAATTGGAAAACCTATTGAAGCTAGAGAAAAATGAAAATCGAGCACTTCAAGAATAGGTCAAACAGGTACAATCTGACCTGGTCATAAGTGACGGCGGAGGAAAAAGCATGAGCAAGATTTTAGAAGAAAACGACAAGCTGATTCAGAAGCTATAGAAGAAGGAAAAAGCTCCAAATATCTGGCTAATCGAAGCTCCCGAAGAGATGGACTTCGAAAATAAAAAAGAAGACCTTTCTAAGGAAATAAGCGATTGCAAAGCAGAATTGCTGAAGATTGCAGAGAAGGAAGATAGCTAGAAAAAAGAGAGGATAAGCTTAGAAAAACAGCTTGATGACTTGAAAACTAACTTGTCTAGTTTGAACACGCGGCCTACCAATTCGAACCAAACTAGGGAAAGCAATGGTACCGATAGTCTTGTGTAGGCTATGTCTCACATTAGCTTGAAAGACGTGGAAATCAAGGAGCTGAAAGAAAAAGATCACAGGTTGGAAAAAGAGAGTAGTAAAAAGGAAGAATATTTGAAGATCCTCCAAAAGAAGAACAAGGAATTGATTGAGATCAATAAAAAAATCACTCATCAAGTTACCGGGCAAGGCTTTGCAAGGATGTAAACACTTGGTATGGGATAGGATCATTAAGGAAGCTGAGAACTTTAGACCCTACCTTGAGTTTATAAGGATAAAATAGAAAACCATTAGTGATGCTATTATAGGTTGTGAAGTTGCTAGGGAGAGCTTAACCCGAAGACCCAAGGAAACTACATTAAATGCCATCACTTTCCTGAATGGTCTATCAGAAGAGGAAAGGATGAAGTTAAATATTGGGAACCGGATTACTACACTTGCTGCGGCCCACAAGATCTTGTGGAAATATGCTCAGGTTGAAAGTGTAGAGGCCAAAGTCGAGGAGATGAAGAGTCAAGTGGCAGATTTCAAAGGGCAGTTTGATAAGCTGGTTGAAATTGGGCTACCTTCTTTTTGGAATGATAACCAGGAACTAATCCCTCACAAGGCTTATAAAAACCTACTGTGGGCAATGAGGATGGATCACACGAACTTCAAATGCCTAAACTAGCTACTTATAGGCAAAACCTTGATGGAAAAGGTCGAAGAGGACTTTGAAATCTTGAACAGATTAATCGACATTGGTGAAAGGCTTCCTCCGTTCTTCTACACTGAGCACATTGAAATACGAGTTATGGTGAAAGAGATGGTGGACTATGACCTCCCACCTGCAGATCAATGGGCCAATATAGAAAAATATAGCAAATCGCTATACTTTCTCCATCAGCCTTAGTGATACTTGTCTTTTTATAGTTGTTGATGTTTTCTTGGAATCAGAGACTTCTTACAAGACTTTCCTATTTTTGATAATTTGTAATATTCTTTGAGGCGGCTATATGAATAGCTAGCTAGAACTATTACTTTACTTTCTTTACTTTTTTACTTGAAGCAAATGTTACTTAGTAAAAATACCGATGGGTTGTAAGAAATTAGTTAGGCTGTTTGTACCCATTTTTGTTTATGTAGTGATAGTGGCAGAACAACTTGAATGAGGTGTCACTCTGATAACTGTTTTTAGTTTTGGTTGAGTCGATCAAGAGGACTCCTAGCATCTATATATGTGGTGTAATGAAATGAAAAAGTGTTGAAAAATTTTATGGGAATTTTTGTGTATTGTTCTGTAAGACATTTTGACCTATATTTTGAATAAAGATTTGTAGAGCTGAGCCAATGTTTTTCAGGGATTCTTGTGTAACTGGTCTTGTAGTCTATTCCTTCTTTCTCCATGTGAATTGTGTATCTCATTGTTAATTCCAGTCTGTAACATTCTTTCATACTTAGTGCAGTGTGATAGCTAAGTAGAATTCATAGAAATTATGCTCTACTTATCTTTTTCCAAGTATTCCACCATCACTTTTCTGCTAAAATTGATGTAGGATTCATTATTATATGCCTTATGTCAATGGATTGTTTCTTTTTCTTCTATTCCGCCAATAAAAATCACTTTGAATACGAGCTGTTTATTATCTCGCCCCTGTGTAAATGCATTTGTGAAGCATTTGTAAATGAGTTTTCAGAGTTTGGTTGAATGTGACTCCATTGCCCAAATAAAGATTCATATGTTTCAGCCAAGCTACGTTTAAATCATTTTTGTTTTCCAATAGAAATCTGATCTTCTATATTGTTGTAATTGAATATCTTGAATGATCAATGCTGGTACGTTTTTCTTCATTATTGACAATCTTGATGATTTCCAGTATTTCATGAGCTTATAGAGAGAGCCCTCTCTGTTTGTGTTGGGTCAGTAGCACATGCTAAAGATTGGTTAGTGGTTACCCCAGTTTTCCCTCTCCCACAACCTAGGGGTCATTTTGGGTGTTAAAAAATTGGCGTTGTTGCTAGGGAACGTGATTTTTTATCATCCCTGGTAGAACAACAAAGGATTCCAAAGATTCAAAGAAAGAAGAAATCCCTGTGGGCAAACAGAGGTTTCCATACATTTAGAAGGTTGTGCATTTTTTCCTTGGCGACTCCACTTGTAAAGATCCAAATTCATGAAAGACTCTACTGGGGGAGATCTACATGCCAAGTTCATTCTTGAAGAAATCTCGATACGGGCATCCTGGCCTCAAGATGGAGCCATACGAGAGGTAATCATGTTTCCAAAATTACATTAAGTGTGGAAAATCCAGAAATAATACTTAGACATAAGACGGGAAAACACAAGGCTAATACTTCCAACCTTAAAATAATTGGGTCTAAAGAAGAGTTACCTGTTTTACAAGAATTGGATATGGAGATAGATATCAAGAAATGTTTGGCAAGATCAAGATCAGAATCTTATGTAAATCTAGGTGAAGAAGGTTTGAACTCCCGTGAAACCTATTTGTTAGATCCTATTTGGCTTCAGCTACAAAATATTATCGAAGTAGAAAGAGCTATAGCTATGTCTCAGACCCCTCAATCCCATACCAAAATTCCTGCAGGTAATTCCGCCCAAAATATTCATCCCCAAGCTCATAATACACCTAGACCCATGGCTTCTAGATTCGCACCATTGGCCCTGCCAGCTGCTTTGCATGACCTCCCTCAAAACTACACCCAGAGAATTGTCTCTTATGATGGAGAAGGGGGGTTTTTTGCCAAGCAGCATGTAGACAGATTTGAATATTTTATTGATTTGGAGGAAGTAGACCATGATGATGCTAAGATAGGTTATTTGCTCAAAGTCTGTTTGGAGAACCCAAGAAATGGTTCAGACAATTTTCGAATGCTTCTATAAATGATTTTGAAGCCTTTAAGACTCTGTTCTTAGAGAGATGAGAAATGATAGGGAGTCCTGCCCTAGTATTGTTCTAGTATAACCACCTGAAAAGGGGAGGTTTTGAATCAGTCCATGAGTTTTCTGTGAGGTTCATGAAAGCCTACAATTCTATTCTAGATGACCTAAAACCCTCAGTAGGCACTGCAAAGCTTCACTATGCAAACGCCTTTGATGGAGACTTCTCATGCACGTTAAGGGAGAGGAAATCTGCCACCCTTCCTACTATGCTAAAAGATGTCGTAGAGGTGGAAGCCAATATGATGGCTTCAGGAAAGATAAAGGGGAAAACTAAAGCAGATAAAAAGAAGCAAGAAAATCAAACCCCTGCCTCCTCTTCTAACGATGCCAAGTTTGATACTATGATGAAAACCATGGAAAAGCTGATGGATAGGTTAGCCATGGAAAATAAACCTCCTGCTAGGGAACAACCCAAAAATCAGATAAGAAATACTAACTTTAGAAGGACGCCCCCTCCAAGAAATCCAAGAAATCAGGAAGATCACCAGATGAGACCTCCTTTCCCTGAAAATTTGGTGGATGAGGAAGGATCTGAGGAGCACGTTGGAGACCAAATCCATCTCTTTGACACTCTAGACCATGAAGTACATTTAACCTAAAGGGAACATGAATTTTTCAACATGGGGAATGCTAGTAAGGTTGTTGAATTTGATTCTAAGCATTACCAAATGGGTTACATGAATGCTATAGATGATATTCAAAGGAAGATGAAGTGAAGGAACAGAGAGGTACCGATTAGTGAAGGGAATGACACCCATATTCAGCCCTCCAAAACTCAGTTTAATATGGAGAAATTAAAGTAAAAACTGCTGACGTTTCTACGCAGAAAACCTCAGAAGATAAGGGGCAACACTCTAAAGAAGCCATGCAACTAGAAGTCACTGAAGTAGGGAAGCCAGCTTCAACATTTATCTTGAAGGCTGAACTGTCTAAGGTAAAGATCTCTATCCCCTTAAATGAGCTATTAAGAAACAATGAGTATAGGAAAGAGATCATTAGACTGGTAAAGGGGCATGCAGAAAGTACGTAGGACTTGTTGGAAGTGATGGATGATGCCCCCACTATAATATTTGGTTCCAAGCTGGAAGAGCCAGATGATGAAGAAGTCCCTCCCTTTTATTTGAGTTTGAATATCCATGATAAGTTATTACACAATGTCGTGATAGATTCCGGAGCTTCACACAACTTGATGCCAAAGTCGGTGGTGGACCAGTTGGGATTGGAAGTCACCAGACCCTACAAAGACCTATATTCTTTTGATTCCAGAAAGATGCCATGTGTGGGTCTAATTAAAGATGTGGTATTAACCCTTGCCTAGATCCCAGCGAAGAGCGTCATGATGGACATAGTAGTCGCTGATCTGCCTGCTAAGTTTGGGATGTTGTTATCAAGATCCTGGGTAAAAAAGTTGAAAGGGACCATGCAGATGGACTTATACTATGCCACTATACCACTTTTTGGAAGCAATAGGAAGCTTTACAGAGAGAAAATAATGGCTTATGTGGTTAGAAGTGACGACAAACCTAAAAATCACCCCATATTTTCCATAGATACAGACATAGGTTCCTTTATCCTTTTCAATGATGGTCCACATACTGATCCTGTACCCCCATTTTTCCACGAATTCGAGGAAGACAAGGAGTTTGCAGCAAGGCATGAGGCTTCAGAGAGGCAAAAAAATGAAGAAGGACTGTGGAAGATGTACTTTGATGGATCACTGAGCAAGAATGGTGCTGGTACCACAGTCTGGATTATACCTCCCGATCAAGAGTCTAGAGCTTTATCATACAAGCTAACTTTCGAGTGTACTAATAATGTGGCTGAGTATGAATATCTACTCTTGGGGCTGAGAGCTTTGAAGGATTTGGGTGCAAGAAGGATACATGTTTTTGGAGATTCAGAATTGGTGGTTAATCAAGTAAATGATAGTTATTAGGCAAAACACCCTAGGATGAGGGCCTATAGGAATGAAGTTTGAGATATGTTTGGGAACCTTTTCATCGAAGACAAGATCTGGGTGATCCTGAGATTTTAAAATCGGGTGGCAGACCCTTTGGCCACCACTACCGGTGGTTTTAAAACTCCTATTTTCTCTCAGGAAAAATAAGAGGTATAAGTGGTGAAGAGGCCATTTATTCCAGACAATTCTAAATATTTGCAAGTATTTGAAGATGATTTATAAATTAAAATATTTTTGGAATTGTCTGACGAGTTTGCTAATGTTCAGATTGATACTGAAAATGAGAACATAGAAGGACTGATAGACCAAGGGAAATCAGAGGAAGAAGACAGAGAAATCAAATAATGGAAAAACATGTTGGGTGGAAAAGATATTGTTCAATTGAAAACTAATTATATCCCCAAAATATTGATACCCCTGGAGAGGTTGTTTGACCAGAATGATGTGGCAAAAAACCCAAAGTTCGAACCCCCCAAAGAGGCGGTAGAAGACAAAAACCTATGCACTAAAGAAGAGCCTCGGCTGGTAAACTTGTCTAAGAAGCTGGTTGTTGAAAGGAAGGAGCGATATGCAGAGTTGATGAAGAAATATGCTGCTGCATTTGCATGGAGTTATGAAGAACTGAAGGAATATGATACCTCAATAATACAACTTTCTATTCCAATCAGACCAGGGGATAAACCCTACAAGCAAAAGTTGAGGAGGATAAACCCTAAGCTAGTGCCTGTGATAGAAAAAGAAATTAGAAGATTATTTAATGCAAAAATCATTGTCACATTAAGATTGTCTCAATGGATAGCAAACCTGGTTCCTGTAAGGAAGAAGAATGGCAAAATTAGAATCTATATAGATTTCAGGAACCTGAACAGAGCTTCGCTAAAGGATAATTACCCCCTACCCAAAATGGAGCATATCTTACAAAAGGTAGTAGGGGCAGAAAGGATCTCTACTATGGATGGTTTCTTCGGGTACAATAAAATCAAGCTTTGTCCTGAAGATCAAGAAAAGTCTACTTTCACCACTTCTTGGGGTACTTTCATGTATGCTAAGATTCCCTTTGGGCTGATGAATGTAGGAGCTACTTTCCAGTGGGCAATGGACATAGCATTCGCTGAAGAAAAGGATAAGTTCGTGGTTGTATACATGGACGACATAACTATGTAATCAAAATATGATGAAGAGCACCTGATGTGAAAAAAAAATCACATCCAAGAACTATGCAAGAAATTAACCTCTCTCATATAAAAAATCTCACACAACTGCTCAAAGACACAAAAATAATGCACAAGAATGGAATTCTATATTACTTCTCATGAATAATAATTACACCAGCCAACATATGAATGTTGTAGGCTATTATTAAATAACATTATAGCAATAATTCGAATGGCTAAAGATTCCAAAAGAATCTTCCAATCATCAGACTTTCTAAAACTGCCCATCCCCCCTCGGTTGCAAGTTGGCTTTCCAAATCTGCTCAAAAGCTCACAAATTGCTAAATTAGTGAGCTGAAGGTGAAATATAGGTAAAATCAATGAAAAATATGAAATTTGAGTGGAAATGGTGTTAAAGAAAGTTTTTGGTGAGAAAAACACTTTCCTAGGTTGACTAGCTCTTTCCTTTGGGGGAAAAAGCAGTAAAAGCGGCAGCTTTCTTCACAAATGCGCCCTCCTTCCTAAATCTTATCCAGAAATGTTTAGGAATGCACCCAAGTGGCCTAGGATACTTGTAGAACACACCTTAGATGGAATCTTATCCTCCCATGTTGCCTTATGGGCCACACAATGGCAATTTCCTCAATTATTACATAGAATTAACCAAAAAGTGATTAATTAATGAATCTTATGTAATTGATTAAAGGGTAGGAAGGATTAAATATTCCAACACCCCCTCTTAAGTTTGAATTGAATGATCTAAATATCAGAATATATAAAAAATGCTAAGGGCCCAGTAACAAGACTTGGTCACCCCGTACAAAATACTACCAGTCCACAAAAAAAGGATAGAAGGAAAACCTCATGGGAAAAACCTTCCCTCAAAACATGGACTTAACAAAATTGAAAGGTTGCTGATCAACCCTTTACTCCACCACATGTCCAACCATCCCAAGCAGTGATCTAAGATAGCTGAATGTCTTCTCTGTGAAAGCCTTGGTGAAGATATCTGTAGTTTGCTCACCTGTGGGGCAATATTGCAAATCTATGATCTGGTCATGCACTAGTCCTCTGATGTAGTGCATATGAATCTCTATGTGCTTGTTCCTCTACCTTTGTACTAGATCACATGAAAATCTAATGTCACTCTGGTTGTCACAATAAATGACAATATGAGTACTGAAAGCAATCTCAAACTCAGACAAAAACCCTGCAACCAGACACACTGTGTAGCAGCATTCACTGCTCCTCTGTACTCTGCTTCCGCTGAAGATAGTGCAATGGCATTCTGTTTCTTGCTGGACCAGAAAACAGTGCCACCTCCAAGCATGAAAACAAATCCTGATGTGGATTTCCTATCAAGGCTATCACCATCCCAATCCGAATCTGTGAAACCCAAGAGATCTAAGCTCGAATCTGCCATATAGTGAATCCCATCACTCTTCGTGCCCTGCACATAATGAAGGATTACTTTTTGCAGCCCTCCAATGTAACTCATGTGTCTTCTCCATGTATCTAGATGCCACACTCACAGCATATGCAAGATCTGGACGAGTGTGAGTCAAGTAGAGTAAGCTGCCAATCAACTGTCTGTAGAGTGTACTGTCAAAAAGCAATGTAGATTCTGCTTCTTCCATTTTGACTCCAGAAAGGAATGGAGTCTTAGAAGGCTTGCAATCAGCCATCTTAAACTTCTTCAACAGATCAGAAGCATACTTTGACTGACATACCTTGGTCCCTTCTTTTGTTTGTGAAATTTCAAGCCCCAAAAATTGCTTGAGAATTCCCAAGTCACTCATGGAGAATGCTTGGTGCATTGTGGTCTTAAGAGCTGCTATTTGTTCAGTGCTATCACCCGTGATCAGAAAATCATCAACATATATCACTATTAACATAATAAAGCCATCAACATACTTCATAGAGACATTTGGATCAGATTTACACCGAACATAGGATTGTGACAGCAAAAAACTGCCCATCTTCGCATACCAAGCCCTGGGGGATTGCTTAAGTCCATACAAATACTTTTTCAACCTACAAACAAGGTTTGGATATGATGTGTACCCCTGTGGCTGCTGCATATATATCTCCTCTTCAAGTTCCCCATGGAGGAAAGCACTTTTCACATCCATGTGATGTACTTCCCACCGCCTAGAAGCTTCCACTGCCAAAACTACTCTAATGGAGTCTTTCTGAGCTACCAGTGCAAATGTTTCATTATAATCAAGTCCTTGGACCTAAGAATACCCCTTTTCTACCAGCATTTCCTTGTGCTTAATGTCTGTACCATCCGCTGCACATTTAATCTTATAAATCCATTTGTATATTACCAACTTTCTGCCTGCGGGGAGCTTGACTAGCTCCCAAGTTTCATTTTTCTGCAAGGACTGAAACTCCTCATCCATAGAAATCTTCCATATAGAATCATGTGAGGCATCCTCATATGTTTGTGGATCAGAATCTATCATCAATTATCACTTCTCAGAAATATAAGGATCATTCACATTGAGAGAAGTCTCAAACTGTGATCTAGTACTCCTTTGGTCCAGAGCGTTACCTGCTAGTTCACCTGCTGCTTGCAAAGTTTTTGCATCCAACTTAGGCCTTGTAGGTGAGTTTTAATCTACAATAAATTGATCCTCATCATTATAAATATCAAAATAAAAAATATCAACAACATCATTTACATCTTCTTCAGTCGGCGGTGAAGATGAGTCTCCAATTTCTCCACTCTGAGAGGGCTCTTCCTCAAAATGCACAATTCTTTCGATGAATGCTTTATGAGTTGTCATGTTTAGAAACTTATATGCTTTGGAGTCCTATTAATATCCCATAAACAAACATGGTTGGATTTGGGGCTGCATAGCCCTCCTATTCTCAATCAGAATCCTAGCCCAAGCCTTTGAGCCAAAAATCCTAAAATGAGAGATATCCGGTTTTTTACCTGTCCAAGCCTCGAAATGAGTAATACCTTTGAGAGCTTTGTGTGGAACTCTATTCTAAATATAGGTGGCACAATTTATTGCTTTATCCCATAGCTTAGGACACAAACCTTTTGCCTCAAGCATGCATGTGGCCATCTCCTTAAGAGATCTGTTCTTTCTCTCAGCAACCCCATTCTGTTGAGGTGTATATGGAACTATATGTTGCATCTGTATGCCCGATGAAGCAAAAAATTGCTGAAACTCTGATTTCAAATAATCACCACCATTATCATACCTTAACACTTTAATATGCCTACCAGAAATATTCTCAACTGAGGCTTTGAATAACTTGAAAAACCCAAAAACTTCTGATTTAAGCTTGATGAAATAAACCCAACAGTACCTGCTAAAATCATCTATGAATGTGAGAATGTATTTTTCTAAATTCAATGACTCATGAGGAAATGGACCTGATATATCAGTGTGTATAATTTCCAATGGTGCAGTGGTTCTCTCAGTGGGAGATCTCCCATACTTGTGCTCAGGGTGTTTTCCTAGGATGCAGGATTGAGAGACACCTTTGGAAAATTTGATATTGGGCAGCGCTATAACCATCCCTTTCTCATGAAGTTGGGAAAGGTATTTTTAGTTTAGGTGGCCAAATATTTCATGCCATAGCTTTCTTGACTCATTGGCATGGTTCAGTAGAGAAGAAAGTGAGGATTTTGGTACAAAATGAGAAAACTTGTAGATTCTAGAACAATGGTCAGCAGTACCAAATGCAATAATTTTTCCTGTTGAAATTTTTGCTATTTCAACATCATTGGGGGTAAAGGTGACTCTCTTGGGAAGCCCTATATGGGTCATCTGATAGACTGACAGTAGGTTTGTAGCAAGTCCAGGGACATATAAAACATTATTGAATGACCCAAACTCGAGATCTATGCTACCTTTGCCTTTGCTAGAAGTTTCAGAATTGTCTCCCAATACAATATTCAGACGACTGGAAGAGTCAAGTGAAGTAAAATACTTACTTGAAGACACCATGTGTCTTGAAGCACCGGAATCAATGATGAATGATGAAGATTGGGAAGTGCCGGCCATCAGTGCATGAACTCTCTCTTTTTCATCGGAATTTGATCCTCCATCTTTTCTTCTTGCGCTCTCTGGGAGAGGGATGTTGGCTTTCTCCAATGCCTAAGTTAATTGGTCGATGGTCTTCTTCATACAAGAGCTTTCGGAATGAAAGCCCTTGATGCAATATGTGCACTTTGTCCTCTCATTCTTCTTGTTCGGATTCTTCTTGAAGTTTGATGGCTCTCCATTAAAATTCTGCTTGTCTTTCCGCTCACCGGTGGGCTTCTTGAAGTTTCCTTTCTTCTTGCCTTTCGAATTCTTTGAGTCTCCAAACTTTAGACAATAGTCTTTGGATGGATTTTTAATGGCTCCCATTAAGACCAGCTTGTCTTACTCTTGAGTTAATGAATCCATAAATTCTGAATTGATGGGCTCTTCCAATTTTTAATTGTTTTCTAGGTGGAATGGAAGGTGGAGACAAAAATTGAATAGTTCGGGCCAAGCTTGGAGAGAATGGCCAAAACTAATTGGTCATATTTCTTGTCTATTCCACATTGCTTCAGCTGCAATACAAGAGACTTGAATTTGGAGAAGAAGTCTTGTAGATTATCGAAATTCTGTGGACTCAAAGAGACTAGCTCATTATCCAATTTGTGGCCTCTCAATTCATCGGTTTTACCGAACAATTCTTGAAGTTTCAGCCATACTTCAATGTGTGAAGTGAGGCCATCAAGATGAAATAATATTTCTCTGGATGTAGTGAGACATAATATCCCATAGTCTTCATCCTTTCGATTATGCCATTTAGATTTCTCTACTACTGAGGTTGGCTCAACTTCTGTTGCCATGGTCACCCTGTAGAGCCCTTTGCTCCTCAGTAGAATCTCCATCTGTGCTTTCCAATCAAAGTAATTGAAAGGAGTGAGGATGATATGCTATGTATGATCCATTTCTGCAACTGATATAACTTTTGGACTGAAATTAGAACACTTATGGATTCCAAAATGCGCCCTGCAGAGAATAGAAGTCACCCGGTGAATTGATCAATGCGCCCTTCCTGAGACTGTTGGATCCTGCAAGACAATCAATAGATGAAAGGAATAGCTTTATGGATCTAATACCATGTGAAAAATAGATCACATCCAAAAAATATGCAAGAAATTAACCTCTCTCATATAAAAAATCTCACACAACTGCTCAAAGACACAAAACTAATGCACAAGAATGGAATTCTATATTACTTCTCATGAATAATAATTACACTAGCCAACATATGAATGTTGTAGGCTTTTATTAAATAACATTACAGGAATAATTTGAATGGCTAAAGATGCCAAAAGAATATTCCAATCATCAGACTTTCTAAAACTGCCCATCCCCCCTAAGTGGCAAGTTGGCTTTCCAAATCTGCTCAAAAGCTCACGAATTGCTAAATTAGTGAGCTGAAGGTGAAATATAGGTAAAATCAATGACAAATATGAAATTTGAGGGGAAATGGTGTTAAGGAAAGTTTTTTGTGAGAAAAACACTTTCATAGGTTGACTGGCTCTTTCCTTTGGGGGAAAAAGCAGTAAAAGCGGCAGTTTTCTTCACAAATGCACCCTCCTTCCTAAATATTATCTAGAAATGTTTAGGAATGAGCCCAATTGGCCTAGGAGACTTGTAGAGCACACCTCAGATGGAATCTTATCCTTCCATGTTGCCTTGTGGGCCACACAATGGCAATTTCCTGAATTATTACATAGAATTAACCAACAAGTGATTAATTAATGAATCTTATGTAATTGATTAAATGGTAGGAAGGCTTAAATATTCCAACACCTGAAGAATTTGGAACAAGTTTTTAAGAAATGTATAAAATACAGTATTTCCCTTAATCCCAAGAAATCACACTTTGCATTAGAAGAAGCTAAAATCTTGGGTCATATCATTTCTAAGGGAGGTATCAAGATCGATCCTGAAAGGGTTAGTGCTATCCAGAAAGTTGGAGAGCCAAGAAACAAAAAGGAGGTGCAGTCTTTCATCAGGAAAGTGGGCTTTCTGAGAAGATTCATTCCTAGTTTTTCCGAAATCATGATGAATATTACAAATATGCTAAGAAAGGAAAATCAGGTTAAGTGGACTATGGAAGCAAGAGATTTGTTTAAGGGGATTAAGAATGCTATCACCAAAGCCCCAATATTAGCCAGTCCGGATTTTTCTAAAGATTTTTTGATTTTTTCCTCTGTTTCTGAGCACACCGTGGCAGGGGTGTTGTTGTAGAGAAATTCCCATAACGCTGAACAACTGATTGCTTTTTTCAGCAGGATACTGAGAGATGCAGAATTGAAATACGATATTATGGAAAAGCAGGCTTATTCCTTGATCAAGTCACTAAAATATTTTAGGGTGTACATCCTCCATTCACACATCATTGCTCATGTCTTAAACAGTGCTATGAAAGGTATCCTCACCCAAGCAGACCCTAAAGGAAGAAGAGCTAAATGGATTGTTGTATTACTGGAGTATGATCTGGAGATAAAGCCCACCAAATTGGTGAAAGGGAAAGGGTTAGCAAAATTAATGACCAAGGCCAACTATGATTCTCTGTAATTGAACTTCCTATAAGGATATTCAAATCAGTTGGATGTGGGAGAGCAAGTGAGACCAAAATTCTATGCATCCTCTTGGTATGTTGACATTATGTATGTGTTACAAAACTTACAAGCCCCTCCGGGATTGAGCAAAAGCAGGGCTAGAGCGGTGAAACTAAAAGCTGCAAAGTATTGCATTATGAATCAATTCCTATATTGGAAGGACCCGGGAGGTGTGATGCTAAATTGTTTACTTGAGGAAGAGGCTAAACACACAAAGGAGGAGTTTCACAAGGGTGATTGTGTTGATCATCATTCATGGAAGGTGACAGTAAACAAGATCCCGAGGGCTGGTTTCTACTGGCCTACCATGTTTTCAGATGTATACAAACAAATGGTTTCCTGTCACCAATGCCAGATTTTTGAAGGAAAAAGGAAGGTCGTTTCACTACCCCTTCACCCTGTCATAGTAGAAGCACCCTTCCAGCAGTGGGGTTTAGAATTCATTGGATAAATAAACCCTCACTCCTCAGGGCAGCACAGATGGATATTAACAACCACTGACTATTTCACTAAGTGGATAGAGGCCATACCAACTAGGAGAGCAACCGAAGGCATTATCATGGATTTCCTGGAAGACAATATCCTATCAAGGTTCGGGTGTCCCAAAAGAATAGTGACAAATAATGCACCAGCATTTTGTTTTAAGAAAATGATAAATTTTTTCCACAAATACCATATCAGTCTGAATCATTCCACGACATACTACCCTCAGGGAAATGGACTAGCAGAATCATCCAACAAAAGTCTAGTAAGAATCATAAACAAGTTGTTAGAAGACAATAAGAGAGCATGGAACACAAAACTGAAATATGCTCTGTGAGCTGATAGAATAAGTACAAAGAAGGCCATCAGGATGTCACCTTTCCAACTTGTGTATGGAGCCGAGGTGGTTTTCCTAGTTTCTCTGGGATTGCCAATTATGAGGTTTCTATAGGGGATGGAATAAGAACCAAACCACATGTAGCGAAGGGTAAACCAGATAATCGAACTAAATGAGTTAAGAAGTAGCGCCTATGACAAAGTATAGGGGCACCAAGAAAAGATAAAGAATGACTTTGACAGAAAATCTAAAGAAGATAAATTTCAGGTTAATGACCTGGTCCTGAAGTGGGCCGTTTCATTTTTTCTCATTTGTTTTACTGTTTTTAACGGCGAAACCAGAAGGACTTGAAGCTCGAAGCAGAGGTCCAAAAGTATGGAAGGGGAAACCATGTTTCATGTTTGAATTTTCAGCCGGGCTAAGAAAATAGATGCAGTCTCACTTTCTAGAGAAATTTTTCAATCTAGGGTTTACAGAACCTACCCAATGGATCAGGAACTTAGTCTACGGAGTTCTTTGCTACCTCACTAAGAGGATAGCATCCTCGGTTGGAGCCAGTTGTTAGCACCTATATATTTTTGCTCGTTTACAGCTTATAGACCTGTACATGAAAGATGAAAGGTCAGACAGCTACCTGAGAAAAAAAGCTTGAAGTGATCTCCATCGGTAGTGGCTAGGTGCTAAGACATGCAACAGAATGATCTAGGAGGGGCCCAATGAAATAAAAGGGGGATAATGTTAAAGGTTCAGTATTAATAGGGAAGCGAAGAATACCCCAAACCTATAGTCTGCGCGCAAATTTATGAAAGACTAAGTATCGCGCAGATCGGCACCGTTGATCAAAAGTGGGAGCAAGATCTACAATTTTTAACAGACCATCGCATGGCCAAGTTGCGAGGAGAAGAGTGAATAAGTGGATGCGATGAGCCGGGTACCGCCAGACAGGTGTCATCCTAGGAGAACATCTCAAAGAGTAAGGAGTAGTGGGTGATGCCATATTTGGGCGCATGCGATGCTAGGAATAGATACAAGGATCTACGATGGAGATGATTTTTTCAAGATCTAAGGGTTCGGGTTTATTTACCAAAAGGAAGGCCTAAGTCTCTGAAAGATCTATGGTTCGGGAGGAAAGAATAGCCATATCAATGGCTGGTGGAGGCTAGAAACGCACAAAGTATAACAAGGGGGGCCCCATTAGTAGACGAAGGATCTACAATCTAAGTCGAGTATGGGGACTCACCATGGATATACATCTGAGAAGAAGAGGATGGTTTTCATACACCGTCACACCAAGAAGTAGCATGAGGGATAGCGGCAGGATAGATGCGATGGTCTGGGTCCCACCAGACAGGTGTTAGCTACGCAGCTTGTTGCATAGAGCAAGGGCGATATAGGAAAAGCCTTCTTAGGTGCATGTGATGCTACCCTACAGATGCATGCAAATGAGATTAACGGCCCAGATGAGGACTAACGGTGAGTATCGGATGATAGAGATGGGTAGGTTGTCAGATCAGTAGGTAAAAGGGCAGTCAAAATCCGACGATGGAAAGTAAACACATGAGAGTTCAGACAGCTGATATCAAAGGACGACAGGCAAAAGAGACTGAGAGTTATGGAAAGACGGTTATATATATAAGGAGTTCCTGTGAAGGTTGACATTTGTTTCCAAAGCCTGTCGAAGTCAGGAAGTCTCTCGGCGTGTGGCAGATGATGAAGGCGACACAACCTTTGACAGGGTGCATGCAGAGCTTCCGAGGTGACAGGTAGGGTCTGTAACCACCATTTTTCTAAAAGAATATAATTCTTTTACAGTATAAGATGGGGGAAGAAGAATCTTCTACCAATTCTAGGGTGAAGGTTTCCCTGGAAGACAGAGACGCCAACATATTTGATACATGCATGTGGCTCCCAGTCCGAGAAATCAAAAGGAGTTTGGAAGCCTTGCATGGCCAAGGACTGGATATACATGGCGTCTTTAGGTCGTCATTCATTTTCTTTTGCCTTGACCAGGTGTTCTTTATCCCTGAGTTTGTAGTGGGGTGTTCTTCTAATTATTCAAAGCCCCAAAGATTAATCATGGACGCCCAGAAGTCTAGAGTTGTCTGTAATATAGATGCGTCTACTATTAGGAATTCCTTTTTCATTCCCAAGTCTCAATACTAGGAGTTGGAGGGTTTTTCCGAGGAGTCTGTAGTTTCTTTGTATCGACAAATCAACCTAGAAAGCCGTCGAGCTTTCCTAGCCACTTTCCTGGAGCCCGACTCTAAAATCTCTGAAGAACCCTATCCCCTAAATGTCATATTTTTTAATGACAGTTCCCAGTTGGTTCTTTCTTTGTTAGCTCAGTTTTTAGGGTTGGATAGTGACTTAAGGGTAACTAAAGTCCAATTAAGCTTACTCTTTAGAATTAGCATCAGTCTGGCCAGGTTCGAAAGCGGACTCATCCCATCTTTGAGATTTGATTAATTTTTTGGCGGAAAAATTACATGTACAATTAAGTAGTTTTCCGAACACTAGGTTTTTTAGGTATCAGACATAGCTAATGAAAATGATTTTGTACAGCAGCACCGAAATCCAACACTTCTCTTCACTGCTTGAAGCAGATGTGTTGGTAGACAATGCTTTCAATTATTTGAACTATGTTTAGCCCACTATCTATAAAATTATCTTCAGGGAAGAATTGCCTAGAGTGTTTCCTGAAATGAAAGCAATGATGCAGTTGAAGGACGAACTGGCTGTGGGTGACTGGTTTTTGTTTAAATAATCTACAATCATTAGGTTGTACGATTTTGTGCAGGAGCCATATGTTCTACCCGCTTTTCTAACATTGCGGATCTTCGCACTGGAATTTATTAGACAGAAGTTGGCCCTGGAAGAGGTGCAATTCCTAAAGCACAAGAAGACCACAGACGTGAAATGCCCCTAGAAGGTAGGCCCTTTCATCATCAAGAATAAAGGGGTTGTGTCTGAGGTGGAAGAATTATTGAAGCCACTCGCGTTCAGGAAGGATGTAGCCATCAAAGACGACCCCCTGCATATTATTACCAAGAGAAGGAAAGAATGTAACCTCGACGCTTTTGAGCATACAGAAACAGAAGGGGTACTGAACGGGAGAAATTTTTTGAAGTGGGAACCCGAGGCGGAGGAAGCCATGGAGACACAGGGAGGAGATATTATGTTATCTGATTTAATAATGGATTTAGATCAAGTGCCGGAAACCGTGGAAGTGAGCCAGAAAAGAAACTTAGATGAAGTTGTAGAGATGGATACTGAGGAAGGTAATGGAGACAAGCGGCCCAAATTATAGATACAGGATGAGTTAGTTGTTGCGGCTATTCAAGCCGAGTTAATTTCTTCCCCAACTAAAGAGGAGCTAGTTGTTGCCACAGCCCAAGAGAAATGGATGGTCCAAATGGATATTGGAAGGGCAGATGATGAGGAGTCCTCAGCTCCTGAGATCGACGTGGTAGAATACAAGTTTCAAGATGTTCAAGAAGGAGATGTTGGTAATAAATTTTGGTCCAAGGCCGACCTCTGTAAACAATATGATCAAAAGAAGCGGGCCTCGGCCCATAGGTTGTTTGATTCAATTCCTATGGCCAGAGGTCTGTCTAAGACTTTCCTAATGACCAGCAGAGGTATGCATGACAACATCTTAAACTTGGCAATGGTAACGGAAGATGGAGTGACCGAGATAAGGATCAATTGGGAAAAAATACTAGTACCAGACAAAATCCAGTTTCACAAACAGGTTACTGACCTTGTGTATGATGATTTTGTAAAAGCAGCCTTGAAAAGTGATAACTTGCTGGTTACTGCGAAAAAAATGGAAAACCAATTAAAGCTAGAGAAAAGTGAAAACCGAGCACATCAACAGCAGGTCAAAAAGTTACAACCTGACCTGGTCATAAGTGACGGCGGAGGAAAAAGCATGAGCAAGATGTTAGCAGAAAAAGACAAGCTGATTCAAAAGCTATAGAAGAAGGAAAATTTTCCAAATATCCAGCTGATCAAAGCTCCCGAAGAGACGAACTTCGAAAAGAAAAAAGAAGACTTGTCTAAGGAAATAAGCGATTGCAAAGCATAATTGCTGAAGTTTGTAGAGAAGGAAGATAGCTGGAAAAAAAAGAGGATAAGCATAGAAAAACAGCTTGATGACTTGAAAACTAACTTGTCTAATTTGGACATGCGGCCTACCAATTTGAACCAAACTGGGGAAAGCAATGGTACCGATAGTCTTGTGCACACTATGTCTCACATTAGCTTGAAAGACATGGAAATCAAGGAGATGAAAGAAAATCTCACAGGTTGGAAGAAGAGAGTAGTAAAAAGGAAGAAGATCTGAAGATCCTCCAAAAAAAGCACAAGGAATTGATTGAGATCAATAAAAAACTCACTCATCAGGTTACTGGGCAAGTGGCTTTGCAAGGATGTAAACACTTGGTATGGAACAAGATCATTAAGGAAGATGAGAACTTTAGACCCTACCTTGAGTTTATAAGGATAAAAGAGAAAACCATTAGTGATGCTATTACAGGTTGTGAAGTTACTAGGGAGAGCTTAACCCAAAGACACAAGGAAACTACGTTAAATGCCATCACTTTCTTGAATGGTCTATCAGAAGAGGAAATGATGAATTTAAATATTGGGAACTGGATTACTACACTTGCCGCGGCCCGAAAGATCTTGGTGAAATATGCTCAGGTTGAAAGTGTAGAGGCTGTTACACCCAAAATCTACTCATCATAAGATTCAGTGTATACACCCCTGAAGATACCTGGACTAAGTAATCATCCTAGGAGGGTTTGTACCCAATTGTGCTCAGTTTTGAAGGGTCGTCGCAGGTTGCAAACTAGCAACATGCGACGTCACACCTTGATCCATTACAGGGTGCGATGAAGTCAGTTAGATGGCAAAAATAGATTCTTTGAGGTCCATCTCAAAGCTTGCTGACTTAGGACCCTATCCCTGACCTCTTGGAAGAGATGGCACTCGGTTCCTAGACCTTTGTAGAGATCCCTTAAGCCTGTCCTACCATCTCTCAACCTATTCTATCCATACCCTATCCATTTAGTTTGATATAAATGAAGCTCACTCCCATCCCAAAGGGAGGAAGTCTATGGTATCTACATGCTGGTGAAATCACTCTTAGAACATCTCCACTCACCTATTGGAGAACTCATACTTCCTTGGAAGGATATGGAAATTGGCTTCGTCAGAGAAGGGCTACAGCGTTAAGCCTTGGTTGTGGTTCTATATCTCTATTACGTACTCCTCTATTTGCAGTAATACAAATGCTTTCCACCAATGTTGTTCATGTGTGCAATGATATTGAGTAGTTTACCTGCGTAACTGTTTACTTAGATCTCTTATTGTATAGATTTCTTTTACTGGTTTCTCTTGTTTCTTGTCTTGACAGGTCTTGCAGCTTGGATCTAACGACCATGAGACTTGGAGCAGCATTCAGGAGCAAGGATTGGGAATTAAAACGTAAGACATCTAGTACTCAATCCTTAAGTAGATCTAGGAAATGCATTAGTAGTCTGTTCTATTTGTTCTAGACTCACTTTGAGCTAGGGAGATCCGGCTCACGTCCACTTGAGTGGATTGTCCGATAACAAATCTAGCGACCATATTGGGGAGTATAGAATTTGGTCAGTAGTTGTCAATCTGAGAGTCATTTTCAGTTGATTGCTTGACACAAGCCTTTTATTTTTTGCCATTTAATTCTTGTAGTTGATTTCACTATTAGATCTTCGTATTGAAGACTCTAATCTACTTCCTTTGAGTTTATACCACTCATTCCCAAACCATTCCATGGTCCATTGCTGAGAGATTTGATTCATTTTTTAATCTAGACTTTGCATGTCGCACCTGGGTAGTGGGAACAGAGTGACACTGTGTCATTTTGGGTCTCTGTTCTTTACCTGTTAGTTACTTGTCACATCCCTTGCATTGGCAAACTGCGACATCATCGCACTTCCTGTGTATGCAAACTGCGATGTTGCACTGCATACAAGCACAGAGTGCACCGATTTGCCAAGATTTGGCATGCAGGTATCTCTTCTCCATTTGATAGTCTGGACTTTGGTTGTTGTGTGAACTCTCTCTGTGTTGCAAGATCCAGCCAGGGATCCCACCTATGATTTGTGTTTTGAGTGCTTGATTTTTTTTGGATTGATTTTGGGTTCCATTTTGGACAAGTTTGAAGTTCGGTAGTGGTGGATACTCTTGTCTCTTCCACCTTCATCCGCTCACTCTTGCTTTCCCTTCCTTCCGTCCCTAATCTGATCATTATATCAGATCAGCTTCCAAACCTCGTTTTCATTTTGTTTGAGCTTTGCTTGCTTGGTTTGCTTGCTACTGCTTGATTTTGAGTTAAGTGTGTCTTTCAGCTTGATCAAGTGCTTGTCTTTTCTCGATTTTTCTGAGTGTGCGAATGCTGCAAGTAGTGTTTTCTTTTCATTCATTTAGATATAAAATCTCAATTGCTATCAATTTTATTCTTTGGTGCATACATTGAAAATTTAAAAAGTGCTTCTTTCCCTTCATTTCTTGAGCATTATTGAAGAAAATTGTTGTGCATTGGAAAATTCTCGTTTGTGTTTTGGAAAAGTTGAATGAATGTATGATCTATCGTGTTTTTCTCAAATTATGAATTGCTCATTTTCTTGAAAGACTCAAAGTACGTTTCGATTTTTGCAAAACTGATTCCATGCTAAGGAAAGATAGATGCATTTTTAATTTCTGTTGCTTTTAGGCCATTGAAGGTGAAATTGAAAAACTTGCATATTCCATTTCAGAATCCTCTCTTTTCATTACCTAGTGTCATTTTGATTTGAAAAGAAAAAGAAAAGGAAAAATGTTTTTATTTGGATAGTAGTGTTGTGATTTTTTGTGTTTCGTTGAAAAAAGGAAAAGAATACTTTCATAAGTGAAGTTTTGTTTGAATTGGGATTGTGTTGCATTGAGTTTGTTTTGGCAATACTATTGGAAAATGTTTTCTCCTTCCCATAGCTAGAATTGATTGAAAGAAAAGACTATTTTGTGCATGTAGCCAGGGCTTGCATTATGCTTCCGATTATGTAATCACCTCATGCATTCATCTAACTGTCCAAGATAAAATTAACGGTAGAACTAGGTAAATATTTTTGCAACTTGTGTGTAAGTTAGAGACATGTTCCGGCGTCGTTAAGTGTGGCAGCTGTCATTATTTTCCATCACTGTATCTGGGGGGTATTGTAGTCTTCCACGTACTTATCGGTATATCGAGCTCCTTCATGTACTCACCAAGTACCATAATCCATACTTGGCATATATCGAAGGGTGTATCACGTACTCGGTAGTATATCGGAAGGTCTCTTGCTGAATGGTTATGCATTAGACAGCACCACTATGGATTTGAGCTCCCATGTACCTTGTGTATATCAGGAGACACCACTAGGATTCCTGAAACCAACTAAGTTAACCATTTGGCTGTCTTGGCAAAGCAATACACCGAGAACAACACTCGGGGAGATTAGCACTCACGTACTATCCAGATAATCGGGTATGCAGGCAAGGGTACGGTCCCAATCCTCCTTGTCACATCATATTGTTGGACCCTGTAGTATATCGCGGTTTGCAATGCCTTGATAATCCCGTGAGGTTCCAGACTTTTGAATCCACTCTGCCACATAAGTTTGCTTGTTTCCTTAGTTTGAGTAGGTTTTTCTGGACTGCTTTTCTTTTAGCATACCCTTAGGAGAAAACATTGTTTCAAACATCCTGGCTGATCATCCTGACACTCTGGTGGATTTTCCTTGGAGAAGATCTTGTAGGATCTTAAACTTATCACCTAAATACCCCCTTAATCCGGAGGTTATTTCGAGAGTAAGAATGGATCAACGTAACATGGTCATATTTAATGAAGTGCACAACGCTACTCTAAATGTTGAAGGACTTTTGTTTCGACAAACTCCTTTAGATTCACCTGCCCCTCATCCCCCACAGGATGAAGGAGCACAAACCCCTGCTTCACAAGACCTTTCTCCCATCATCCCGGGAGAACCTGGATCATTGGAATGGATAATCCGACCCCAGGATGACCCTGCAACAGCTGTTGGTCCTTCAACAGCTTACTGGACATCTTCTATAGACCACCCAGTGGCTCATTTTTCCATCTCATCCCCACCTAAATGTACTACTCCAGAGTTCTCTAGACCTTACTATAGGCCTGAACCCGCCGATATTTTTGGGCCTATCCGCGAAAGTGTGGAACAGTTACGTCTTAAGGGTGATGACCTTCGAAGACAAAGTCTCGAGCAATGCTCTGAAGAGTTTTGAAATCGACATTTCCAAATAAGATTCGATGACAGAGACATCCCAGTTCATCCGATATCTTTTGGATGACCAAGACAACCTCCCACCACATGACCACTAATAAGACTGGTCAACCCTCACAACAGTCCAGTCTTGCACCTCAAGTGAACCAACTGGTGGAAGGACAATAGTCCAACACACCCGTCACTACCGCAGTTACTTTACTAGTTCCTACCCCACCGCAAAATTCGAGGGGAGGGTATTCCATTTACCCGGATTATCTTATCGGTAATGGTATTACTACAGTAGCTAGTCAACAACCTACGTTGGTTCAACCTTTGAATAATGGTCAACCTGTTGTGGCTGGGGGGAAACCCCCGTTTCCTAACCAGAACGTAGGCGGTGGAATCCCTAATGGACCTTTTGTCGGACCTTCCCAACCCGCTAGACCACCCACCATGGGATTATCTCATGCACAGGAGGTTCACTCAGTGAACTTGTTACATAGCATGATCGTTCATAGGATATTAAATAATATCCCTATTTTCACTAAATATTGGAAAATGCCTCCTAAAATTGTATTGTTGAAACCCCCTCACAATATACCTTTCCAATTAAGAAAACCCCTAGTTTCAACATATATTGTAGGTATCCATTTTTATCAACCCATTTTTAAAACCCCCTTTATATCATATTATCAAGTTGTAACCAACAGGAGCCCTAACACATCTTAGTATAAACAAACACGATGCTAAATAAAATAATAATATAATGCTAATAATGATCCCACTAGGATTGCAAGGATGACTTATCAATTTGTAGCGTTTGATAGTGGAATACCCAACAAAATATTAGTGGAGAAGGAAAAATATGTAAATGAAACCTAGTCAAGAGATCAATGTAACAAAGAATGTAAAAGATCAATAGTTCAATTCTTAGTGAAATTCTTAGAAAAGATGATAATTGCAGATGTTTCACACCACGGCCTGCCAATCTACCAATTTTAGATCATGTAAATATAAGTATATCCATATAGAACTCATGTTTTCTACAAACTTAATAAATTGGAGATATGATTTGAGCCCATAATTTGGAGGTTATTCCTTATCCCACCCAAATAAAATAACCCGCAATATTTATATTACTATGTCAAAATAAAAACCCCCCTTGACCCCTTAATACAAGGCAATATATTTTTGAGAATTTTAGGAGTATTCAAACCCCCAATATGAATGGACGTGATATAGTATTGCCTCGCTAATGAATCCCCCGTGATCTCATGTTGGGGGGCCATCCAAAGTAACTCAACCCTCAAAGAGTCAAGCGTATCCAGGTTCTGTTAACCCTGTGCCGGGTCAACCTAATCCCAGAAATGCTCTATACGGGATACATTATTCTAGGAATCCATACACTATATGGGGGAAACAACCTGTGTTGCAACACGGACCCCAACCGACTATCCCTCAAGTACCACCACCCTCAATCGTCCCTCCCCCACCTCCTGCTAGAGGCAGCAGGCCCCCACCTAACCTTTGTGGAGGTCCACCTCATTTTACCAACAATATCCCTCATCCTTCCGATGGTAGAGGTGGTGGGGGCCCCCATCCTTCTTGCGGCAGAAGTGGTCCACCACTCCCTCAAGGAAGAGGCAGTGGTGGGCTGCCTTATTACGGTTATGGATCCCCACCTCCTCCCATTGGTGGAGGAGGACATTTCCCTTCTAGTGGCGGAGGTGGTCCACCACCCCCTCTGAGAGGAGGCGGTGGAGGACCTAATTACTATGGTGGTGGTAGTGGTGGTTGAGACCCTCATCCTTCTTATGGTGGATGTGGTGGGGGGCCCCATCCTTCTGGCGGTGGAAGTGGTCCACCACACCCTCCAGGCGGAGGCGGTGGTGGGCCACCTTATTATGGTTATGGACCCCCACCTCCTCTCGGTGGTGGCGGCGGACCTCCACCCCCTCCCGGTGATGGAGGTGGACCCCCAACTTATTGGAATGGACCACCTTATGGTAGCGGACCCCCTTACAATTCCGGCGACACACCCCCCTACGACCAGTTTCCTCTTGGTACACCTTATGGTCAGTTTGGTCCTTACACGCCTTATTAGTATTATCAATCCATGTAGCCTAACCCACGGCTGCCTTTCCTGGCTAATTTGGACCTGCCTAACCTATCCCTCTTAACCAATGATCCTGTTTACCATGGATCTAACTGGCCACCAATTCCGATGAAACTTTCATTTGATATCCCTAAATTTGACGGCAAGTTGGGTGAAGACCCTAAAAACCACGTGATGACATACCACTTATGGTGTTCATCTAATTCCTTAATGGACAGTTCAATTCGTCTTAGATTATTTCAAAGGACTCTCACCGGTTCGGCTGCCAAGTGGTACATTGAGTTGCCACCTCACTCTTTTCATGATTTTGGTTCTCTTGCCATGAACTTTTTGACACATTTCTAGCTGCCCATACCGTATGAAACTGGTACCGAGCTTTTAACCTCGCTCCGTTAGAATACCGCCACTCATACTTCGGATCATATCCATGAGTGGTGAAGGAGACGACATCTCATTAAAGCTCCTATTCCAGATCAGCTCCTAGCAGACTGGTTCACAAAATCCATCATCCCTACCATAGCAAGAGATGTTGCCATGCGAGGTTTTGTCACCGAAGAAAAAGCCATCGCGAGTGCCCACGTACTAGACCTAGTCTACACTCAATCTGGCACTTTGTTTGATATTCTACCTGACGCACCCCGTGACGTTAATGATCCCAAGAAACCACATAAGGGACCCCAAGCTGATGGAATCATTGGTTCCCTTAACACCCAGCCTGCTTCTAGCACTGTTGGATCATCCAACCTTCACAGTTCCTCCCCATTACCGACTCAGGTTGGCCACAGCACCACCAAATCCACCACTCCTACTCTAACTGAAGAGGTGAATTTTTTCCAATCAGCTTCATCTCAAAAGTCTAGTGGTAAAAAGAAAAACAAGGGGAAACCCAAAAATTCTTTTGCCCAACAAGAACAAAAGTGCGCTCCTGATGATACCAAGTAGAAACAGAAACTAAAATATCCTTGTTTACTGTGTGGAGATGACCATTTCTCCAAAGAGTGTCCCTATAGAGACAAACTACAAATGTTTCTTCGGGGTAAACCAACTCCCGCAGTCCTCAACGATCCATTTCCTACTCAGAACCAGCAAATGATTACTCAAAGCCCCCCATCCCAGGGGGAACCATCCAATACCGCGCATGTTCTCATGGTGCGTAACGAGACAATCAATTTGAACACTCGCTCACGATCTTATGAACCGGTCCCTTCGAAGGAATCCACTAGAAGTAATACTAAAAAAGCTTTCGACTCCTTAACTGATGTCACTGTACCATCAACTTCTCTCACCATTGAGAAGCCCTCCTTAGACTCGATATTGCGACCGTCCAAGAGTACCATTTGAAAATTTGTAAGAGTACCATTTGAAAAGTTGTTTTCAATCCTAACGCTCGAGCAGGACAAAATTACAATATCGTAGAAGACTTGGCACAAGCTCCCTATGCCATGTATACCCTGGAAGTTTTGCAGAATTGTCCTAATCAACGCAAAACTCTTCTTGCAGCCATCGGTGCAGTCGACCCAGATTCCTTGAATACCATCATGTTCCGACTTGACAACTTTAAGTCGAGGCTCTCACACCAGCTCGCATTCCAATTTTCTGCGAACATCGCTGGGAAGATTGTCCATTGTACCCTTTTAGACGAAGGCGCCTCCACTTCTGTCATGTTGATCGCCTGTTGGAGAGCCATTGGCTCCCCCGAATTGAATCATTCTCCTACCATGTTGAACGAATTCGATGGGCTTGGCTTTGAACCTCATAGGCTCTTACAAGCTCTTGTAGTTGAGTTGGGTGGAAAGACCGTAACTGTTAACGTGGAAGTGGTCTCAGCCCCAATAGATTATAATCTCTTGCTTGGTCGCAATTGGTTTTACGCCATATAGGCAGTAGCCTCTTCAATCTTCTGCATAGTGCGATTCCCCCACCAAGAACGAATTGTTACTATCGACCAATTATATTTTTGTACACCAGACGCTACTACTCATCCTGGTGACCATGTTCCTTCCATTGGAAAAGTGTCAAAACAGTATGAGAGCATAGGGGTTGGCCTTTTGAAAGATTCATCTCTCATGGGCGTTTTTCTAGTCGCGAACCCCCCTAATCATGTTGCTACGGTGAAGATGATCTCCACAGAGATTTCATCCCCCTCTACCAATGCTTGGCTTGTACTGGATGAAGCCACAACACACCTGCTTAGAGATTTAATGCCTCTTTCACCTGCTGAACGTATTTACGAGGCTATCGAATCAGCACCAGAGGACCATTTAACAATGGCCTCTCCATCTTGTTCTCTACGACGGACGTCATCTCTACCTGATCTCTTACTTCGGACTTTTCATTCAAACAAGTCCATCATGGAAGTTATGAATGTTGATGATGGTCCATGGGATGATCTCCACCACAGATCATCTTTTCTTCCTCCCTTGGAGTACATAGAGGACAACGTCCATACCCTCTTTTCATCAGATATCTACCCGTTACCTCATTCCCTTATCCTTACATGTCTTACGGACACGGAGGGCAACCTGGCCCTTATTGAGCCAACCACCCCAGTAGAAATCTCGGTGAAACCTGGTATAGTGGAACACATTCGCATAGGCCAGAAGTGTTCAAGCAATTTCGAGACATATCTGCTTGGTCCTATGAGGAGATGCTTGGGATAGACCCCGCGATTGTTTCTCATGAAATAAAAACCTATCCCGACATCAAACATGTACACCAAAAGTTGCGATCGGTACACCCTCGGAAGATGGCAGTAATTAAGGCAGAGATTGAAAATCTCTTAAAGGATGGTTTTATTAATCCTGTCCCATTGACGGATTGGGTCTCAAACGTCGTCCCTGTGAACAAAACGTAGGATACCATTCGTGTCTGTGTCGATTATCAATACCTTAACCGGGCTTGTCTGAAAGACAACTACTCGACCCCCTTCATCGACCATATTATCGACAATTGTGCTGGAAGCATCATCTTCTCATTTATGGATGGCTTTTATGGTTACAACCAGATTGAGATCAACCCCACTAACCAACATAAGACAGCTTTCATCTGCCCGTGGGGAACATTTGCATACCGCAAACTCCCATTTGGCCTTAAAAATGCTGGTGCCACATTTCAGCAGGCTATGTCGTATGCCTTCCATGATGTTAAGGACTTTGTGGAACCTTACCTGGATGATCTCCCTGCTCATTCAAAGCAGTGCGAGTTCCACATTGATCATCTGACGTCCATTTTCCTCAGATGCAGACGGTACAATATCCGTATGAATCCTCATAAGTGTATATTTTGCATTGAGTTCGGACGCCTCTTAAGATTTATCGTTTTGAAGGATGGGATCCGCATTGATCCCTTAAAAGTGGAGGCCATCATCAACCTACCACCCCCGACTGATGTGACGAAAATTCAAAGTCTCCAAGGGAAGGTGACTTATTTAAGATGTTTTGTTTGCAATTTCGCGGAGAAGACTCAGGGGTACATGAGACTGCTCAAGAAGGACGTCCCATTCATTTGGGACGACCAAGCTCAAAAGTCCTTCAACAGTATCAAACATGCCATCACGCATGCCCCCGTGGTCCAACCGCCCAATTATTATCGAGATTATATCTTATATCTCACCACTTCTACTACCACTATCACCATGGTTTTGGTACAGGAGGATCAAAATGCCCAAGAACATGTAATATACTATGCAAGTAAGGGTCTTGCTGATGCTGAAACTAGATATTCACATGTCAAAAAACTCGCATTTGCGGCGGTCATCGCCATCCAAACTTTTCGGCACTATATCTTGCTCCGCACCACCACCATCATCGCAGACTCGAACCCCATGTACCACATCTTGACACGTCAGGTGCTTGGGTGCAAGTATTCATGCTGGATCGTGATACTACAAGAATTTGATCTTCTTTTCAAGAAAGCCAAGTCAAAAAAGTCTTTGGTGTTTGTCAAGCTGATCTGTGACCTTTCTCGTCCTAATGCAGAAGTTGAGCACAATGACTCTTTTCCTGATGAATCATTGTTTCTCATCAGTACGACTAACCCATGGTATGGAGATATCTCATTATATCTTCAAACCCAACGCTTCAAACTTCAACTGTCTCGCGACAACCGTCGTAAGATACGTCATCGTGCGAAGTATTATTTAATCATCAATGATACATTGTATCGTCGTGGCATTGATTCAACTCTTCGACGTTGTCTCACTCACGATGAGGCTGAATGTATTCTCAATGACTGTCACAGTGGGGCATGTAGCGGTCACCTCTCTGGGATGGCTACAGCCTAGAAGATCTTGCATGCAGGATATTTTTGGCCTACTATCTTCAAAGATTGTATTGATGCCATAAAAAAATGTCCTCCTTGCCAACACTTCCATATGAAGAAGCATACCCATCCTGCCCCGTTACATCCGGTTATTTCCGTGGGCCCCTTCGCAAAATGGGGCATCGACTTTATGCATTGTAAGCCTACCTCGGCCGGGGGGCATATTTACATCATTATAGCTGTGGATTACTTTACAAAGTGGGTCGAAGCTATGCCTACATACCAGAATGGCAGCAAAACCACTGCACTCTTCATGTTCAATCATGTAATAGCGCGGTTCGGAGTTCCTCAAGCAATTGTTACCGATCATGGTTCCCATTTTCAGAACCATATGGTTGATGAAATAAGCGATAGGTTGGGTTTTCGCCATGCAAATTCAACACCCTACTACCCATAGTCCAATGGACAGGTCGAGGCCATTAACAAAGTCTTGAAAACTATGGTCCAAAGGATGGTAGGTATGTAGAAATCCAATTGGCATAACATGCTCTTTTTAGCGTTATGGGCTTACCGAACTTCCGTCAAAACCACCACAGGTTTCACTCCTTTCCGACTAGTCTACGGATTGGAGGCTGTCCTACCTATAGAGTGTGAAATTTCGTCTCTACAACTCGCTGTTGAACTTCTTCCTAACACTACTACTGAAGAAGAACGTCTTCTGCACTTAGCAAAACTTGACGAGTCCCACCGAGATGCCTCTCTTGCTAATGAAGCACACAAGAAACGCATCAAATCCCACTATGACAAGTCAGTTGAACCTCATATCTTTAACGAGGGTAACCTGGTTCTCACTTATGACCAGAAGCTTGACAAACTAGGAGCAAGAAAGTTCGAATCCATTTGGCATGGACCTTACATTGTCAAACGTGTTATGGAAAAGGGAGTCTACGAGCTTGAAGACTATGACGAATTCTCTTTGGGTGAACCCCGCAATGGGATTTACCTGAAGGGATACAATGCTTAAACTCATCACACTTAGAATTTCTTGTATATATTGTACATGGCGTGTTTTTTGTGTTCTATGACACTTTTGTTTTTGAGTGTCTTTAGATCTTGTTTCCGCTCCTTATACCATGTTCTGTTTGCGTGTGCAGATGGTAACGTGCTATGGATTCGCGGACGGTGCCAGCCAGAATACTCGTAACCTTGCTTGGGCAGCCTGGATACTATATTCCCCAAGAGGTGAGCTCATTAGCTCAAGAGGAAGTTTCCTAGGGTTTGCAACCAACAATGCCGCAGAATATCGGGCGGTAATCGGAACCCTAGCTAACACCATTTCCTTGGGTATGAACCACGTTGTCATCCACATGGATTCTCAATTAGTGGTTTCCCATCTTAACTGGGTTTACACCATCCATGATCCCATCTTACTCCATCTCTTCAGATGAGTACGTCTCCTGGAAAGGTCATTTGAATCCATTCAGTACCTGCACATTCCACGAGAGTTAAACATAGTTGTTGACTCGATGGCCAACTTCATTTTGGATTGGTACATCACACACACATAATATTCATAATATGTAAAAGCATTCACAACATGTAAATAATGCAATGTATAAAAGCAAACATGTAAACAAGATCACATCACTCATCATTATAAAACACATAATGTATAAATCACCGAGAATGTCTGTATATATATATATATCACTCAAAAGTAGTGCTGGTACAAAATCTGAAGTGCGATGGCTTTCAGTGAGTCTCTACAAAATCTAAAGCATCGTAGCTTTCAGTAGTACAAAATCTCAGGCCTCTAAGGTCTCAGTACAAGTATAATAGTGTCATCAGGCCTGATGCCTGACCCGTACACCACCCCTAGCACGGACAGACCGCTGTCGCTGAGTGAGGAAGCAATCCATGGTCCTCACTACCTTGCAGAGTAGGGCATTGAAGCGTATAGACGCTCCAACTCCAAACCTCTACATAGGTCTCGGTAGGTCATCTATCGCTGGCTCAGGAACCTCCACTATCAACTAGGATAAGTTCCTATATACCTCCTCCATCTCCTCAATGGCAGCGTGAGCACCTAGGGGCACAACTCCTTCCCCACCTCTATCTCTCCTCACCAAGAGGGAAAGTCCTACCGGTCGTACGGGCCCCACATCTGCACACACATGTTATATACTTGTCAGCACTACATCAAAAAAATGATAAATATACAAAACTAAAAGTACAAGGGTTTTTCGTTCTTACCTATGTCACCCAATGCTGCATCCTCAGGCATCACTAAGTCGGGATCCTCTCTAAAATCCGTGCCACTGTACGAGAAGTCCTCAACCATGAGTAACTGGCCTTCCAGCCAGCTGAAGAACTTGGGACCAAAACTGATGATAGGTCCTCCACCATGATGAGTCATCACCTCAGCCCATTTGAGCATGTGGGGATCTCAGGGCTTCCTGTCATCTAGTACTACCTATGGACGCAAGAGAGGGATCCACTCCAAGAGGAACGATACCACGATCGATCCATAACCAAAATGATTGAGCTCTCCCCACTGACACTTGGTCAGATGAGCTTGGAGGTTTGCGAGGAGACCGTCGCACCAATTGAAAACCATGGGGGACATACAGTCCTCCGCATAAAGCATCTGAGTTCGAGTAGCCATGTGTGGGGCTTGGCTACCCGCCGCTCTAGTAATAGTAAGCAATATGGTACGCAATGAGCGGCTCACCACATCCCTGATAAGAATCTTCCCACTAGAAGATCGATAAAGAGCAGTACAATGCTGTGACACCATGTCATCAACTGTATAGTCACTGGCCCGTGTTCCAGTAAGATGTACAGGTTCCCCTCTCCAGGACAGATCTGTGAGAAAATAGATGTCCTCGACATCGATTTTGAGGATGCGCTCACCAATCATGAAATATTGTTAGGCCGCATCCCAACTCTGGAGCATGTGTGATAACAATGGGATTTGGGATCTCATCCCCTGAATCTCAAAGACCTTGACAAAACCACAGTTCCTCAAGGCATCCATGCATTGTGGATCATTGGCAGCTTGTTCATCTTCTACTTTCTGTTCTCATTCTCGCCACTCTAAAACCATGTTGGATTGCTAGCAACCTGCCAAGAGGGACATTTAAACACTGTTAGATCCTACTTCAACCTCTGCAAGTTCATTTTTTGGATTAAATTTGATGTTTGGGAAGTGCAACTCCGCTGTCGCACTGTACTCTTGCGTACAGTGTGATGTCGTCTCACTTCACCCATTCAGGACTTGCGCCGAGTCGGTCTCATCGCAATTCCGAAAAGGGCCAACTACGACCAGCCGACAGCGCAGTAGCCCTCCATGAATTCATCAAAAAACCTAAAAATTGAACGAAAAAACAAAATGTAATCCACTGGAAAGTTTCTGGATGAAGTTTAGGCTTACCTACTCCTGACGGTAGGTGAAATGTCGGATCGTAGCTCCCAGAATCGGCAAAGGGATTTTTGGCTCCAAATTGGTACTTCTCCCAAATTGGCAAATGAAACAATGAAATCTATTTTGGCCCATTTTTTTGTTTATAAATAGAATGGATTATTCCTTTTCAAATATTTTGATGCTCTTGGGCCATTTATCATAGTTTTTGACCATTTTTGTCATATTTGAGGCTATTTGACACATTTTCTAGTGTGCAGGAGTTGGAAGTAGTCTTTTCATGTCGTTTCTGATATCACAACAGTCATCACAGGTATGAACACTCCCTTGAACGTTTTGCAGTTATTTTTCCAATGGTTAATTTGTAATTATTGCGTGATGATGGGTTTACTCTTCGTTTGTTCTCGTACTCACAGAACCATGAGAACAAGTACCGAGTTATGATTTATCACTTTTCCTTGCTCGTTAAACTTCCACAGAAAAGGACACCCCCCGGAGTCTACCGTTAAGCTCTTTTCAGGCTCTCGAAAAACGAAAATATTGCCAAGCGAACTTGTCACATTCACGCTTCTTAAAGTATTTGAATGGTCGTCTTCCTGGTGAATGTTTACCCCTTTTTCGGACCAGGAGGCAGTAATTACGAAAAAGGTATACTCCAGCCAATCATGACTGGAAGAGTCCTCTCCCGCGTTGTTTTACCATTTTTCGGGCGATGAGGCTAACTTTACAAAAAAGGACAGTTGGAGTCTCTTTTAGTTCTTTTCAGACTCTCTAAACATGAAATGACGACTAAGTTTACCTTCTATGGACTCGTTAAAATTTTCACATTGAAGGGCCCGTCATGGGATGAAACCCTCCTATTGTAGGTTCATAAAATATTTGGGATTGGACTCATCTATGAAATGAGCTATAGTAAGCATCTGGTTACTCTCATCAAGCTTGTAAAAAACACATAAGGCACTCATCATTCATGATGGGGAAAAAGGAAAGTGTTTGTGTTACATACCTTATTAGTGGCAGTATGTAGTCGTTCTTGAACATGGCACTCATCTGCATATGCATAGAGCACTTGGATCATCCATTTGTCTTCGAGTTCCACTTATTTCCTGAGTATTATTACTCCTTTGAGTCATTCAAAGAAAAGCTTCCATCATCAGTCGCTTTGAGAATTTGTGTCGCACTCGTCATGTCAATACTACCAAGTCATGCCATGCCCATGTTCAAGAATATGTCTATCATTTATCATCTGTAGTCAGTACATCCGCCATCGCGTCAGTTTACTCTGAGTCAGTCTTGCATGTTAGTATACTGTCCGATCTACCCTATACATTTTTGTTGTGTTTCATGTCGATTGATGGGGGATTCATGATGGCCCTCCTTCGACGGGTTCATCCTTGTCGACTTCAACACATCATCCGAGGATTGAATCTATAAACCAGTCAAGTACCCTAGCCCTGCATGCCTGAATGGTAGGTTACCTCACTTTCATCATGATTTTACATCATTGACTCTTGATTGAAAGATTTCATCTTGCGTTCGACTTCAACTCATTTATTCGCGCTTGGTGATATGTATTGTGATACCTTGGGAATCATTGACATCAATGGTGATCTCCCTCGCACTTGTTAACGGTATACATCAATGACCGGTAATCAAGTGGTTTCTACCATGTTCGATGTCAAGAAATTTGTAATCACATGGATAGATTCGTATCATTCCAAGTTCAGCTTGAAGACCTTGGGAGTCATGTTTTACCCAGGTTGAGATGGAGTTTGTATTGAGTTATATCACATGGATCCACACTTGTATTGGTCATGGCTGTGTTATCATCTCATCATGGATCTATGGTTGTGTCTAGTAGCCATGATTGTGTTCAGTCATTCATTACTACCATGGATCCGCAATGTATTGGTCGGTAGCCATGTTGTACTTCATATGAGATTGTCAGTTCAGAGTCAGTTGTACTGCAGCAATGTCCTTCGTTCGATAGGTCTATTGCCATAACTTCTATCAAAGCACTTCACCTGTCTATGTTCAACAACTTCATGCTTTGGGGGGCATTCTATTACACCCAAAATCTACTCATCATAAGATTCAGTGTATACACCCCTGAAGATACCTGGACTAAGTAATCATCCTGGGAGGATTTGTACCCAATTATGCTTAGTTTTGAAGGGTCGTCGTAGGTTGCACACTAGCAACATGAGATGTCGGACCTTGCTCCCTTACAGGGTGCGACGAAGTCAGTTAGATGGCAAAAATATCTTCTTCGAGGTCCATCTCGAAGCTTGCTGACTTAGGACCCTATCCCTGACCTCTTGGAAGAGCTGGCACTCGGTTCCTAGACCTTTGGAGAGATCCCTTAAGCCTCTCCTACCATCTCTCAACCTATTCTATCCATACCCTATCCATTTAGTCCTATATAAATGAAGCTCACTCCCATCCCAAAGGGAGGAAGGCTATGGTATCTACATGCTGGTGAAATCACTCTTAGAACATCTCCACTCACCTATTGGAGAACTCATACTTCCTTGGAAGGATATGGCAATTGGCTTCGTCGGAGAAGGGCTACAACGTTAAGCCTTGGTTGTGGTTCTATATCTCTATTATGTACTCCTCTATTTGCAGTAATACAAATGCTTTCCACCAATGTTGTTCATGTGTGCAATGATATTGAGTAGTTTACCTGCTTAACTATTTACTTAGATCTCTTATTCTATAGATGTCTTTTATTGGTTTCTCTTGTTTCTTGTCTTGACAGGTCTTGTAGCTTGGATCTGACGACTGTGAGACGTGGAGCAGCATTCAGGAGGAAGGATTACGAAGTAAAAGGTAAGACATCTAGTATTCGATCCTTAAGTAGATCTAGGAAATGCATTAGTAGTCTGTTCTATTTGTTCTAGACTCAGTTTGAGCTAGGGAGATCTGGCTCACGTCCACTCGAGTGGATTGTCTGATAACAGAGGCCAAAGTTGAGGAGATGAAGAGTCAAGTGGCAGAGTTCAAAGGGCAGTTTGATAAGCTGGTTGAAATTGGGCTACCTTCTTTTTGGAATGATAACCAGGAACTAATCCCTCGCAATGCTTATAAAAACCTACTATTGGCAATGAGGATGGATCACACCAAGTTCAAATGCCTAAACCAGCTACTTATAGGCAAAACCTTGATGGAAAAGGTTGAAGAGGACTTTGAAATCTTGAACAGATTAATCGCCATTGGTGAAAGGCTTCCTCCGTTCTTCTACACTGAGCACATTGAAATACGAGTTATGGTGAAAGAGATGGTGGACTATGACCTCCCACCTACAGATCAATGGGCCAATATACAAAAATATAGCAAATCTCTTTACTTTCTCCATCAGCCTCAGTTATACTTGTCTTTTTATAGTTGTTGATGTTTGCCTGGAATCAGAGACTTCTTACAAGACTTTCCTATTTTTGATAATTTGTAATATTCTTTGAGGCGACTATATGAATAGCCAGCTGGAACTATTACTTTACTTTCTTTACTTTTTTACTTGAATCAAATGTTACTTAGTAAAAATACCGATGGGTTGTAAGAAATCAGTTAGGCCGTTTCTACCCGTTTTTGTTTTTGTAGTGATAGTGGCAGAACAACCTGAATGAGGTGTCACTCTTATAACTGTTTTTAGTTTTGGGTGAGTCGATCAAGAGGACTCCTAGCATCTATATATGCAGTGTAATGAAATGAAAAAGTGTTGAAAACTTTTATGGGATTTTTTGTGTATTGTTCTTTAAGACATTTTGAGCTATATTTTGAATAAAGATTTGCAGATCTAAGGCAATGTTTTTTAGGGATTCTTGTGTAACTGGTCTTCTAGTCTATTCCTTCTTTCTCCATGTGAATTGTGTATCTCATTGTTAATTCCAGTCTGTAACATTCTTTCATACTTGGTGCAGTGTGATAGCTAAGTAGAATTCATAGAAATTATGCTCTACTTATCTTTTTCCAAGTATTCCACTATCACTTTTCTGCTAACATGGATGTAGGATTCATTATTATATGCCTTATGTCAATGGATTGTTTGTTTTTCTTATATTCCGCCAATAAAAATCACTTTGACTACGAGCTGTTTATTATCTCGCCCCTGTGTAAATGCATTTGTGAAGCATTTGTAAATAAGTTTTCAGAGTTTGTTTGAATGTGACTCCATTGCCCAAATAAAGATTCATATGTTTCAGCCAAGCTATGTTTAAACCATTTTTATTTTCCAACAGAAATCTGATCTTCTGTATTGTTGTAATTGAATATCTTGAATGATGAATGCTGGTATGTTTTTCTTCATTATTGACAATCTTGATGATGTCCAGTATTTTGTGAGCTTCTAGAGAGATCCCTCTCTGTTTGTGTTGGGTCAGTAGCACAAGCTAAAGATTGGTTAGTGGTTACCCCATTTTTCCCTCTCCCACAACCTAGGGGGTCATTTTGGGTGTTAACACATGGTATACTCTCGTCTAGTAATTAACACAGAGCAGTGCTTCAACTCATCACGATGTGAGACGAAAAATAGGGCTGCAAAATTTCGGGTGAGTAGCAAACCCAATTTTCCATTCAACAATAACTTTGAGCACTCTATATTTAAATTTCCGTATTGGGAAACCCAAAAGGTCCTATGGAAAATTAACTTCCTAAAATATTAAATCATTCTCACTATTAGAAGTGATGCACACATAGGGGTCAGAATTTCCTCTAGGGTTCTCCCTTCACTCTTAAAGTAAGTTTGGATGATTCGTAGACTGATATCCAAATTACAATAAATTTTCTAAAGTCTAAGTTTGGAATAAGTTCAATTTATTATGGTTCTGATTCAGAATTTAGTCATTTTTTCAGAGATTATATTCTTTAATGTATAAACTATCATGATTATTTTTGTGTTTTTGCTTATTTAGAATATACTGCAAGTTATTTTAGATTTTGGTTTTGAGCTGGCAAAAATCAGGGCTCAAATGCTTATTGGGCAATCATGTTCTCACTGCGGTCTGGGAGATTTCATCAAGATGCTTATAGATTTTTGATAGGTGTGGATTATGCATTTATGATCTCGCTCATAGTGATCCTAGGCATTTGGAACTACTCTTCAAACCACCCTCCCCAAATCATCCAACAAAGTCACGTTAATGAGGGAGGAAGGATAACTCTGGTAAGTCTTCTATTTTTTACAGGCTTATACCGATTTTAAGTGTATTGTAGTGATTATTTTTAGGTCTGTTTGAGTTTAAAATATGTTGTTTTAAGTGGGATTTCGCTTTAGTTGTGATGATACTGATGTAAATAAACTTAACTATAGTAATTTTTATGAGGTTTGTTTTACTTAAAACTTTACTTCCTTTCACTTAGCTGGCTTGTTCTTTATTGTAGGTAGTGAGGCCCTTGACACTGTGCACTATCTGTTATGGTAGTTTGATACTAATAAGCCTCATAGTATGTTAGCTTTTAATCCTAGGTTAAAAATTAGACTTTTCTTGACCTACATTTCTAGTGTCTGATAGGTACCAGGGCGAGATTGTTGATGTCAAAATACTCCAGATGGGTGAGACTTCTGAAGAAAGAGAAAGAGCGGAGAGATGATTTGCAACAAACGTTGCTATGACGTCTTGAGTACAACATAAGAACCTTGTTAAGGTACTTATTTTTGTTTCATTGATAGTCCTTATTTTCTTTGATGTGGTCTATTACTATTTCAAAGGGAAAAGTTTAGTTGTATTCATAATATGTCTTGTAGCAGTTAGAAGTTCATGTGAATCCCATTTAACATATTGTGGGTTTAGTTCAAATTGATCTTTACATTGCTTGATTTCATAAATGCTCAGAACTCTGATTGCTTTCCAACATTGGTGTGAGCTTCTGTATGTTCACAAAAAAATAAGAAAAAATAGGATAGTTGTATTTGTGTAGCTTTTAATTCATTACCCTCCCTAATCTTTTGAATCTTTTCATTGGCTTCCAGGAGTCTTTCTTGGCATGGTGGTTAACTATGTTGTCAGCATAGTTTTTTTTTGGATTTTTATTTGCATGAGTAGTAGGTTCTTTCCAATTCAGGTGTGGTTCAAGAAATAAGTTATAATCAAACATTTATCTGTGACTGTAGTTCATTGGAGCATGCAAATACCCAATCATGGTGATAGTTACCGAACTAATTCCAGGCATGTCAGTTCGGAAGTACATGATGATTTTACGCCCCAGTCAAATTGATCTCTATGTTGCAATAAGTTTTTCACTTGACATTGCACAAGCAATGGACTGTTTACATGCCAATGGGATTATACAAAGGGATCTAAAGCCTGGTAATATGAATAGGTTCACTTATAACCAGTTATTGCTAAAAAATGTGAGGTTCTAATCTAGACAATGCTTCTAAGATGCACTCCTTTTGGGTTCTATACATCATGTCTAAAGAGATTAATAATTTAATAACAGTTGTCCGGTGACAAAGAGAACATAGTGTTTTTGGTTCTTTTGTTTCAGAGAATAATTCATGGACAACACAATCAAGTATTTTAGCAGATTAAAGACCATAAGTAGTGTATGCTAGATTTTCTTTTGAATCATCTTTGTTGTTCCTGTTAACCTATTGACATGATGGCATCAAGGGGAAATATCTAGGTAACTTCTACAACTGATTGTTGTTGTTTGATTTGAGAAACCATAACATTTAATTTCATTGTAATTTTTCTCAAATGTGAAATCCAAGATTTTTTTTGCATCTAAATTCACATCTGGATGGATTCTGGACTATCATGCTTAAGAGCTAGGTTAGGCATTGGAGCTCTAGCTGATTTTAGAAGCTGGAAAAATAATTCAGAGAGGAGAAAAGAAATTCCATATGCAAGGGTGTGATATCTTGTCAATTAGTCCAGGTTAAAGGCATTTTCTACCAAACTTTTGGTGGTTTATAATTTGATAGGTCTGTGTTTTGGCATGTCATTGTTGGAAAATCAAATGCATATTTCCATTAAATATCAGCATAAATTTTGAATGTGAGCATTTATTGTGGCTTCCCCCTCCTCTCCACCATATCAAAATCATTGTCTACCTTGTTGTATAAAATATGTCATCTTGCTTTTTGTTATTTAATATTTAGTCAGGGCATCTTTAAATTGTGGAAAATTTTCAATTATATAGTGTTTCCTTTGTTTTAAAGTTTCACACTTTCCTTTGTGTGCTAACTAATGTTCACTGAAAAACTCTATTGGCTCCAATCAGTCCCCTCCATCCATGTGTAGGAAACCACAAATCCCTGAAAAGTGCACATTGACATATTCAGCTAAATGCTACAATGACTATTGCTTGGATGAAATATGTTGCTATTGTTGCAATGCACAAAATAATTATGATGGATTTATTCCTAGTATAGTATGTGCACTCCAATTTAGAAGTAGTAATTATATGTTTAAAATTTAATTGGAGGTGTGACTGCTATTTTTGCATATAACCTATTGTTAACTATAGATCAGAAGTCCTTGAAGCTAATTGATTTTGGCCTTACACGAGAAGAATCTCTTACAGGGATGATAATTGCAGGAACATATCATTGGATGGCTCTTCAGGTTTGTAGTTCATGACGTGCTTTTTGTAAATTTAGTCCCTTCTGGTTGCATAATATGAATTAATTTCAAAAGTATGTGTACTTACCCTTGGTAAGCATTACTCAGTTATTGCCAACTTTTATTGCATGCAGTTGTACAGTATAGTAACATTAAGGCTTGGTGAAAAAAAAATTACAATCTTAAGGTCGATGTATATAGTTTTTCTATTGTTCTTTGGGAACTAATAACTAACTGCGTGCCCTTTGAAGCCATGCCAAACTTACAGGAAACATATGCAGTAGCATTTAAGGTAAGACAAACAAAACCACAGATTTGCAATAGATTTCTAGAGTTTTTATTTCCAAGATCTAATTATTGTTTGGGAAATTTGTTACGAGTAGATAAAGTAGCCAAGTATTAGCTGGGGATTACCTCTATAGGAACATTTCAATCGAAAAGTTCCCAACAGGATTGGGTTTTTTTTCACTTCAATGCCAATTTCATTGGTCTTTTACTATTTAATTAGTAAGGAAACTATTTGATGCATGCATTTATTGATATTCATGTATCATCAAGTTAGACCTATTCTTCTTGATGATCTACATGAGGATATTTCATTTATTCTAGAATCTTGTTGGGATGACAACCCAAATATCCAGCCTAAATTTGGGCCGGATGTTGAATACTTACTTTTCACTCTTCCAGAGTGTTCTCATTCTCTACTTGTAACTGTGAAGAGCAATGAATCACTAAAATAATCACCTGATGCTAGATTGTTAAGAGAAAATCAATCAGAAGATGGCACCATAGGAGCAGCAGCCAGAAGAAAGAGGCGGTTTTCCTGCTTTGGGCAATGCTTTTCACCAGGAAGTAGTGGCAATTAGCGCGAACCAACTTAATAAAATTCTTGATGTTATATAAAGATTGGAACCATCTATGCTTCTTAGATGATTTTATGATTCTCAAAATTGAGGAATTGATGAGCAAAGTTTTGGGTAATATTAATGAGTTCATGTTCCATGGACATGGAGAAAGACATGAGACAACCATTATAGGGTGGTACCACAGTTGAATAAATTGTCTGCAATTTTCTAGAGTAGTTGGAGATCTCATACTTAGTACTTGAAATTGATCCTGTTTTGGATGTATACATGATAAATTGAACTGATACATCCCAAATGGATGGGAAATACTTGTATTTGTAGTCATATTTGATGTTTCTATACAGTGCCATTGGTGCTAATGCCTTTGGTACATATTAAAGGACTTCCATATATCTCTAAGGTATTTTCATGTAATGATTTAAACTCCTAACGCATGTATTTTGGCATTGACAAAGAGACATTGGAAATTGACAAAGTTTTACTAGAATATGAATTTAATCAAGTTAGACATAGGAAATAGATTGGTAGTAAATGCTAAATCGAGAATATGCAATAATAGAATTTAGAGAGATGAGAAACCAAGGTTCTTATCTAGATTCTATCTAGATTACTTGACTTTGATATTGTAAGGTCCATTTGATTTTCTGTGAAATGAAAATCCAATTAAGTCTTGACTTATCATCTTCTCCTCTAAAATTTGAGGTTGTTATTCCATCTTTATGGGGGAAAATACCATTACAGTAATTGTAGCTTCATTAAATATATTTTATATCAATTCCACTCAAATGAAATATAGAAAAGTCAAATCTAGAGACACTTGTCAAACTTTACGATTAGGGTCCGTAGATAACCTGAATTTTGAAGGATTCTGCCATCTTTTACATATGAAGGAAATTCTGAATTGAATACTTCCCTAGCCACTAGCAGGTATGAGAGCTGAGAATCAATCCTACAGTTAATGGTACCAAATAAAACAATATATCGAAATAATATTTGCATATTTGCACTAGCTGATACAAAATAATATTTGGATTGAATTAAAGACTGCTCTGGTCTTCTGTAAGGGTACTCTTCTTCCCCAGGGATCATCCTAGGTGCAATGGGATGTATGAAGAGAGTACAATACAAGCAAAACTGATGTACAAACCCTCTAGAGCACACAAGGTGCAATCCTTGAGAGCAAACTTTCAACCAGTTTATTACAAAAATGTGAGCATTAGGACAACCATCTAGAAAGTTTAATTAGATATTATTGACCACATCCCAACCTGTTTTCCTATTTTATGTTACTAGATGTTCCCTTAATTTCTTTTTCTTTTCCTAATTGAGTTACTAGATTGATATTTATGGAATATGGCCTTTTTCTTATCGATCATAAGCCTTCTCAATTCATTGTCTGATGGATTATTGCCCCTCTTCCAAGCTTGTTGGGGCTATTCATCTCTAATTTTTTTTTGTATGTAGTATTTTGCAGTTGGAGATGGATTTTGCTTCTAGTCTGCTTCTATTAAGGACATATTGCTTTTTTAGCAGTGCCTAAATAAATGACCAGTCTTGTCACGGAGTTTTCAATTGAAGGGCATCACTTTGTAGTCCAACTCTTGAATTTTCTCCTCTACAAACCATAGTTATTTTGTGTAGGAGCTTGTTGTTTGTCCTCATCAATGATAAAATATGAGGCATCCCATCCATCATTAATGTTTACATGGCTACATATTCCAAAGAACCTACAGTTTCCACAATAACTTCATAAACCTAGAGGTTCTAGTGTTGCAATGACAAATTGGGTAAGCAAAGTAAATCCATCAAAGCTGTGGTTGAGTTGAAGTGTTCATCTAATGAATGCAAAACTAAGCCTGAACCCTTGTACAACCACAATCCTTTTATTGTGCAATAATATGATCCAAAAACATTAGTATTTTTCCAAAGAAATAATTGATGAGGGCCCTTTCACGCAGTTCTACAAAACCTTCTAGGATCCACTTGAAAGGGAGATTTATTCTCTTAGCATTATCAACCTACCTGAATGCATCACTTTTGAGCTTTAACACTTCCCTAGGTCTCTATTGAACTCAAATAACTCCTACCATTTGTTGCCTTTCCTTTTACTTGAGGGAAACTTGAGCATAATTGATTCATTGAGTACCTTGATCCCTATTATGTCTTCAGACTAGTGTGGAACTCTTTTCTTAGACCCTAAACCCTCACACACACACACACACAATCTCCCAAAGGAAAACCTTGGGAGATACCCCCATCTTCCTTAGAATATTTGGATGTATGGTTAATAAAAAATTCCAACCACAATATGTATTGGTAGCCTAGAGGGACTTGACTAGATATGAGCTTGTGACATATGGCCTTCCTATTGGCAACATGCCTTGGGTGGATTGGTTGGTGATGGTACAAAGTTTTCTTGGTCTCTTAAAGTTCCATGTGGACACCTCGAGGTAGTGGTTGAAAGTGTGAGGATTGCATGATTGCATTGCACTCCTTGTGCACACATATGAGGATCAAAGTCCATTTTCATGTTTGTGTTAAGGCCAACTATGTTTGTGCCTATTGGGATGTGGTCGAGTGACAACTTGGAGCGTGAGGAAGAATTAACTTGCACTCATTTTCTATTGCTCTAGTAATCCTATTTTAAGAAATCCGCCCTTGGGTTGGAGAAGAGCCAACTAAAAGTGAAAAAGGGGATTGGTGTCGTGACATTGGCATTTTCATTTTTGCTCCCCTTGGCTAGATTGCTCCATTGGGACTTTAATCACAGTTGCTAGTTTTGGAGGTAACACGAGGAATGATTAATATTTAGCTATTTAAAATTTAAATTTGATTTGTATATAACCATGGATAATAATTATCATAAATTTAATCTCAATAGGTATATAGATCGGAAGACAATTTAAGATTGGTTAATGTGAATTTGAGGAATGAGATTTGATTTATTCATACATGAATAAATTTCCTTTGTCAAGTTTACTTCTAGGATGTGGATGTGGTTGGAGGATGAGGGAACATAAATGGAGGACCTCTTGCAAGGATAAGGCCAAATGTCTCTAACTGTGGTACCTGAAAAAATTGGCCAAAGTCTAAAGCTTTCTGAAAAGAATTGCTCCTGAATAGTGAACGTGCAATGGAACTACTCTTGGATCTCATAGTAAACAGGAACCAAAAACAAAAATGATCCTCAGTCTCAACCTCCTGTCAGATAGGTCAATCTATTGATTTGTCTCCACCCTAAGTATATGAGAGCCCACCCTGAATTGGCCCAAGGGAATAGGAAGATCATGCACCCACCACATGAATACTTGATCTTTTTTTGGAGCTTTGACCTTCCATATCTTTGACCAGCACCACGGTGCCTCTCTGTTCTCAACATACTTCAAGACTTGGTATCCTTGGCAAGCAGTGTGGTATCCTCCTGTATTATTATGATTCCAAACCATACTATTTGGGTTCTACCTAATTTTGATGTGGCTTCTTCTAAGTTCACTAAATAACCATTGCCAAGAATGTCCCAATCATCTGCAATTACTAATTGTAATGAGGTTTTCCAGCCCTGTTTTTCAGGATTTATGTTTAAATTTTGAAAATTTCCATCTAATCATATAATGGAATATGGGAGATAGACTTATACAAAATCTATGTTGTTAATGGTTTTCCTTATTTCTATGTTGGACCTCTTTGTGCTATCTGATTTAACTCCAATTAAATTTTATCATCAATGTATGGTTATCTCCAGAGTAGCACCTAGTTTTGTGGCTTATTTTCATACACATTTTTGTTTCTGAGGATTATTCTTTATATAAAAATTGGCAATTTCATTCATATTTACATGCCTAATATATTGGGTCAATATTTGAATGTTGTGAACATGTTTTGTACTATAATTGATGTTATTTTTGTTTTTCTAATAATGTATCAATTTGTTGCATGCCACATTTTACCTATTGGACTATGTGTAATTTGATATCTTGATTATTAATAAAGCTATATCCATGTTGTTTCTTCTAGGGGCACTTGGTAGGAGTTAGAGCTTAAAGAATACAATTTCAATGCACTTGGACAACCCACATAAGGTGGCCATATGCATCCTTTGTTGAATGTAGCTCCAATCTTCACTCTTATTGTCCAGTATGCATTTAAAAATTTTGATCATTTGTGAAAGTGTCTCAGTCTTCAGATTACATTTTAGTTTATTATCGTTTAAGCACATAATAATATGAAATCTATTTGTTTAGTTACAAAATATTTGGCATGAACCATAAGATGCAGTGAATCACACGTGTAGTATATATTGAGATGTCGGTTAGAAAAGAGATGCGTGAATTTAGTTCATCTTGATTTAAGTTCTTGTCATCTTTCTTTTCTCCGCTTTTGAAATTTTCACTTTTTTCTCCACTCCCGTTCCTTGCTTCCTACTCCCAACAACATAGCTCCTTAGTGGGTTTGAGGAATATCCTTGTCCACTAGCAGTAGTAAACCTTTACATTTGAACAATCTGAGCCAATCTGGGAAAGTACCAATAGAGAAATTTTGAGGTCAAAAAATGGCCTCAAAACAAAGAAAATGTACTATAAAAAACAACCAATCACATTCTAGTAGATGACATCATCCCCCTTGGTGAGGTGGCATTGCATGAGTTAAGAATGCTTATTTGTCAAATTTTCTATGGTGGATGAAAACACATAGTTAACCAAGGTAGTGGTGTAAGTACTTTTAAGTCATAAAGTCAAGTACTCATAATGAATGTCTTTTCACACTTTCCCATAAAATAATATTATTGTCATTTTCAAGTGAAGTACTCTTAATTCATAAAGAAAGTCCTTTCACATTTTTTTATAAAATAATATATTATCATTTTTATGTTTTTAATTTTAAATTATATATTCACTCCATTCTATTTAATAACATAATGTCAAACTAATAAAGAATAATAATAATAATGCAATGTGGATTAGAATAATATTATTAACATTTTACATGTAAATAAATTCTCAATTAAATTACATTATATTAAATTCATGAGAAAAGTACTAAATATAAAAGTCAACATAAAATAAAAAAATAGCTCTTAAAAATATTTTTTATTATTTAATTTCATTTGCAAGTTCAAGACAAATAAATTCTAAAGGACAATAAATTTTTGGGAATTTACAATGAATCTAAGTCACATCAATGTATACATATTTTATTAATTTTATTTCTAGTGAATTTTGAAAAGCAACTCAACCATGGTTATTTATATTGTGCATAGAAAATAGTGTGGGAGGTGACTTGTCATATATACCTACCCCATAAAACCCCCAATTCATAATATTTAATTATATCTCATATTTTTGTAGTACATTTCTTAGGAGGCCATTTTTTGACCTCAAAATCTCTCTAATGCAGCACTTCTAGGCATGACAAAGCAAATCTGGGTGAGTTGGGCATTATTTCAACCATCAAACAGTGGTGAGACCGTCCTCAACATTAATCCTGGGCATGAAAACAACCTTGATATCCATTTATGGGAGATGTTGGATCAATTTCAAACCATAAAACAACAATAAATCCCAATTCTAAGTAGTAATGTGCATAAAGGAAGCCTTAAACAACATTTATGGGCATACTTCAGCGATAAAAGTGTAGTAAGTTGCATTTGCTGCTAGGTCTGTGGGCTAAATCCACATATATGAATATAGAACATCCATAGAAGATTCATTCTAGCAAGTTTATGGAGATAGACAATAGTAGCTCATCCTTTCATTCAATTCCAGGCACTTTAGAGTCTTAGACAGGTCTGAGCATAAAGACCAACAATGAATAAGTAATTTGGGCACATTTCATACCTAAATCAACAGTTGTAGCTCATCATTCCTCCACATATGAGGCACCTGTGGGTAGAGAACAACAATTATAAGCCCTTAAATCAGCCTATATTTCAAACCTAGGCACGTTTTGGTGCATCAAAAAGGTCCTTGTCACATTATGCAGCCTTGAAACGACATTGTTGAGGGTTAAAATATGTAGAGTAGTTGTAGAAACAAACCAAAAAGGGTGACATCTTGTTGCACTTATATGGTTTTGAGACAGCATGCAAAATATTTTGATTTTGTGCCATATATGGAGGATGTGTTGAGCTTTAGAGAGCCTTTCCAATGCCTTTTGTGCCCTGATATATAGACCTTTGAAGGGAAACATTTGGTCTGATGAAGTGCGCCACTTTTGAAGTGATTTGGAGGACCTTGGAAGAATTCCCTTTGTCATTTGGATGAGGACATCTATTTTCTAGATAGGTTTCTAGACTCTTTGTGTATTTCTATGTGGAGAAAACTATGTTGGAGAGGCCCTCTTAGTAGAGTGCTAGAATTTGGATATTTCCTTTGAATGAGGACGTCCCACTTATAGGGACTTTCCTTAGATTTTGTACACACTTTTGGAGGACCTTTTTTCATTTGAAGGATGTCTTGGTCCAACTTGGTTGCTTTGTTAACTTTCTTGTTGGAATATATTTATTTGAGGAGACTTTGGAGGCTATGTGGCATCATCTCTTGGCTTTGTTCCCTTTCTTGATAGAGCAACTCACTCTCTTTGTGGCCTTATGTATCTCTTGATTTTCACAAGTAGCATTGACCACCATTTTATGTATTTTTTAAGAGTTGGTTAGAATTTTAGTGGGGTTTTTGTATTAATTTACTCCACCCTAGGCTAGATCTAGGAATAAATCATTATTTTATTGTAGAGGAAGTGAGATACTCTTCTTTATAAAGAGGGACACTTCCTCATTTGAACTCATGGTTGGATGTTGGGAGCTTCCTCTCTTATGGAACCTAATGGACATATCGAGATGATAACATTCCCTCCATTGAGACAGGATATGGAAATATGTTCTTTTACTCTGTCAAACCAATAAAAAAAATATAAATCAATTAGATTTGAATTATCAACTAATCATAGAAATCAAACTTAGATTTGAAGGTTCTCTTCCATACATGTTAGGTTCATGTAGAATTACTAATATCGAAAAGCTATATTAATCCTAGTGAAGTATTCTACTCCCTTGAGTTGATCAAGAAGGTCATCAATCCCAGGGAGTATTCTACTCCATTGTATTTTTTTCATATGCTTTGCAATTGACAAAATAGTTCAATCAACTTCTGACCATAGCCATTTTGATCATATAGTGAAATCATTGAAGTCCATGAAATCAATTCTTGCATATCCAATCTACCAAGCACTCCACACCCATCGTCCGGGTTCTTGCATTTTGCATGCAATGTAACTAAAGAACTCCTTATGCATGCATCAATTTCACATTTAGAGTTTGTGCACAAAGTTGCTTACTAAGCTTGTTATCAACCAAAATTGTACATGCTCTAGTGACAATAGAGAAAATGAATAGATTCAAGCTCACCCTTGGTCCCACCCTTTACATTCCATAGAAGAGTTTGAAAACCTCATATGTCAGCCCACATTGTACATACCTTGTCATTGTTATATTCCATTACACCACATCCTGTTTAGGTATTCTGTAAAATATAGTTTATAGATGATGACAGGAACAAATTTAATTTGAGAGAGATATATTATATGTTTTAATAGAATATTGTTTGAACTAATGCATCCCGTTGACCTCAGATATCCGTAACATTATCTCTTATAGAAGTGGTAGATTGGAAAGTGTAGAGGATTGCATTGGTACACTTGATTTGTTCATACAAATTCTATTGGATACATGAGTCTAGAAACATAGGGTTTGATGATCTAGTTGTGCATGACATTACAAAGTCCTCACCGCTCATTATATGTGCGTTTTGCAAGAGCAGAGTTCAAGCACCAGTTGGGAAGCAAGGATGTGGGAGTTTTACCGAATCCCGCTGACTTCAACCTTTTGATGGTGAAAACAGGGTAAGTAGGTCAAATAGAAATCTTATTTTGGCTTTGTTTAATCCGTTTGAGGGTGTTTGCATTAATGTAAAATACTTTAGAGTTCAAACTTTCAAAGTATAAGTGGGTGTAGATGCTAGTATTTTAATTAATTGCTTCATTGTTTCTTGGTGCGGAAAATGAATAGGAAGACTTATATTTGATATAAAATCTTGTAACCAAACAATATGTTTTTGCAAAGAATTTATAAGTTGATTACTTGTTCTTGTAAATTATTAGTAGCTCTTTTTAAAGTTATCTTGTTTTCTTCCAATGTTTCACCAAGTTTCTGGATGTGGGCATGTGGGAATGCATCCAGGGGATGTCTGGAGACACCCAAAAAAATTAGGGAATGTCACACTGGACAAGGGATCCCTAAATTAATGGATCTAACCCGAGATACTAGGACTTTAACATTTAAATATATAAAAAAACTAAAACATAAATGATAACATTTAAGTTATCTTGCTTTCTTCCAATGTTTCACCAAGTTTCTGGGATGTGGGCATGTGGGAATGCATCCAGGGGATGTCTGGAAACACCCAAAAAATTTAGGGAATGTCACATGGGACATGGGATCCCTAACTTAATGGATCTAACCCAAGATACTAGGACTTTAACATTTAAAAATATAAAAAAATGAAACATAAATGATACATGATATTAATTAATAATCATTGAATAAATCCAAATTTGATAAACAACAAAATGATACATGCCATTGGTTTGTATGTGAGGTCTTATCTCTCTTAATGAGTTGTTTTGATTACTAGCATATGCCTCATATTTTATGATTGAGGTTGAAATCAATCTAGGATCTTCACAAAGCTGTTATTGTAGCTCCCTATAGACTATGACATGCTGATTTTGGTCCTAGTTCATGAAAATGTCAAATGGCAAGAAAGGTTATGTTTCAAAAATATTGTAGAATTGTCCTGGCAACATTTTAAGCAGTCGACAATCAATGTTTTTGAGGACTGTTTTCATCTCTAAATCTATCATGGATCAAATTTGGGATATTCAAACAGTAATGGGAACCAGAGGAAAAATGCATTTAAGTTACACCATAAATAGTATGTGCATGAGTGACGAGGTTCAAATTCATATTCAGAAGCCTCCAAACAGTCCATCATACAAAGCATATTCCAACATCAACAAGGTTAAGATTACAAAAGATTATTATAGATGAGTAAGTCACTGGTTTGAGACTGAATGTATTATCAAACCTATCTCAAAAATTCATGCATGGTGTTAAAGCTTATGATAGGGATGCTGCATATGTTGCTTCTCCAAGTATTTTGTCTTTAATGTTTAAATAAGGTCTCCATATCTTCACTTGATTGCATTGTTATCCATGTGATTAGTTTTAATTCTAAATGATGTTATCTGTGTGTTTGTGTTTTGTTCTTATTGCATTCTTGTTTGTGGATAGTTTATTTCATTGCAGTTTTGTTTAGGAGTGAGAGTGAAGTTGCTTGGCAGGAGTTGGTTCGTTTGGGTGCCATTTAGAGAGTTATAAAACTTTCTTCTAGTACTAAATAGATTTCCGTACTTAGAAGGAAATTCAATAATAACTTATAAAATAAAAGTTTATGAGAACTAACTAGATTCTTGGTTGTAGATATCCCTTCAACAATAGTCTGCACCATTATGTGGAGTGTATTATAAGCTCATACTTGGAAATCAACAGTGCCATTGTTATTGATCACTTGTTCCAAGATTCTAATTTGATTAAGAAACTTTTGGTAGCAGATGAAAAACCTTTTGTTATTGATGATCCCAACAAGGTATTTGAATTATTCAAACATACTAATAAAACATTTTTTCATTTTTTTCTTCTTTCTACACATGTTTTTAACTATTACAATCTGTCACAATTAATGCTATATGTTATTTTTGCATGTCTTATGCCCCTTTTCATTTGTCACCCAAAATAATTTATTGTATTGTTCTCCTAACAGCTTAAATGTTGTAAATCAATAAATATATTACCGACCTCTCAAATTGTTGTGTACATTTGTGAGATTGCCTTTGCTTATGTGTTGCTAACTCAATTTGCTTCCATTGCTTATACACAAAATGCAAAAATACTTCCGTTGCATTTGTATGTGCTAATCATGTGTGCAGGTTAGACTATTGAGGCTTAGTTTGGTGCCCAAACATCCTCGTACTCCTAGGGAAGACTAGTAAAAAGACCTCTTGCTGTGCACGTTGGATTTTTTAAAAGACCCGTTGTTGTGTAGTGGTGTATTTCCCAATATTGCAGGCATACCTAAAATATTAATAAACATACTGGAGTATATAGCCATATGATGGTGCTATGTCTATGATCGTTTTAAAACTAACACCTTTAGATAATCATAAATAGTGTTATCAATCACTTAGTTAGCACTATGTTGGTCCCTAAGCCTTGGCTAACTCTGCTCATTACAATTTAATTCGTTTTCAACCTTCTATTTTATAATTCATTTAATTGAATACCAACAACTATTGGATTAATTTTCCAATCGAATTAAATATGGCATGTATAGTGGCTTTAAATTGTTTTCTATTAAAGTGCTTGCCATTCTTGAGGTGCATATAATGGGCCGGTGGGATGCACACATACCGGGGTGGGTTCGGAAAGATTGGAATTCTCAATCTCATAAATATTTGATTGAGAACCCTCTATGACCAACCAACCGATCTAATTGACCAAGGAACTAATCTGAGCCTAACAATTTGACATTACTCTAACCAATCTCAGTTGACTGATTGACGAATCCAAGCCCCGAGCTTTGATTGACCACTTTCAGTGGCATTGACCAAGCGCACCTCCTTTTTTCCAATTCTTATATAGAACAATGGAATTATCTATTGATTTTGAGATGAATGAGTATTATCAGTGCAATCTCCACGAGAACTACATATGAATGAGTGAAATACAATGAATATTTCATGCTTCTTGTGCTCATTGTTGTAAAAGAACTCTAAAAAGTATAAATATTCTTCTTGTGAAGTTGCAGGGTGCTAGCTCAATGGTAGAGCATGGTGGTTCGATTCCACCGTACCTTATCGTAAATATTTGCATTCTATCACTACTACATAGAGGGGGGTATTAAGACAATATTTGTATAAATTGTCTCAACTTAAGACAAAAAAAATTGTACATATTATCTTAAATATTGTCTTTAAGCGAGTGTCTTAATTGTCTTAAATTATTGTCTTCAACTATTGTCTTAAATTTAAGACAATAATTTAAGTCTTAAGACACTTCCTTAAGGACAATATTTGAGACAATACACAATTTTGTTTTTGTCTTAAGTTAAGACAATTTACACAAATATTGTCTTAAGTTAAGACAATATCCCCCTCTATGTAGTAGTGTTAGTTAAATGAAATATCTTTGTCTCTCACTACCTATGAGTATAACAAATAAAAATTTCAACTGACACTCAAAAAAATTCTTTAAAAAACATAAAGTTGCTTAACTGTTCTAAGATGCTCCTTCATTGTCATTGTCAATCCACATTTGATTCCATAAGCTTTCCCGTGCCTCTCCGTCCGATAGAAAGGCAGAGGAACGTTCTCTACCGGGAAGAGAGCCAATATACCTTTCTCGCATTTATGCCCTTCTTAGTTCATGGTTTGCCCTTCTTCGTTCATGGTTTGAAATTCTGGTGTTCTAAGATACTCCTTCATTGTCATTGTCATTGTAATTGTAAATGTAAATCCCAAATTTGATTCATTTCGTTTGCCTTATCGTCTTGATGAGGACCTTATACTAATATATTCGTAATATCACGACGGCGGCTATATTTTATTTGTATATGGGACAAGGATTATGTATAATAATATGATAAAAGTCCAAGCCTGATATCTACTACTTTGGGTTCGGATTCCCGATGTGAAACCGATCGAGCTTGACTAGGTCAGGTCATTGCATTCACAACTATTAAACCCCACAAATCGCCGCAGGCAAATTTAGCAGACAAAACCAGAGAAAGGAAGGGTTTATAACAGAAGCAATGGACAGAGAGCTCCAGTTCCTCGGTGCATTCGGAATCGTGAGAGAGGCATTCAACGTCCTGCTCAGCTCCTCGCGCAGTAAAGTACTGTGGCTTCTTACCGTCACGCTCATTCTCCCCCTTTCTTTCGCAAGTCTGGGGCAGGACTTCATCAACGATCGACTGCTACTTGAAATAGAAAATAAATTCAATCGTAACGAATTGGTGTCCCTCAGAGAATTGACCTCGCAATCTACGGAGGTGTTCGTGTTCCAAGCGGCGTACTTAATCTTCACTTTTAACATCTCGTTGCTATGGACGGCGGCGGCTTACACGGCGGCCTCCATCTACACGACCAAACATGTTTCCTATGCCAAATTTATCAGTGTCTGGAAGCGCCTCACGGTAAGTCTCCTCTGGCTTTTCACAATCGTTTTGGTCCTCACAGTGGCCTACATACTGGGCTTCTCCCTGCTCATGTACGCCGTGGGATTAGATAAATATGCGTATTTCAGAGACTTTGTTCTCTGTTCAATTCCAATGCTCGCCGTCATATTCTGTGTCCATGTGTATATAAACATGCTGTGGTACCTCGCCAGCGTTATATCTGTGTTAGAGGACAAATACTACGGCCTGGATGCCATGCGAAAGAGCAAGGATCTCATCAAAGGAAAGCAGATCACGGCCTCGGCGCTTGTTATACTGTACTTCATGATAGGCAGACTCATCGAATGGATTTTTCGGCTTTTTCAGTTTTCTGTAACTTATGGGGATCTCCGTGGCGTTGGGAGCACAGCGAGAATTGTATGTGCAGCACTTCTGCTGGGATTATTGTGTTTGGTTAATTTGATGTGGCTGTTGATACAGAGCGTGTTTTACTTTGTATGCAAAGCGTATCACCATGAGAGAGTGGCTGATAAATCCTTCTCGTTGGGTCACCCGGTAGTTTATCTTGACAACTGCGTAGAGCAGCACGAGTGTTAATTAGGTCTTTATGTCTGTCTCACCTGTTCATTTATTTTTGGCACGCCTATGATAAATAGGAATCAAAATGCTCAGTGTTTATAGTTTTTTTTTGTAAAACAAAATTTTATTTGCAATTTCAGCATTCAAAAACACATATTGGAGTAAATATGGAGTTTTAAAACTACTCAAATTGACGAAATCATATATGTATATTAAAGTAAATATGGAGTTTTAAAACTACTTAAATTGTCCAAATCACATTTTAATCGTGGAAATTGGAGTTTCAACAACTCTTCTTCTGATTTGAACATTGAAAATTGGAATTGAGTTTCAACAACTCTTCTTCTGATTTGAACATTGAAAATTGATGTTGAGTTTCAACAACTCTTCTTCTGATTTGAACATTGAAAATTGATGTTGAGTTTCAACAACTCTTCCTGACTTGAAATTTGAGTTTCAACAACTCTTCCTCTTATTTCTTAGGTGTTTTGGTTGTTACATATAATGCTATTTTCAAAGTGTCTTTAATTTTATAAATCAAATAGTTATAGATCCCAAGAACTATTATTTGTTAATTGGCAGTATTTTATATTTATTTTAGTAGAATTTAATATTTTCATTATGTATAATTTTACATATTTTGTAAGGGTTTTTTTGGCTTGTGTTTAAAATCTATGTTTACAATAAAAAAATGCAAATTCAATAATGAAAACTCTTCATTTTAATAATATAAAACATATAGGAAAATACAAATGTATAAAAAATAGCTTATAAATGTTTAATTAGGAGAGCCACTTAACTTGTGGTCGATGAACACATAGTTCACAAGTTAAGTGCTCTGAAGAAGTTATATGTTACTTGTTCTCCATGCTTAGTTGTGATCACCTATTGTTCTATACCTCATCTACTTGTTACATTCTTTAGTTAAATGTGTTGTGTATATATTATTTATGCATGAGCTACTAGTTATCCATGTATTAACAACGAGTTATTTTTTATATTTCTCTTTTTATAAGTGTTTATTTCAAATTTTGAATGGCTACCATAAAACCAATGTGGAGAATAAACTTGTCTCATCCTCCTTCAATCTAGGAAAAGCATAGATGGTAGTTCACCCCAAATTCTAAGATATATACATCTATAATTGTAATGAAAATGAAAATGTTTTGTAAAAAAACTTCTAAAATTATAAACTTGGATAGTGTTCAGTTTATTTTTTCTATGAAAAAAAAACCTTACATTATTATCTATATCTATAATATTATGAGAGGATTTTAAATATTTATTTTACACATAATATATATATATATATATATATATATATATATATATATATATTTGATTTTGATTTTGATAATAAATGTAAAAAAGTTGAATTCACTTTAATTTTTTAATTAGTTATAAATAGTAATGATATATTATCTTATATTATATTAATTTTTTACTAATATTTTTTTTAGAATATAATTGATTTATTTTTTAATTATATTTTTATTAAAAATGTAATTTTGATTTATTAATTTTATTACTTTTAAATTTTAAAAACAATAATCCATCCTTTATTTTATCTTAAAAAACACAATTTAGACATTTTTGTTGAAGTAAAATTAAAATTCATGTGCTATTTATTTATGTGAACGAGTACAAATCGTGGAATGTCATGAAATAAATCCCTTCAAAATTCACTACTATGTTATGCCACAGGTTTACAAAAATGGATCATGATTTTCTAAATTCATTGATTTTATGTACTACTATGTTATGCCACAGGTTTACAAAAATGGATCATGATTTTCTAAATTCATTATTTTTATGTGAAAATTGAGGTGGGTATTTATAGTAACAAATGATGCCATGGAAGAGCATGTATTACTAGTTCAATTATTTATACTTCAGAACACATTGTGTTAATATTATATGTTCCACATGATGAAGAATAAACTTATAAATTTTAAAAATTATTTGATAAACAATATTCTTTTAATAAAATTTACTTTGTCTAAATATGTATACAAGTATATGCATTAATTTAAACCATCAATATTCTAAATCCTTTTTAATGTCCATCGTGTTCGAACTAAACCAATATGAAAATCCCCTTTGGTGTACTTGCTCCATTAGTTTTCATATGGATGTCTTCATTGTCACCACCTCCTTCAACCTTGTGATAAGGCAAGGAAAACATGTATTATAATTGATTACTAACATATGGGTTTTAAATATTCATCCAGGTTTATAACATTGAATGACTTTAGATGTTTTAATTTTAGTGCTTGAAATCCCATGCAACCTCGACCAAATGAGTATACTTCTTATCGTAACCCCTTCACATTTAAAAGGAATTAAAATATATTTCTTCCTTGTATTTCCATCAAAGAATCCTAACGACTTCTAATAGTAATAGCAAAATTCGACTAGAAATAATCTCTCACACATAATAAACTTGGCAACATGTGCTTCATTTCAAATCCATCAAAAGCAATGTTGGTAGATTGTTCTTCATTGAAATACTCTCCCTTTCCCATAAGGAAGGTTTAAGAGTCCAATGTCAATGTATTTGGTAACTAAAAGAACCATTTATCTAAATATTCCCACAAAGGCATCATGGATATTGTAAAATTGGAACGGGCTTTTGGTTTTCATAGTGATAGATACCAATTTTGAATTGGTTTAGTTTTAACATCAATACCTCTTTTTAGAGCAAGTTTATCAAATGAATTAAGAAAAACAATGCATAAACAAGATACGAAGACATAAAATACCTTATAATCTTCTACAATTTTTAAAGTTGATGGGCGATCTTGTTAAATATTAGCTCACCCAAATCAAAGACTATATATTTATACGCGGTATAATATATAACATATATAACATACCTTAGCACCTAAGAGGACATCTCATGGACCAAGCTAATAACCATGAAATCTCCTAACATGCATATTCTAAGTTCTCAAATTTTTTGTGATATAGCCTAGTTCTCTCATCCATTTGTTACATGAGCTACTTCTTCATAATACATACACCACTATTGTGAGCATCTAAAAAGGAATTAGCCTTGAGAGCTCTGAAAAAATTTGTCATTTAGGAAGGAGTTTTTAACAAATTTCTCAATGTAGAGGGGGTGGGTAGGACATGTATATTACCCATATCATTCAAGTTTACCAACTAATGTTTTGATTCAAATTAATAGCTCTGAAGTACACCATTGGACAATTTCTCAAAAATCAAATACTTTAGGAATGCTTCTTAATTTTTCCGACTTAAACATCTAAGTTTTGTTATCATTTTTATTTTCCTCATTAACGTACCATTTATAAGCTATGGACCAATGGTAATCCTTAACCCCCTATGGAAAGGTGTTGAAAATAACCTTAAAATATGGCTCAAAATTCTTCTTAGGAACCATATTACCTTTTCCCTTTCACCGTGAGAAATTGAATAATGAAATAGCAATAGGCAATTATACTCTCAATGACCATTAAGTAATCCTGAGTATAGTCATGAGGATCATAAAGAGTAATCTTCTCCAATTGACATCATATTGAACATGATATCCCACATGTCAATTTTATTCACTACGACATGAGAAAGGCTTAAATGCATGGGAAATCAAGAGGTTATAGCAAATTTAAAGGAAAATAATTTTTTTAGTAATGCAAAATGTAAAATGTAAAATATCATAATAGGGAGATACAAAACTTCCATATTCTACATTGGAAATTTTATGTGTCAATATGCAATGTGAAGGTGCATGGTGGTTTGGTGTGATACGACTCTCGCATTAAGCATTGCATCTATTATGTGGTAAGTTAGAGATGTAGGATGCGAGGGGGAAAGGATAGACTAAGACTCTAACATTCCACGTTACATGCAACATGACACAATGTGGAAATGAAAAAGACATGATGGGAAAATGAGGTGAGACTCCCACATTCTGCATTACATGCAAAATGAAAAATGCAGAAAGGATGATCATTAAAGAATCTTTGTGCATCAAAACAAAAAAAATTAACTTTTGAGTTTATTACTTAGCAAATGAGATGTTTTACTCACATAGCCTTCCTTATACAAGGAGGAACAATTAGAAAATTTGTGATGGGTGAGAATATTATTCAACATTTGGCTCCAACTACAAGGCAGTGACCCTTGGTGTGTCTCTAAGAATCCATCATTTATTTACTACAAAAAATGGAGTCAAAATGGGCACCAAGTTACAAAATCTACACAAAATAAATGAAGAAATGGTGTGTAGAATTCTATGATATAGTGCCAAAAAAAGGGGAGACCTTAAGTAAAGAAGTAGTTGAGATGTCTCTTATTCATAGATAGTGTCTCAACAATCTCATTTATTTTTAAGTAGATAGGAGTTGAAGATGTTTGTTTATTGATTTGATATTGTCTGACACATAAAACAGGGAACTCAACATGCATGGATAGTTTTTCCTTGGCCTTATTCCATAACAAATCTTATCATCCCTTTTGAAAAAAATCAAATTTCTCCTTTGATCAAATTATATGTGCATTGCATATTGTTTCTTTTCTATAGCCAATCATTTATTATTTCCACCTCCTTGATTCCTGTGAATTGGTAATATATCAAGCATAGAAGGGTAGCTTATTTTTCATCTTCTAATCTAGTGGCCAATGATATAGCATTCAATTAAGGATGCATCATAAGAATCTCATCCTTACCATAGTGAAAGGAGAATGATCGATTCATTATTTGGGCATGATCCTACCTATCCATAGTCCATCATTAAACTTGGTATGCTAGTTTTGTTGGTTTCTCAATATAGTCTTCTGTAAAATATTGACGAGAGTCGTGTTGATGATTAAGCCAAATCATTACCTTGAAGGTAGTAGTTAGAATATTGTCCCATGATGATCTTGTATTTTCCATAGAAAGAAGTTAAATGTGAGACGAAAAATATCAAGAAATTTGTTGGCGCATGCATAGACCCAGGTTTAAAGATACTTCCACCAAAAAAGACCCAAGACATTGGCCCTTTCGGCATTACCTGCAATGCAAATGAATTGTCACTCAAGGTATCTAGGGGTACTACAAGAACCAAGCTTCCCTAGTGCTGAAGGGATGTGAAACATTCATTTAACATGTATACTATTCATTCATCTATCGCACAGAAACATGTTCTTAACTTTATGAATTGATACATCATTCCATACATAATCATCAACAAGCATCCATGTGCACAACAATCATAGCATTCATCATAGTACATAGACCAATAATATAACTCAAAACAGGTTCACGTTTGTCATATTTTCAGTGGTACAATCTTACATAACATAACCTGCGCAGTGTGCAACAAACTTCAACTACCCAAGATTACAGAGGAAAATAGTGACTCACAAATACACAACAGAACGATAAAACCCTGATCACTATTACTTCGGGTAAAGAGTAGCAACAACAAAAACCACCACGCTTAGATCCCTTACATATTTATATATTGCGACATGGGATAATCCCATTACAAAGTGGACACAATATCTAACTAATTTATAACTAAATTCCTCCTTCTATGTGGTTCTGGTCCATTGTTTGAGTTGTCCACAGTCCATATTTTGCACGCGACTTCCAAGATAGATCCAAAAACCGCTCCAGTATGCCCCCAACACTCACATGTTTCTCGTCGCAAGAAACTTTAGTTGTTGCGCATACTTCTTTGACAAAGATTCTTCTGGTATGTAGTATGACTACTACTGCATAACATCATTTGAACTAGACTTCAACCCTTCTGAATCAGACTCACTAGATTCCATATTCAAAAATTCCTAGCCATCGTCTTCTATATTTCCTTCATAGTGTGGCGTTGAGATTATTTTGGTGAGAAAAGTTCCAACCGTCACTTGACTCTGCTTGTTAGGTTTCTATCTATGTTGTCATCCTTCCTTTTGGTGGATCCATGGCTCTTTGTGTCATAGATATATGGGATCTCAACTTCTGGCGATTGTTCTTCCGATACATTCGACCTTACTTCGCTGCTCTACATTGATATTTTTTCCTTTGGTTCTATACCTCTACAACCTATATCCAAAATTGCTGCATCTACCCCAAACTAAAAATAAAAATTTATTACTTCAATCTAAAACCTACTTCTTGTTTTATAGCCACTCACCTAGTACCTTGCCTCTCCACACCATGATTTCCATGTGTCGTCAATTATGATTTTAGGTATTTGATGTTGATCTACTATCATCACAAATTATTGGCCACCAATTTTTCTCCTTATGTCCACATGTGTTTTCTAACCCACGTCACCTTAGACCTTTTGTTGAACTGCCTTAACGGTCTTTGTCAGCTTCTTAAGTATTTCCTTTTCCATGGCGACTTGTTCCTTTTTTCTGGTTTTATTGTTCTACAATTCCTTCAGTTATATGTGCAGTAAGTAGTGTCTGCAATATTTTCTCATCTTCCTCTATTGTTTTCCTTATTACTTCATGCACTACAACAAAGTCCTATGTCATTTTGAAATCTTCCTCCTATGGTGGCTCCAACTTCTACACAATGTTCTATTTCTCAGCTCTTAATTGGATAATCTCCTGCTACTGTTTCTAATTTTCGACCAATGAAGCTACTCTCTCTGTTGCAGATATATTACTCATTGTATCATATCGTATCATACTGTCCTAGAAAGGGAACCATTTTTTGGTGCATGAGAAGACCCAGGTTTCAACATACTTCTTCCAAAAAACACCCAAGACACCGTCCCTTTTGGCATCATTTGTAATGTAGATAAAGTCTCACCTGATGTATCTAAGGGGACTACAAGAACCAAGCTTCCGCAGTGCTGAAGGGATGTGAAACATTCATTTAACATATCTATTATTCATTCATCTATCATGCAGAAACATGTACTTAATTTTATGAATTGATACATCATTCCATGCATAATCATCAACAAGAATCCTTATGTGCAAAAATCATAGAATTCATGAAAGTACAAAGACCAATAATATAGCTCAAAACAGGTTCACTTCCTTCATATTATCAGTGGAAGAGTCTTACATAACATAACCTACATAGTGCGTAATAGAATTTCACTACCCAACATTACACAACAAAATAGTCATTCACAATTGCACATAAGAACAGTAAAACCCTGAGCACTACTACTTCGCGCGAAAAGTAGCAAAAACAAGCAACACCACCCTTAGATCCCTTACATCTTTATACATTGCGACATGGGTTGATCTTGTTACAAAGTGGACACAATATCATTTCTAACTAAATTTCCCCTTCTGTGTGGTTCTAGTCCATTTGTTGAGTTGTCCATAGTCCATATCTAGTGGGAAACTTCAAATATAGGGCCAAAATGCACTCCAACAACATTTTCAATGGCATATTTATCAAGGAATCATAATTTGCACATAATGTGCTCTAAAAACCATATGATTTGAGACAAATCAACTACCTTAAGAGGAAAAACTTTAGGCTTTTTTGTATAGTATGTTGTTGTTAGGATATATGCATGGAATTTGATAAAATTTGTGTTTATGCACCAATAACATCCAAACTCCGCATTCAAATGTTGTATCCACTACAATAGGTTTTAGGGGAATTGTTGACCTTTTCATTTTTTTGAATTTTTTTGACAATTAGAACAAATTTTGACCCTCTTGTATGCATCTACGAAAAGTGTAGACCAATAAAAACTTGCCCAAATTAGTTTATGAATTGTTATAAATTAAGTGAAATGCCCCCCACATACACTCTTATAAATTTCCTTCAAGACTTTATCAATCTGCAATGACCCTAAAACATATTAGCAACATCCCATTGAAATGAATTCTAACTAATACACTAGAACCCAACACACATCTAACATCATTCATCTTCAAAACTGTATGTTCTTTAGATAATATTTGACTCAAGGATGGTCCCAATATTAGATAAAAACTTATTTCTTTATACCATTTTGTTTTACAAATTAGGTGACCAAACACTTTTTCCTCTTCCATTCTTCTTGTAGGATCAATAATCATAGCCTCAATGCCAGTTGTTGACTTGAGTAGACCTTAGCCTTGGATATATATTAATGGTTCAATATGTAGATCATACTCTTTTATTTTATTAAGTTAATTAGGCCATCTCCCCTCTCCTACTAGTTGGATCAAAATCATTTCAACAAGTGGAAATAAGGCATATTCCAACACATGTGCCAAGAGGATATAAGTTTTGAACTATGCAACTACTTAAATCACCAAAGAAAATAATTATTTTTCAATTAGGGAGTCCCTTAGCTTATAATCGTACAAGCCTCTACTTATGAACAAGATTGGAAACTCATGATTCTCCTAATTTTTCTAAGTAAGGATGGAAGCAATTTTATCCTTGGAATAAAATGAATGTAGTATGAATTCCTTGTCCAAGTCGTAAAAACTAACTTGGTAGAACTAGTGATCATATCTTGGATGTTTTAAAAATCTTCTTGAACCTCAATGATTCACTCAAACAGGTGAGTCCTTTTCAATAATTGATTATTGGGTTTCACAATTGAATCATAATTAGGGACAAATCTTCACACACAAATTAGATTTCCAAAAAAAGGACTAGAATCCCTTTCGGTTGTCCAACAACTTGAAATCATTTATATCCTTGATTCATTTGGAGTCAATGTAAATCCCTTCTTCACTTATTATGTGTCCCAATAAATTTTCCATCGAGACACCAAACCAATTTATTTGGGTTCAAGGATATGCAATACATTCTACATTTGTAAAAAACTTCTCTCAAATGGTTGAAATGTTTCTCCCTAACCTTGGAATGTACAAAGAGATCATCCTTAAATAATCCATGGCCTTTCCAATCAAAGCATGAAAAGAATTATACATATCTCCTTGAAATGCTGCACCTACATCCATTGGTGTGAATGGAATTCAAACAATATTACAAATAAGTACCCCATGGTGTTGTAAATTTTCATTTATAACGATAACCTTTAACCACTACTACATGATTTTAACCAAAGAACCCATTGAACATGGAAATTAGAGTTTTAATTAGCTTGTTAATTGTTGTAGAAACATTTCCATATTAGTGAGGGGGTAATTATCATTGAGGAAGTCTTGGTCCAAGTCCTTGAATCAACATAGAGTCAAATTTCACCATTTTTATTTTTCCAAACTAACATATTAACAATCCATAATTAATGTTTGATCAGTAGTATGATCCCTATTTTTGAGAGTTTGGCAAGTTTCATTTGGATGAGAATATTCAATTTTTGATTTATTTTTCATAGCTTTTGTGTCACTTGAACTATCCCCTTTTTCAATATGATGGTTTTTTGTATAATGTCTTGGTCATACTCCTTTATATTATTGTGCATTCACGTGAACATGTGATTGGATTTTTTAAAATTTTGAGTGAATTGTAACGCCTTTGTTTCAGTATAATCCTTGTCAAGATTGAAGAATTTGGGATTCTCATGAGTGTCAATGTTAACCTTATTTATCTCTTTTTTTTTAACAGAAACATAGTATAAGGGTTTATATTCAAAAAATCTGTGCAAAACCATTCATTACAAAAGAGGTGAGCCTTGCAACAAAAAGGGATTTCAAAATGGAGATTATATGGCTTCCCATATTAGCTCTGTGGTAGTTTCTAAGCTATTGTCTATTACTTGCAATTATAGTGGAGGGATAGACCCTTACATACTGTAGATTTAGCAAAATACAGAAAAACATTTAAACTTGAAACTGAGGATTGAACCCATCTAAAAAGGAAACAAATCTACCCATAATTTTGTTGGTGCACCAAGGCTTCTTCTTCAATTTTCATGTCCATCGTGGGAGATTATTGGGAATGGCTACATTGAGACATTCTAGCCATTTTCATGACTTCTTCTTTGATGATGTCTATGATGCCCATTAGTTCAGATAAGTTTCTTTCCAAATCATTTATCCAATAGTCTTGGAAAGTAAGTTGCTGGGACATGTGCCTGATGTTTGTTGTCGTATCACTGTGAACTTTTATCCCTGTGAAAACAACTTCGTAAACCCTACGGAGATGGTCCTTAAATTACGCTATGCTTGCTTTAATAAACGTAATTCATTAAGCAAGACTGGCCACTGCACTACAATCTTCGTTAACCCGAGGAGGGGAAATAGAGGAGCGAGCAGAAAAAGAGAGGTTATCCGGATCATCCAGGAGCTAAAGGGGCAGGTGGATAGAGTAAACGGAGCGAGAGAAGCTCGTCATTATACCATATATAAGGTATTCATGCAGAAGAGGGACCTTAATAAATGTTGGAGCATGGATACTGACAACAACAAGATGGGTGGAGAGGTGGCCATGTGAAGGCCCACCTTCCCACTCCAAAGTGATTGGTGGATCGAAATTCGTTCTAACCATAGTTGTGATAGTCTTCCCTAGAGACCATTTCCTAGGGAATTCTATAAAAAATTTCCTTTCCATTGCTATAAATGATTTTTCCCATAGGGAGGTTGGCTCCTTGATTAGCGGCTTCGTGAGCTTGTTGATTATTTCCACGGAGAATGTGAAGGTAAAGAACTTTAGAAGAAGATGTGAGCTATTTGATCCTCCTTTGCATTATGTTGCTTATAGAGCCTCCATTCGAGATCCCAATCCTCATTTTTTGAATAACATGTCTAGAGTCTCCAAATACCATAAGCTTATTAATATTTAGAGTCGAGATAATATCCATGGAGTGAAACAAAGATAACCATTGAGCTTCATTATTCATTTTCTTTCCTAGTCCCCAAGCAAAAGAAATGATTTTATCTCCTCCTGGATCGAAGATAATCCCTCCCGCAACTGCCTCCCTTGGGTTTCCTCTGGAAGCCCCATCAAAGAAAACTGCGTAACTTGAATGATATTTCCACCATTGATTGAAATCTATGTTGTCTTTTCTAATTTCCCAATCAGAGCTATTCTTTTTGGTTCTAGACTGAAGAGAGCTCACCTTAACAAAGCTTTGGCACCATTGGAATTCTTTCCTAGATAGAGCTTCGTTATTAGGGAGGCAAACACCATTGACTATGAGAGATTCAGAAATAAAATTTGACGCTTTGTAGGTTACTCTGTTATGATCTGGTTTCTTATTTTAAAATATACTTTTATTTCTTTCTATCCATATCTGCCAACAAATATTCATTGGGAGCAGTTCCCAAATCTGGGCCATAGTAGGTTTAGCTTTCATTGCACCTGGAAAAATATTCTTCCAATTTTCTATCATTATTTTGATTTTCTTCGGAGCTATCGAGTCCTTCCAATAAACCCCATGATAGATCCCCAAACCTGAAGTGCGAAAACACATTCAAGAAATAGATGTTGGGAGTTCTTGACTGAGTTCCTACACAATTCACATCTTGAGCGACTTTATATTCCTATTTTCCTTAGGTTATCAATAGTTAGCAATTTATTGTGTACAAGAATCCAAAAAAAGTAGTTTATTTTAGGGATACAATCATCATTCCAAACATTTTTCCATATATTTTGAGGAGGATTGCCATTGATGTTGATTATGCTTTCATATCCTTCCTTTACTGAGTAATGTCCTGCTTGACCCAGACCACTGTTGTATTTGACCCTTAAGGAGAGTAGGATAAAATTTCTTGAGATTCTCTGGAAGATCCCACCTCATCCATCCTTCCCAGTCCCCTCTATTCCCCTGGATTGAGAGGTATTTAAGCTTATGTAGGCCTTTATTTTGCATCCAAAGTATGATTTATGCTAGCTCAGGAATTGTGCTCAAAGGTTGTGATCCCATTATGTTATCTATCCAAATGTCGATTCTTTTCCGGTTTCCTGGAATTCAGTAAAGTTTGTCTTTTATTAGACCAACAGAGAAATATATAATATCCCAGGTGCAAGTGCCTTTCCTTTCCGTAAGGTTGTCTAGGCACCTTAGACGAGAATTTCTTGTATATTTTTTCCTAATAACTTCCTTCCACCATTCTTTTTCCCCTGAAATTAACCTCCAAGCTAGGTTATCTCCTAAGGCTTTGTTCATTAACGTTGGTTCTCATATTCCTAGTCCTCCTTTCTTTATGTTTTCCTTAATAATTCTCCAATTGACTAAGTGAAATTTTCTACTTTTGGTTTTCCCTCCTTACCAAAGAAATTTCCTTATCTCTACGTTGATGATGTTCATGACATTTTTGGGATCCAATAAAATGGCCCCAGTGAAAATGGGGTAGTAGGCTAAGACTGCTTTGATTAGAGTAACTTTTCCTGCTAAGTTTAACCACCTAGTCCCCCATGATTGCATTTTGTTTTTTATTTTCTGAATAACTGGGCTCCATACAGAATGAGTGGCCTTTTTGAGGGAAATTGGGATTCCAAAGTACTTAAAGGAAGTCCAATCGACACTTATCTTGAATTCCAAAGCAATTGGAAAAATTCTTATGGTTTTTGTCCTGCAATTCCAACCATATATGTTTCTCTTACTACTATTTATTTTCCCTCCTGAGGCTCTTAAATAAAGGTCCAAAATGGATTTGAATCTTTTGGCAATATGAACTGAAGCACTTCCCAATAAGATGGTGTCATCAACAAATTGAGCATGATTCATTGGTTGAACTCCCCTTGTTATGACAAGCCCATGAATTGATCTATTAGAGAGAAAGCTGTTGAGTTTTCTACTAAGGGAATCAACCATGATGATGTAAAGGAACAGGGAGAGGGGAAACCCTGTCGAAGGCCATGCGACAAATGAAAAAAGGAAGTAGGTCTTCCATTCACTAAAGGGGCAATCCAGGGGGATCTAATACAGGCTTTGATCCACTTAATAAACTCCATGGAGAACCCGAACCTTTCCAGAATAGTGTAAATGTAATCATGCCTAACTCTATCAAAAGTATTTGCCATAGCAAGTTTGATGGCCATACCTGAGTCTTTGTTTTGATAGCTTGAATGGATCGCCTCTTGGACAAGGAGGATATTTTCATATATTTTCCTTCCAAAAATGAAACGACCTTAGTTGGAGAACTTAAGCTAGGGAGGATTTTTTTGATTCGATTGTCTATCACCTTGGTTAAGATTTTGTAGGAGTAATTGCAGAGGGATATTGGTTGAAATATCCATATGGAGGTGGGATTCTTCTCCATGGGAGTTAAGGCGATAAAGGTGGAGTTTGTTGCCCCTCCAATTTGTTCCCTTTTTCTTGTCCAATTTAGCATTATGATGAGATATTTCTTGATCAAAGTCCATCATCTCCTGTAAAGTGAATAGTAATCCCATCAGGCCCGGTAACTGTTGGTGTCCATTTTGTCACTATTTTTATCATTAAATCTACTCTGAATGGCATTGATTTCTTAATTCTTGATATAATAAGTTATTCTTTTAGCCATTCATCTCATCAAACAGACCAGGTATGCATGTATTCATTTATGATATGAATTTTGGTCAAATCATGTTATATTATGATTTATCAATGATTAAAGTGACATTTCCAGTCATGCATGGCATCTAGTTTTGATTTACAGGCTGTGATTTCTCAAACGACCCTTCATTCAGATTGTGTGTTTATATTTCCAATGTTCAACCGCAATCATCTCGTCATCCAACCTCACATTTAGCCCGCGAAATCCACGGTTGGTACGTTTCGGGCCATTAAAGACAAGATCGGGCACGTGGGTTCAGTTTGCCACACAAGGGTCATGGTTAATGAGCTTTCATTCTGGAAGATTCGTCCCTAGGCCCGTGAAGCTTGACAACACACCATGCTTCCACATCAACACTCTACACGCTATTTATGCCATTCATTCAACCTGGAACCACGCACATCTATTCACATCGATGTTCTGGAAGGCTTCGTCCGTCCACGCTCAGCCTGCGAACACAACGTTTAACCCACGCCAATTCTCCAATAGCCCTCTCCTCCGTTCATTCAGTTCGAAAACACACTACCTCTCTTCCCACATCAAAGGAAGATCGACGCTGCAGCTACCTCGTGAAGGAATCGGCCCCGTGAAGCCTGGAGTATGCTCCTTGTGCTGTCACGCATCACTTAAAGCAGCCAGTTACAGTCATAAACTCCTCTGTTATTAGAGAGGTTGAATCTGTCGATCCTCTCATCCTTTATGTAAATTATAAATAGATGCTTACATAGAGAAACATAGTTAGTCAAGTTAGAAGTCAGAGAAGTTAGTCTGTAGACACAGTTAGAGATTTTCAAGAGCAGATAGCAGATATTTTGTAATTTTCTCAAGTTAATAAAAGTTCTAGCTTGTTGATGTTCTGAGTAGCTAATTAGTTCAGTTTTCCATCTCTGATTGCTGGGAAGGGCCCCTCATAAACTAGAGGTTTTGTCTTTGTTTTATGTATTTTCTTTTCTGCAACTAGTTAGTTTATTTTCTTGTATATGTAAATAATTTTGTTTCCATGTACATGATATTTCTTTCTTTTCTGTAACTTATGTTCTCCTGCTAACATAGATTGTGTTTACAGAATTAGCAAATGGTCGACCAACAATATCGTTTTGATAGTTTAATTTCAGTCTTCTATAATTAGATAGTTGGTTTTCTAATCTTCTGCAATTAGATAGGACTTAGTTAGTTATTGTTTCCATCTTAGGTCTGATTAGAATTAGTCCAATTAGCTTCTTCTATGTAGCTGTAGGTTAATTCTCTTCTCTCATCTCAATCTTGCTTTAGTATAGAATAGGAATAGTTTATCTCTCCAATAATGATTAGAATAGGTTGCTTTCTATTATCTTATCTTCTCATCAGGTCTTCTCACTTATTCTTTGCATTGTAGGTTCATTTACATTCACCAATTGACATCAAGATCATCAAAACTACTATTTTCCTTAGTTTAACTTTTTCCTCCATTCGGACTGTCGTTCGGACTGGCATTTGGATCATCTTTCAGACTTTTATTCTTTCTGCACTATTTTTATGCCAGTTTGAATCTAGTTTCTTAGTTTTCTTTACTATAATCTTTCCTTCTTTTAATTAGTATTCTTAACCATATTTAGGCCCTTGTTTTACATTCCATAAAGTTTTAATTCAAGTCTTGTTATCATTCTTAGTTTGCTTTAACTGTCTTTTAAATTATGTCTTTCATACTTAATTTACTAATATTTTTTTGTTTCAAAACTTATCAGTCTTATTCTTAGTCTAGTTTACTTCATGCTCTTAAGATTTAGTTTAGATCAAAATTAATCATTTTATTCTTTAAGTATTCTAGTTTTGATAATTTTCTTCATTAAAATTAGGATTAGTTTCTTATTGAGATAAATAATGAAGATGTTCATGGAATAGGATTTGGATTCAGAATTTAATATCTTTATCAAGTTTTCTACTTGCTTCTATATTAATATATTTATCAAGTTTTCTACTTGCTTCCAAATCAAGTTCAGAAGTAAATATCTTTATTAAGTTTTCTACTTGCTTCTAGTTTTCATTAGTTTTATTTTATTATTCTGCTCATGGATAATAGATAGATCAGAATGTTTAAAGTTAATTGTAATTTATCTCTTTGTAGTTTATATCTCTTTGTTGAAGTTAGATTAGATTTACTTCTGTTTTGTTTTGCTATTACATTTGAAATCCATTATGATACATTCACTCCAGTTCCTATTACATGGGAATATATGTTTTTCTTGAATTAGTTGTTGAAACTATTTACTAGTTTGTAATTTACTTTGATTAGCATAGTTTTATGTTTATGTAATTTATCCTCGAATTAATCCATTTCATAGATAGGTCTCTAATTTATTGACAGTTGTTTTTCTAATTTTTAGATTAGAATATGAAATTAGGTAGTTTCCATTTTTCATAATCAATAGTTTGTCTTTTTAATCAATTTCGCTTATTAAATTATAGAGTAGAGTAATATGATTTGATACTATTCTAAGTTGGTTTGTTTAACTAAGTTTGAATTAGTTCTTTTTATCTGAAGTTTGACTCGGTTTTTCATTTTGAAAGATATTTCGATCTTTTCGTTATTAAATATTTATAAGGTCTGACAAGCCGAAATCTTAGGTGCCATTCTACCTTAGCATATATTTTTCCTCAACTCTAAGATTACCAATCCCGGTCAATAATTAAATATTAGGTGTTTTCTTTGAGATAGCTCACACACCCAACATTTTGGCGCTGTTTCCGGGGAGTTGTAGAAGATAGGTATAATTCAGTCATAGATAAGTTGAACTCTCTTTTGAAATTTAGTTATATTCTTTCCCTTCAAAATAGGCTGGTGGTGGGTGAGTGGTAAGATGAGAGATAAGAACCTGTGCATCTATTATAGCAGGCATCCCCAAAACCCAGCAGTAGTAGTTCTGCAGTTAGAATTTATTTCAGTTATAATTTGTTTACATGAAAGTATAGGTCTAGAGATTTACAAGGTAGATTTATTAAAACTAGATTTGTTACGAAAATCCCTACTAAAATTCCTACTAACCTATACGAGGGGTGTGCCACCCCAACTACTAAATCAACATAAAGGTATCGGAAGACACTTAAAGGGGATAGTCCTACTTGGAAAGCAAAGTAAATCCTTTTTAGAAATCAATTAGGGGAAAATATAGGGACATCATAATAGTCTGTTCATAAAGAAATTCTACTAGAAGAACCTCAAGCTCATATTGGAACTGAACTTAGACAAGAGGAAACCCATAAGGATAAAACTTTAGGACCTCTCAACTCTCCATTAGTCCAAAAACCCAAAGACACTACTTTTTCAATAGTAGGTGGTCCATACTTGGTATATTTTGTCGATCCTACACAAGTAGACGCTCTTTTAGAGAGTTCTATGAACATAGTTATTTCACAGATTGATACAACAATAGTAGGACCTCCAAATATGGATTCCCACGTAGCTGGTAATTCTCCTCCTAAAAAGAAGAATACGCGTCCTGAAATAGAACGTTGGGACATCCCATATTCACCAATAAAGGAGCCACCTAGATTTTCTCTCTTTGGAAATAGAATCTTCATGGGGGATGAAAATGAAGATCATGTCTGACAAGATGAAGAAAATGGAGAAGTTAGAATTGAAGGTACCTTCAAATTCCCTATCTTAGACACTGCACAAGATGTTACTATGAAAAACTTCCCTCCCTCCTCACTACCAAACTTTTATGGGAAGAGTAGTGAGGATCCAGACACATTTTTATTCGAGTTTGACATTTTGTGTAGGAGTTATAATTACCTACAAGATGGCCAAAAATTGAAACTCTTTCCTGCCACATTGAAAGATTCTTCTCTTCGATGGTTCATGGGATTAGGAGAATGTAGTATTAGAACTTGGGAAGACATGAAGAATGCATTTTTTTGAAAATACAAGGATTACTGTAGACCTAAGGACTCTCGCAATGATATTTTTAAAATTTAACAACTTGAATACGAGAGCCTAGAAGACTATCTTGAGATATTTAACTATGTGTTACACAAATCCAAGTATAGTGATCTTCGAGAAGATGCAGCAAGAACACTCTTCCTCAAGGGAATCTTAGAAGAATTCTTAGATAACCTTAATCTCATGGCAGCAGGAGACATTTCTCATAAGTCTTTTACATAGATTTGTAACCTATGTAGGAATTACTCTTGGAGCAAAGGGAAAGGTGGAAGACACTTTCAAGAATCTTATGCTAGGAATCCCAAAGGAAACACATATGTTCCTGGTGGAGTTACAAGGGTAGAGTTGGGAAACCTATTGGAAAATTTCAAAACATATATCTTAGGATCCATGGGTTCTCAACTAGATGCACTACAAGCTAAAAAGAGACAAGATGAAGAGCGTGCATCAATGAGTGTTTTTTGTCCTAGGTGTAGAACTAAACATCCTCAACAAAAATTCCCATTAAATAATGTTTCAGTCTATCACCTATGTACAAAAGAACATCCAACCAATGATTGTCCATCGTTTCCTAGATTACAAGCTGTATACAAGAGTGGAAATTTTGGTGAAATACCTAGGAGGCCTTGGAAACCTAGAGATCAGCCATCATATCAAGATTCGTCACAAATTCCACCTTATTACTATCCTTATCAACCTCCTCAACAATGGAATACTGCAGGTTGGAAGAATTGGCCACTGCAGTACCCTCCTCAGAATGTTCAACAACAACAATGGCCACATGGATGGAGAGGGAAAGCTTATGCTCAAACACCTCCTCCTATGCCTAACTATCCTTACCCACCTAATATTTAGCAAATTTTGTCTGGATTTGTACCTCCTTCACTACTCCCTATCCCGAATCAACCTCACCATTTCCAGAACATGAATCCTCTAAGACCCACAATATTACCTACACAACCGATACCGAATCCTAACAACAAACCAAGCCAGGCTTTTAACAGCATTGTGTTGTTACCTTTTCCATCATATGTCATTTCGACCGTGCCAATACATGAGATACAACTGCAGTCTCAAATAGTTTTGCAAGATAAGACCAAGTCATCAATCGTTATTCAAGAAGAGAATGAAGAAGACATACGTAGTGAAGTTTTGAATGATTCCATTCTCGAAGATGTGGTTATTTATAAATATTCAACACACAACCATCCACACAAAGAAGTAATTCCAAGGGAAAAATCACCTCCATATCCAGAGCATCTATTAATAGAAAAACCTGTAACTTATCCAAAGTACGATATCATTAACGAATTGAAAAATATTTGCATTAAGATCCATTTGTTACAATCCATTAAGGATATCCCAATCTATAGTAAGGTAATAAAGGAACTCTGTATTAAGAGACTAAGGAGAAAACAAAAAGACCCTCCGACGATTCATGTAATTGGATAAATTTTAGATTGCATAGCAAACTAACCTAGAATTCCAAAGTATTCAAACCCAGGAAACCCTGTGGTGACTGTTATCATCAATAACACCGCCATAGGGAACACACTTATTGATCTAGGAGCTACTATCAATTTGATGACTACCACAGTCTTAGAAACTCTCAATTTAGGACCATTCCTCCGCCCTACCCCAACGATGATAGAACTACCAGATCGTACTATGGTTCAACCTACTGGGATCTTAGATGACATCACTATATCAGTAGCTTCATGGGAATATCCCGTGGACTTCATGGTCATTAAATCAAAAGACCCTTCCAAAGGTCACCCCATTATTTTGGGAAGACCTTGGTTGGTTACTGCCAATGCATTTATAGGATGTAGGGATGGAGAGATGATTATCTCTAATGGGTTATCTACAAGAAAACTAGCTTTATACCCACCAACTTAGCCAATATATGGAAACTTGTTTTGGTTAGATTGTCCTTTTGGAGATGAGAACTTGGAAGAAATTTCCCTTGTCAGTGATTTATCTCGGGCACTTCAAGAGAAAAATACTGAGAACGTGTTGAACCAATTTATCTCTTCCACAACATGTGTAGATTTTCCTTGATCTTTTTCCCAGTTTGACCAGATCTTTGGAGACGAATTCCAAGAAAACATGATCCTCTCAACATTTACAAGTACACCCTGTGTCTTTGCAATCGAATAACACCTAGGATCCTATACCATACCGTGTGAGGTTAGTACCGACAAATTTCTACATATAAATGCAGGCTTCGATGAGAGTCAGCAAAAAAAATTACTAAAAGTTCTTAAGAGTCAAACTGGAGCATTCACATGGGAGTATACCGATATGAAAGGTATACAACCAGATACCTATATCCATCAAATTTACACGGACTAGAACATACCTCCTATTAGGAATCCCTAGAGAAGAATGAACCCAGTGCTAAAGGATATAGTAAAGGATGAATTACAAAAAATCCTTAACGTTGGATTCATTTACCCAATTTCCAATAGTAAATGGGTTTCTCCTCTGGTGGTAGTCCAAAGAATGTCACAGGGAAATGGCATATTTGTATTGACTTTCGAGAACTGAACAAGGCCACTCTTAAGGACTACTTCCCTCTTCCTTTCATCGATCAAGTGTTAGACACGTTATGAGGGAAACAATATTTTTCATTCCTTGATGTGTATAGTGGATACAATAAAATATTGATAACACCGGAGGATCAAGACAAAACAACCTTCATTTGTTCTTGGGGGACATATGCCTACCGAGTGTTACCATTTGGCATATGTAATGCACCTGCTACTTTCCATCGTGTAGTTCTAGGAATCTTTGCTAACCTCATACACAACTGTGTAGAAGTTTATATGAATGATTTTACAGTTTATGGTAATACTTTCCAGGAAGCCCTTGATAACCTTGAAACAGTTCTTATTCGGTGCCAAGAAATGAACTTAGCTCTTAGTCATGAAAAATGTAAAATTCTATTGACCAAGGGCATAGTTTTGGGACATCATGTCTCTCTTCAAGGTATTGAGGTGGATCCCTCCAAGATCGAAATAATTGTTAATCTTCCTCCTCCAAAAAATATGAAGGAGGTAAGAATTTTTCTTGGCCATGCTAGCTATTATAGACGTTTCATTGAAAATTTCATTAAGATAGCCCCACCTATTGTTAACACCAAAATTGACCCCCTAGGTTGTGGAGAGGGAAATTTTGGGTAACCACTAACTAGTCTTTAGCTTGCGTTTCTGACCTAACATAAACAAAGAGGGCTCTCTGTTTAACTCACAGAAAGCTGGAAATCATCAAGATTGTCAATAATGAAGAAACAAACTAACATTCAACATTTAAGATATTCAATGAAAAATGGGTGCAAAAGATCAGATTTCTTTTGGAAGAAATTGTTTAAGGTCTTGGTGACATAAATTAGGAGAGGAACATTGGGAAATGGAGTCAGAACATACATCTAAAACAAATACAATGCTGATGCATGAGACATTTACACAGAGGCAAGGTAGCCACCCATGCACAGTCAAAGAGCTTTAATTGGTGAAATAGAGGAGGAATGAAGAGTCCATCAGCATTGGGCCTCTAACAAGGATGAATCCTATGCCAACTTTAGCAGAAATTGGTGGTGAAATGCTTGAAATGAAATGAACAGGGCACCATTAATGTGAATCCCATTCAGATGCAACACTTATCCAAGCATGAGAGAAATTTAACAGAATGAAATACAAAGAAAGAAGATACAAATTAACATGGGAAAATGAGAGACAGACTACAAGAAAGATAACATAGGAATTCTCTGCCAAAATCCAACTTCAAACACTGCAGATGTATTAACAATAAGTATTCCTTGAGCTCTCTCAAGCCTTAGCCAAATGATTTACTCACACTTTAGTTCTTCTATTACAATGAATTCTAACAAAAAATAGTTACATGTGCAGTGACACATCATTAATTACAAATCTGCCCTTATCTTTTCAAAACAAAAATATGAAATAAAAGCCTAACTACTTTTTCTTTTTTTTACATTCGGCAACAATTTTCACTAAATGACAAATTTATTACAAAGCAAAAAACAGAAGATATTTCTGAGATATTCTCCAAGTGGCTGCTCCATTTAGCTTTTTAATTCTTCATTTCTGCCCACTTTTGACTATCAGGTATTACATCACATAATCTTTAAATTATTCCCAAAGGCTTCGGTTCCCCCCAAGATATGTAATAGCAGTTTTCACAATAATATGCCTTGAACCATTCTTTACTTTTTCACTAGCATCTCTAACAGCAACATTTATCTCTTTAATACCTGTCCCAGAAACCCTTCAAGAATTCTGAATAGCTTTGGAAGTAACTGCGACTGCCAAAGACAGTCTTGTGCTTTGACGAAATTCAAGCTTGAACTGTACCCATGTCGCCTTCCTGGATGCTTTCTTCACCTTCAGTTTCTTGACTCCCAATCCAGCTCTTCTACTGAATTTTCAGTGGCTTCTACCGGGCACAAATTCGCACCACAATCATTCACTTCCCTTAGCAAGCTTTCTTTTATTTGAACCTGGGTTACATGACAATTTTCCTGACAAAGCTACGAAGAAAAGACCAGATGCAGCAACTTCTATTGCGATGGGTATTATGCGTTTGAATATGAACCCTAATCATCACCTTAGCCGTGCCAGGAAACTACCCAAAAATGGTGTTCGGGTGGCTCTAGCTCAAATTTCCTCCCACTTCGGCATGTTTTCCCAAAGAAAAATCTCACAATAGCCTCGGCTTGTGGCGTCCAACGTAGGCAAACTGATAAGAACATATAGAGCTGTGTTTGCTTCATAATGACTATGTGTACTTATTAGCAGTCTATCACGCATTAGCATCAGGACGTGTCTTCATTCTCCACACAACCCTACTGCACCAAAAACAACTTCAAGAGCCGACGAATGCGATCTCTCCATTTCTTCCTTTGAGACAATAGAATCACTCACTTTTTCTGGTGAAGGTGAGTGGTTAAAAAACATTGACGCGCACCTATGCTGCCATGACAGACGTCCAGCCTTTGAAGAATTTTCGTCGATTCTTCCGGAAGAGGGTTCATTAATGTGGCATGGAAAAAAAACCATTTCCCAGGCTTTCTGCATTTTAGGGATCCAGAGGTTCTTCCATTGTCGTCAACTGGAAAGAAGAGAGCCCGAGATGTGGGATTACAAAGAACGAAGGCGAACTTCACAGAGACATCTTTGACAACTTGATATAGTCAAGTAAAGGCCCCAGTCTCTGAGACTTCGATAAGCCTTGATGACAACAAGCACTCCCTTTGCAATTTTGTTGAAAACATAATCGTTGTCTCCTTGCTCTTCTTGCAACCACCGGCAAGTTTATCTTATTTATTCACAATGCCACTAATGACAAATAGATCTTCATCTTCTGGTTTATCCACCGATTGCCATCAGGAAACCTCAGCTGCAAAGTTATGTTGGTTAGGAGAAAAAATTGCCGCCACCTCATCCCTTCGTATTTAATCTTTCAGCCTTTAGCTTCTCGCCTTTACACAAACGACCAAAAATTTGGCCAGGACCATATCTCAGTAGATAAAAGGCGTTTTCTACCTCATCACATTTGGCGTTAGGGTTTGGGAGTTTTGGCACTTCGGTCACATGCAAAAACAAACCACCAAAGAATGGGACCACTGCCCTTTTATAATGTTTCCAAAGCATGGTATCGCATGGGCCTTAGGCTGTTTAGGATACCACTTCATGCACCTGCGATGAGCTGGGATGATGACGGATAGTGGTTTCTTCTATCGCAGCCTATCTTTCTCTTATCCCTCGAGTACTTTGGCCATGCGATGTGCATTGAGACCCGTCGATCTCCATCTATGATTCTTGCGATCGTCCCAAACACTGTGGCCCTACTATTGCTGCCACGGCTTTGCCTTTGCATAACACCAAAACCCGACGAGACATCTAGGCGTATCACATTTAAACTTGCAATTTCACATATTTTATTCCTGGCCTCAATCCCACATGCAAAAGAAACGAATTTTCTTCATTCTTTATATACACCTTGTTTCATATCTTATATAAAGCGACAAATGAAAGAATCCCTTGGTTTCGGCACTTGGGTGATGGAAGCTATGTAGGGCCCTCTTGTCTCTTCGCTCTTTGTCCCATGACAAGCCCTCGGGGTTGGGCGCATTCCTTTTTGCTCCAGCTTCTAATCAAAACTTTGGAAAAAACATAAGTCTTAGGGCTTTTTTCTTCGTAAAAATTAAAACTTTACGCTCCAGCTTCTAATCAAAACTTTGGGAAAAACATAACTCTCTTCCAGAAAACTTAATTAAAGCCTTTAGCCATACCAAAAAGTCTTAGGGCTTTTTTCTTCATAAAAATTAAAACCTCCATAAAGTTTTACTTTGGCATTAATAAAATATCTAAGCTTTTCTCTATAATAGCTTTTGACCTTAGGCTAAAATAACAATTACTGTCCCTTCATAATGCAATTTATCAATGCTTTTCTCCATACTTTGGTTTGAATTATAAAAAATCAAAGCTTTCTTCATTTTGAGTTAGGTTAGAAAATTTTCAAGGTCCCTCATAAAAACTCAGAAGCTTAGTTCACATAGAACCAATTTTTCCCTTTTTTGCAATCATGGTGCCTACACCCGAGGACAACTTCTTCTTCTCGACCAAGCCTGAAACCCCCACCATAAAAATGTTCTATTTTGCATTGCCGATGCTGCTAGAAGAATACTGCTCACGAAAATTTATTGAGTGCTAACAACTATGTTCAAAATACTCATGAAAGACAGAGAATTTCAATGGACTGAACCGTGTCAACAAGCCTTCAAAACTTTGAAGGCTAAGCTATTAGTGGCACCAATACTTAGGGGCCCAAATTGGTCCCTTCCTTTCCATATATCCACTGATGCTTCCAACATAGCGATACGGGCAGTTTTAGGTAAAAAAGAGGGACAAATATCACATGCCATCTACTTTGCTAGTAAAAATTTGACTCCTGTAGAATCAAAATACACTGTTACTAAAAAAGAGTTTCTAGCAGTAGTCTACGCCATCAACAAGTTTCGTCATTATATCACAGGATATGAAATTTTCATACACACCGATCTCTCCGCCATTAGGTCTTTAATGAATAAACCTATCACCAATGGCAAAGTGACTCGGTGGCTTCTTTTGTTACAAGAATTCAACATCACCATTGTTGATCGTCTCGGTAGAGAGAATGTAGTAGATGATTTTCTCTCTCGAATTCAAATTGACGATAATGCCAGCCCTGTCGATGATAGCTCCCAGATGAACATTTGTTCGTTATATCTGTACAAACCCCATGGTTTGCAGACATAGCCAATTATTTATCAACTCGAAAGCTACCTAACCATCACTCCCCACCTGAGAAATGTAGGATCATAGTTCGAAGTTTCAATTATTCTTGGGTAGATAATGATCTCTTTCGTACTAGTCCTGACCTTATTATTAAACGATGCGTATGGGAGGATGAGATGGTAGAGATCCTACATGCATGTCATGGTGGACCTTGCGGTGGGCATTTTTTTGATAAAAGGAAAGCATACAAAGTATTGCACTCTGGGTATTATTGGCCAAGCATCTTCAAATATGCTGCCAAATATGTCAAGGGATGTGACAGTTGCCAAAGAATGGGTAGACCTACACCATTCGATGAGATTCCTTTGCAAGCCCCAGTTATGATTGAGCCATTTGAAAAATGTGCTCTAGATTTTGTTGGACCAATTTCCCCTATGTCTCACAAGAAGAAGTACATCCTAGTCTGTACAGATTATGCCACCAAATGGGTAGAAGCTAAAACTTTATTTCGGGCCATAGAGAAATCTGCGGTGGAATTCATTTATGAAGAAATATTTACCCAATTTAGTGTACGTAGGGAAATTGTAACCGACCAAGGGTCTCAGTTTACCTCCAAATTAATGAAAGAGCTTACTGACAAATATGGTATTAGACATTGTAAATATTCACCATATCACCCGTAAGCCAATAGTCAGGTAGAATCCACCAACAAAGTATTAGAAGCTATCTTGACTAAGACTATCCAGTTACACCATAAAGACTACGCAGATAGGATTTCTGAATCTCTTTGGGCTTATAGAATAACGTGGAGAAACACTACTGGCCACATACCTTATGAACTTGTTTATGGTAAACAAGTTCTTCTTCCCATTGAATTTCAAGTTAAAACCTTTCATATGGCTGGACAATTAGGGATGAACTTAGAAGAAGCACAGAGACAACGAATCCTGTAGATAAATGAATTAGACGAGATTATGCAAGATGCTATTCAACGCACAATCTTAATACAAAACCAACGCAAAACGTGGCATGATAGATACATTAAACAAAAACAATTCAAAACTAGAGACTGGGCACTACTTTTTGATTCAAGATACACAAATTTTAAAGGTAAATTAACTACTCGTGGGATGGGTCCATATGAAATTGTCACAACCTTTGATAATGGATCCGTTAAAGTTAAGACAATTGATGATTCACAAGTTTATTTTGTTGTAAATGGACATAGACTTAGACTTTATCTTCAACCAATGTCTAAACGGGATTTTGTGCAAAATGCCTTGCAACAGGAAGAAATGGAACTGGTAGAAGAGGAAGTCATTCCTCCTCCTCCTAGTCCTTGAATCATTTTGGGTTATCTTCTTTTGTATATATGTAAATATGTTTTCTATTTTCAATAATAATGAGTTGTTTCTAACAACTGATTACACTCTTTTTACAGGAAATCTATTATGATTAGTTTGTAAAATATTGTCAATAAAACATGAAGACTCTTTTTTTTATCATTAATTTTGAAAATTTTACATAACTTGTTTTGTACACATGCTTTGTTTTGAATAAAATTTGAATCATCTGACAAGTGGTTTTGCAGCTTAATCACAAGAACCCTATCTTTTTAATCAGCTCATGTGATTTTATGCAAAAAGGGAAGCGCTCTAAAAATAAATACTTATAGTTCTCCCTCTCTTTCGTTTACTGTTAAAATTGAAAATTTATAGTGAGAGGATAAAGCATTCTTGATATCATTTATAACCACTTTCTTTTATGATTCTGTGTATGTTATTTGATTCAGACATGCACACTTTTGATTTGTCATTAGAAGAGTTGTTTAACAGACCTACTTCAATTATTATGATCTCCACAAAAACTCTATCTTACACTTATGGATTGCTAGTTCATCCTAGACTCGTTATCAAAACTTGTCTCTAAAGCACCTTTAAAAGATAGCCTAAAAATGGGTGATATTTTCTATTTTGTGGGGAACATTACTGACCTTTTATGAAGAAGAGAGATTGTGAAGTCAAAGAACAACTTTAGGTTATTATATTTTGGCATGATCTGTAATTTAGGCCATTATAAATAAAGTTACTCATAAGGTTTGTGCTAAATTTTGGATGATGTGTTTAATAGGCTTAGCACACTCTAGTGCCAACCGGCTTCCTTACAAAAATATATATATATCATTATACGAAGCAAACCCGTCGAGGTACTAAACAGGCTCGTTGGTAGCAGGTCCATGCTAAGTAAAATATTAAACAAGGAAGCTCGATAAATGTAAGTAAACCCGTCGGGGTACTGAACAGGCCTGCTAGCAACGGGTCAATATCGGGTAAAAGAGGTTTGGTTAATGCATTGTTATTCACATAACTCATAAAAACGTGAGTATACAAACATATGTTTAGGCCGATTATGTATACTGTCATTAGATAATGGCTGTAAGTTGGACTTAGACCCTGTAATCTAATTCAAACAATACCTAGGATATGACTATCTTATAAATGGGACCCATAATTATAGTAGATCTCACAAATGTTTACGGTGAACCTTATCTATATTCTTTGGATGACGAGAGATCTTTACAGTGAGTCATGGACAACTAATTTTCCTATGAAATTTTTTGTATCTCTTACACTATTACTCTTCATATGGTCTTTTAAGCACTGTTATATTCTTTTGATGAGTGTACATATCTGAATCATCTACATTTGTTAGTTAATATTTCATTTCGTTATGAAAATTATCACAATATTTTAAAAGCTATCTGTAGGACTTTCAATTGCTTTTTTTTTTTTAATCATTTCCTCTTTGATGGCTTGAGGACATGCCATATTTTTGGTTTGGGGGGAAGACTAGAACTGTTCTTACTCTATGAATATTTATGAAAATTTTATTTATCTCTGATACAATGACAGGTGTTTTCAGGTTAATGCAAAAGCAGAAGAAAATTGATCTAATCAAGAACAAAAAGAGGAACGAAACTAAAAATATCCAGAGAATCAAACTTTACAACATCTTTTGTGCACTAACAGCTTCGGAAATTCTCTGCAAAATCAACTTTGGTCAGCATCAACAATAAGATCTTGTATAAACAAAAGTCAGTACGAAGGACTAAATGACGGGTTGAATGTCGATCTGAATGAGGCAAATAAATAACGTTCTGAATGGAGTGCTGAATGAAACCATAGCCTATAACAACTTTATTTAATATGCCAAGATGTCTAAGTTTGAATACTATTGATAAGTTTTATTGGCTAATCATGATAGGGATCAATCAAATGTCGATTTCACACATGGCTTCATTCTCTTATCCATCTCGCCTCCATTAAATGAATGGATTACGCATCATTATGAATCATTGTATGACCGCCATTCGGTCTTACTTTTCCTGTTGTATGACCTGCCACCATATCAATCGAATCATGATCTCTCACGCATAATCTATTTTCATTATGTGGATTACATTCAACCTGTCCAAAGCTCGGCATTGGACATGGTTGAATATTCTCTAAACCACACGTATTCACTGGATTCATGCACCTCTACGCTGGCACTTGACTCAAGATATTCGAGTGTCAGGTGCATTCTTTTAAAGCATGCCAAGCCCTTATCCACTATCATTCAAACAATCAAACAGACCTTATTTTAAACTGGTGATTGCGTGAATTCCGCCTCAATCTGTTTGCTATCCATCTAAGCCACGTCCTTTGCAAATTCCTGCACCTATCGTATCCATTTTGCATCCCCCTTCCTCTATCAACAATGCCAAGTCGCTATGATCCTGGTAGCTACCAAGACCTCCTCCGCATTTTTGAGTTTAAAGCCTGCCGTGAAGTGTTTTTGCGAGTAGGTTGGGAACCATTTCTCTGCCTTCTCCAAGGCCATGACCACACGATTTCATTATTGTTAGCTAAAAGTTTTGATGGAAAGACAACCAAGGTTGGCCATCTTGTTTTCTCCGTGACAGAAGAGTCAATAGCATTAGCTACCAAGCTCCCAAAGGAAGGTGCCCAATGGCACAAGCATCTCTTCCTTCCACGGAAGGATCATGTATTTTCCTTGAAGACTGATTTTCAACATGTTGCTGGTATCAAAGGTTTTCACAGAGAATGGATCAATCCAGAGTACTTAGATCTTCTGACCATTATCATCCATTTAATCACCTGCGAGGGTAAGTTCACTATGTTTAAAGCTTGTCATTTCAGGTTGTTAGCTTATTTTGTCAACAATCAGACCCTCAATTTCCCATTTTATTTCCTGAAAAGTTTGGAGAAGATGTCTAGCCAAGTCAAGAAAAATACAGTCGACCCTTCTAGCAGCTTGTATCACCATTGTCTTATTAAGCTTCTGATCATTCACCAGTTAGAAAAGAGAGGACAAACCTGGGATCATTTTGTTTTTGAGATACTGAACCCTCATTTATCTATTGTCAAACCCTCCTCTTCTCAAGAACATCATCATACCCAAGCAGAACCAAACGCTCAACATGTACGGTTTGATGAGGATCCCTCAGGTGATGAGCACCTTGCCCAGTCATCACCTTCTCATGAACATACTCTTGGTGACCCTACTTTGGAACCTCCACTCTTTTCAGAGCCCACTAAATCCAAAAGAATGAATTCTGACCAGTCTATCGATCAGTCTATCATTCAGACTATCGTTCAACCATCATGTACAAATGTCCAGTCAGACGATCATACCTTTTAATCACCCCTCCTCACATTGGCCAACGCATCTGCTCGAATGAGTGAAGCCTCTGCTGCTGAAAGTCCTCCTGGATACAACAAAGATAAAAATATTAAATGCCATACTGTTGAGTGTGAAACATTTTCAAAAGAGTTGAGTTCCCCAAAGAACCATGAACATTATAAAGAATAGCTCATTCTAACTCAGTAGGAGATGTATAAGTTGATCCAAGTGATAGCATGGTTGACAGACCAAAATCAAAGCTATGTGGAAGCAATTTCTGAGCTTCATGAAGAAAACAAGGCACTGTGTACACAAGTAAAAGACATTGAATGCTCAGTTAATGCCAAAACAACATCCCATACTGCCCTGAGGATGAGATATAATTACTTAAAGGACTAATTCAAGAAGCTCGAGGCCAAATCCTTCATCATCCCAGTCAAAGGCCACTGCTACCGCAGCTCAGCGTTCTTCCTAATTTCTCTCTGTTTTGCTCAGTGGGACCCAACATATCTCCGGTTTGGGGGAGTGTTGGTGTAGATTTTGTCACTATTTTTTATCATCAAATCTACTCTGAATGGCGTTAATTTCATTATTTTTGATATAATAAGTTATTCTTTTAGCCATTCAGCTCATCAAGCACACCAGGTATGCATGTATTCGTTTATCATATGAATTTTGTCAAATCTCATTATATTATGATTTATCAATGATTAAAGTGACACTTCCAGTCATGCATGGCATCTAGTTTTGATTTATAGGCCACGGTTTCTCAAATGACCATTCATTTAGACTACATGTTTATATTGCCAATGTTCAACCGCGTTCAACTCGTCGTCCAACCTTGCATTCAGCCCGCGAAATCCATCGTTGGTACGTTTCGGGCAATTAAAGACAAGATCGGGCATGTGGGTTCGGTTTTCCATGCAAGGGTCATGGTTAATGAGATTTCATTCTGGAAGATTCTTCCCTAGGCCTGCTAAGCTTGACAGCACATCATGCTTCCATGTCAACACTCTACACGCTAGTTCTCTCATCCGTTCAGCCTGGAATCACGCACGTCTATTCACGCCAATGTTTTGGAAGGCTTCGTCCGTCCACGCTCAGCCTGCCAACACAACGCTTCACCCACGTCAACGCTCTAGCATCCCTCTCCTTCGTTCATTTAGTTCAATAGCACACTACCTCTCTTCCCATGTCAAAGTAAGATTGACGTTACAACTGCCTTATGAAGGAATCGGCCCCGTGAAGCCTGGTGTATGCTCGCTGTGCTATCACGCATCACTTAAAGCAACCATTTACAGTCATAAACGCCTCCGTTATTAGAGAGGTCAACTCTGTCGACCCTCTCATTCATTTTGTAAATTATAAATGGATGCTTACATAGAGAAACAAAGTTAGTCGTGTTAGAAGTTAAAGAAGTTAGTCTGTAGACACAGTTAGAGATTTTCAAGAGCAGATAGCAGATATTTTGTAATTTTCTCAAGTTAATGGAAGTTCTAGCTTGTTGATGTTCTGAGTAGCTAATCACTTCAGTTTTCCATCTCAGATTGTTGGGTAGGGCCCCTCATCAACCGGAGGTTTTGTCATTGTTTTATGTATTTTCTTTTCTGCAACTAGTTAGTTTATTTTCCTGTATATGTAATTAATTTTGTTTCCCTGTACATGACATTTCTTTCTTTTCTGTAATTTATATTGTGCTGCTAACATAGTTTATGTTTACAGAATTAGCAAATGGTCGACCAATAGTATTGTTTTGATAGTTTAATTTCAGTCTTCTATAATTAGATAGTTGGTTTTCTAATCTTATGCAATTAGATAGGACTTAGTTAGTTATTGTTTCCATCTTAGTTCTGATTACAATTACTACAATTAGCTTCTTCTCTGTAGTTGTAGGTTAATTCTCTTCTCTCATCTCAATCTTGAATTAGTATAGAATAGGAATAGTTTATCTCTCCAACAATGATTAGAATATGTTGCTTTCTATTATCTTAGCTTCTCAACAAGTCTTCTCACTGATTCTTTGCATTGTATGTTCATCTGCACTCGCGAGCTGATGTCAAGATCATCAAAACTACTCCTTTCCTTAGTTTAACTCATTTTTCCTCCATTCAAACTGTCTTTCGGACTGTCGTTCGAACTGGCATTCGGATCGTTGTTCTGATATTTATTCTTTGTGCATTGTTTTTATGCTAGTTTGAATTTAGATTCTTAGTTTTCTTTACTGTAATCTTTCCTTCTTTTAATTAGTATTCTTAACCATATTTATGCCCTTGTTTTACATTCCATAAAGTTTTAATTCAAGTCTTTTTATCATTCTTAGTTTGCTTTAACTGTCTTTTAAATTATGTCTTTCATACTTAATTTACTAATATGTTTCTGTTTCAGAACTTATCAGTCTTATTCCTAGTCTAGTTTACTTCATGCTCTTAAGATTTACTTTTGTAAAATCTTAGTCACAACAGAACCTATCTACTATGGATTCCTCACTAGTAAAATATTGCAACACATTTACAGGAATAGGCATAAATCTGTAAATTGAAGAACAAATGAAATTAACACATGAAATGGGTGAAATATCTGAATATTATTAACAGTCCAACCTCAAAATAGGTTAGGAACATCCTTTTATACAAATAGGAACAATTCGAATCCATTTGGAGTGTTCACACTGATCTAGCTTAGAAATAGCTCAAACCCCCCTAGGTTGACCAAAATGTCCTAAACCATCCCAAGCTGGTTCGAAACTATCATGTGAACATTGGGAATGACTGGCCAGGCCCATGTGACCTCACACATGTGGATAATCTGATTGGTTAGAGGTTAGGCAGCTAGAATTGGCTAAAAATGGGGAAAAGAGGCAAGTTTGTCCACATTCTAAGCATGTGCTCCCTTGGTTAAAGAGAATCCCACAAAATAAGGGATAAGAGCACCCTAGGCATGCTGGAAGCAATAAATGACTAGGAGGGTGCACCCAACAGCTAGTTTGACTTGGTACAATATTTAGTTTTGTCCACATTGTCAACTGGTTCAAGCTAAATGACAACTTACCCACTAACGAACTTAGCGATGTAGTTATTAAACTGTTTGGCACTAATTAACCATCATTTGATAAATTTTTAATGTACCTAGGTGTAATATTGTTCTAACAAGCTATAACTAGTGAAAATATCAAAATAAGGCCTTGGCAACTAGGCTCAAGTCACCTTTTACATCATCAAAAATTTATTTGTCCATGTAACCAATGTAAGGAGGAAAACCACATGGGAAATAAAACCTCCCCTCTAAAATGTACATGTGGCATATATCAAAATACACCAATCATAACCATGCATCACTCACCCCAAGCAAAGATCTGAGGTAACTGAAGGTATTCTCAGTAAAACACTTGGTGAAAATATCAGCAGTTTGCTCACTAGAAGGGCAATACTGCAATGCTGTGGCCCGGTCATGCACCAAACCCCGAATGTAATGCATGTGTATATCTATGTGCTTGGTCCTTTTCCTCTGAACTGGATCAGTAGAAATCTTGATTGTACTTTGATTTTCAAACCAAAGAATATTGGGTGAATAAAAAACAATCCCGAACTTTGCAAGAATACCTTGCAACCAAACACATTGTGTGGCTGCATTTACTACTCCCCTGTACTCGGCCTCAGCTGAATATAAGGAAATAGTATATTGTTTCTTTCTTGACCAGCAAATAGGTCCATGTGCAAGCATAAAAAAATAACCAGAAGTTGATTTCCGATCAATACAATCACCAGCCCAATCAAAATCAGTAAATCCTACTAGTTCAAGAGATGAACTAGTAGCATAATGGATACCAAAGTGCTTAGTACCCTAAACATAATGGAGGATCCTCTTGGATTCCCTCCAATGAACCTCATGAGGATCTTGCATGTGCCTTGCAATAGCCCCAATAGCATATGACAAATCTGGTCTAGAATGAGTAAGATATAGTAAGCTCCCAACAAGCTGCCTATACAATGAGCTGTCAACTTGTGGAGAAGAACCCCACTCATTTAGATTAACTCCAGGTAGGAATGGGAACTTTGCTGGTTTACATTCAGCCATCTTAATTTCTGCACCAAATCTGAAGCATACCTTGCTTGGGTGACAGAAATTCCATTCACAGTTTGCTCAATTTCCAAGCTTAGAAATTGCCTCAACAAGCCTAGATCGGTCATTGCAAATGCACTGTGTAATGAAGATTTTAATGAGCCTAATTATTTGGTGCTGCTACCAGTGATTAAAAGATCATCAACATACAGTACAATAATCAATATCAGATCACTAATATGCTACATATACACATTTGGATCAGACTTACACCTCTCAAACCCCAAAGATAGCAGAAAATTGTCCATTTTTGCATACCATGCTCTAGGCGCTTGCTTAAGCCCATAGAGTGACTTGTTCAACCTGCACACAAGTGTATGATCAGAAATAAATCCCTCAGGCTTCTGCTTATATATATCCTCATTCATATCCCCATGAAGAAAGGCACTCTTCACATCCATGTGATAAACATCCCATCGGTTGGAAGCCCCAATGGCCAAAACTAGTCTTATGGAGTCCATCTTTGCCACCGGTGCAAATGTCTCTGTATAGTCCACTCCTTGGACCTGAAAGTAACCCTTGGCCACCAAGCTATCCTTATACTTCAGATCAGATCCATCAGATCTAACTTTGGTTCTATAAACCCATTTGCATTGCACTAGTTTCCTCTTGGGAGGAAGAGGGACCAAATCCCAAGTTTTGTTGTCATGGAGGGAGTTCATCTATTCTTGCATGGCTGTTTTCCACCTTGGGTATTTAGATGCATCTGAGTATGAATTTGGATCAGATCCAATCATTAAATAACATGCATTACTCAGATCATAATTAGAACTTTTAAAAGAATTGTGAAACTGAGATCTAGTTTTCCTAGCATCTTGAGGATCCCCTGTAAACTCACCGGCAGCTTGTATTGTTTTCTCAACCCACTTGGACCTTGAGGGAGGATCATGATCAGCATCCATATCATCATCATCTTCATATATATAAGAATCAGAAATATCAGAGGAAGAACCACTACTTACATCATCATCAAGAAGAGGATATGTGCATTCTCCATCACCTTGTTTTGTAGCTTGCATGAGTTCTTCTTCTTTGAATTGGACACCTCTTTTGAGAAAGTTTTGAGAGTGGATGGATCCAAGAGCTTGTAGCTCTTGGAATCCTCTGCATACCAAACCATGATTGACTCCTTGCTTTGGGGCTGCAAGGCCCTTCTCTTCTCTGGAGGAATTCTAGCCCAGGCCTTTGAGCCAAAAATTCTGAAATGAGACACATTGGGTTTGTGGCCCATCCAAGCCTCATATGGAGTCATGGATTCCAAGGATTTATGTGGTGCTCTGTTCTGAACATATGCAGCACAATTCATAGCTTCAACCCATAGATTTGGAGACAAATATTTAGCCTCCATCATGCAAGTGGCCATCTCCTTCAATGCTCTATTATTGCGCTCTGCAACACCATTTTGCTGAGGTGTGTAGGGCACATAATGTTGCCTTTGAATGCCATTTTCTTCACAGCGTTGCTGCATGTCCTTATTGAAATACTCCCTTCCATTATCAGTCCTCAATACCTTCATGGATCTCCCACTAAATTTCTCCACCATGTTCTTGAAAACTTTGAAACATTGGAAAACTTCAGATTTTTGCTTGAGAAAATACAACCAACAATACCTTGAGTAGTCATCAATGAAGGTGAGCACATATTTGCTGCAGCCATAGGAGGGAGTGGGGAGTGGACCAATCAGATCATAATGTACTAAACCAAGAGGTTCAACAACTCTCCTTGCCTTCACTTTCTCATACTTCTTCTCAGAATGTTTCCCAACATTGCACCCTTTGCAAGTGCCATTGGAAAAACTGATTTGTGGAAGCCCTTCAACCATCTCTTCTTTTCTCAATGCTTGGAGATATCTATAGTTGATATGCCCAAATATCTCATGCCATAGCTTGCTGACTTCATTTCCATGTGACAGAAGTGTATTTGAGGAAGAGAACCCAAGAAAATGTGAGAACTTGTACATCTTCATATCATGGTCTGCAACACCCATTGCAACAATTTTTCCGGTGGAAATTTTTGATATCTCCACATCATTCTGAGTGAAGATCACTCTCTTGGCTGCACCAATGTGTGTCATTTGATATACATAGAGTACGTTGGCTACAAGATCAGGTATATACAACACATTGCTGAAATAGCCATTCTCCATAGAGATTTTCCCAATGCCATGAACAGGGATTTCTGAGCCATATCCCATGCGAATGGAGGGACCACTGTAAGGAGAAAGAGTAGAGAATGAATCTCTTGAAGAAGCCATGTGCCTCGAGGCACTTGAATCAATGATGAACAAAGATGACTGAGATGGAAAAGCCACCAAAGCATGGCACCTCTCCTTGTCTTCAGAAACACCCTCTTTCTTCTTAGAACTTTCAGGAAGGGGAATGTTATTTTTTCTGTAGGAGATGGGTCATCATGTCTATGGTTTTCTTCATGCATGAACTCTCTGGGTGAAAACCCCTTTGACAGTAGCTGCATTTTGTCTTCTCAGCCTTCTTTGCCTTGTTCTTGGCAAGATTTGAAACCCCATCAGTGGATTTGGGCCTCTCATCCTTCTTCTTCTTCTCTTGAGGTTTCTCCCCCCTTGGTTTTTGCTTCTTGCCTCTTCCATTTTTTGAATCTCCGGCTTCAATAACTTGGTATTTTTGCTTGATGGTGCCCATCAAGACCAGGTTGTCTTGCTGTTGAGTTAGCATCACCATGAAATCAGCCAAACATGGCATCTTCCAGTTTTTAACTTTGAGCCTTGTGAAGTTGAAGGAAGACACAAAAACTGAGTATTCAGAACCTAGTTTCAAGAGAATGGACAACACCAACTGTTCTTCTTTCATCTCTATGCCACATTGCCGAATTTGCAAGACCAAGCTCTTGAACTTGGTGAAGAAGTCCTGGATAGAATCGAAATTCCCTAGGCTCAGTGAAACAAGCTCATTTTTGAGTTGGTCGCCTCTCATCTCATCAGTCTTTCCAAACAAAAACTCAAGCTTGAGCCAAACTTCATTTGGAGTAGCTAGACTTTCTACATGAAACAGGAAGTCTCTTGAAATGCTGAGACAAAGGAGGCTAAATTCCTCATCCATTATGTTGAAAAACTTGGATTCATCCACAGCTGAATTAGGCTCCACCTCAGTGCCCATCGTAATTTTGTAGAGACCCTTAGATCTCAGCAAAATCACCATTTCTGCCTTCCAATTGAAATAGTTGAAGGGAGTAAGCACATTTCGGTGAGATGGATCCATTCTTCTCTGCTGCTCACGCACTTGCTAACAATGTTGATGTTCAATACCTGCAAATAACTCTCAAATCACTTAGGAGGGATCTACACCAATAGATTCAAACCCTATTTGATAGTGGGTGCATTCGGGAGAGCATCACACCTGAGAAGAGCCACTAGATTTCTCCAATGGACTCAATGCAATGGCATCAAGAATTATGTGGTTTCTCCACTACTTTTGGCAAGCCACTAAAACAGTCTTAATGGTTCGAATGGTAGCTCCAAGAGCTCTGATACCATGTAAAATCTTAGTCACAACAGAACCTAGCTACTATGGATTCCTCACTAGTGAAAGATTGCAACACATTTACAAGAATAGGCATAAATATGTAAAATAAAGAACAAATGAAATTAACACATGAAATGGGTGAAATATCTAAATATTATTAACAATCCAACTTCAAAATAGGTTAGGAACATCCTTTTATACAAATAGGAACAATTCGAATCCATTTGGAGTGTTGACACTGATCTAGCTTAGAAATAGCTCAAACCCCCCTAGGTTGACCAAAATGTCCCAAACCATCCCAAACTGGTTTGAAACTGCCACGTGAATGTTGGGAATGACTGGACAGGCCCATGTGACCTCACACATGTGGAGAATCTGATTGGTTAGAGGTTAGGCAGCTAGAATTGGCTAAAAATGGGCAAAAGAGGCAAGTTTGTCTACATTCTGAGCATGTGCACCCTTGGTCAAAGAGAATCCCACAAAACAAGGGATAAGAGTGTCCTAGGAATGCTGGAAGCAATAAATGACTGGTAGCGCACACCCAACAGCTAGTTTGACTTGATACAATGCTCAGTTTTGTCCACATTGCCAGTTGGTTCAAGCTAAATAACCACTTACCCACTAACCAACTTAGGGATGCAGTTATTAAACTATTTGGCACTAATTAACCATCAGTTGATAAATGATTAATGTACCTAGGTGTAATATTGTTCTAACAAGTTTAGATCAGAATTAATCATTTTATTCTTTAATTATTCTAGTTGTGATAATTTCCTTCATTAAAATTAGGATCAGTTTCTTATTCAGATAAATAATGAAGATGTTCATGGAATAGGATTTGGATTCAGAAATTAATATCTTTATCAAGTTTTCTACTTGCTTCCAAATCAAGTTCAGAAGTAAATATCTTTATTAAGTTTTCTACTTGCTTCTAGTTTTCATTAGTTTTATATTATTATTCTGCTCATGGATAGTTGATAGATCAGAATGTTTAAAGTTAATTGTAATTTCTCTCTTTGTAGTTTACATTTCTTTGTTGAAGTTAGATTAGATTTACTTCCATTTTGTTTTGCTATTACATTTGAAATCCATTACAATACATTCACTCCAGTTGCTGTTACATGGGAATATATGTTTTTCTTGAATTAGTTGTTGAAATTATTTACTAGTCTGTAATTTACTTTGATTAGCATAGTTTTTTGTTTATGTAATTTATCCTTGAATTAATCCATTTCATAGACAGGTCTCTAATTTATTCACAGTTGTTTTTCTAATTTTTAGATTAGAATCTGAAATTAGGTAGTTTCAATTTTTAATAATCAGTAGTTTTCCTTTTTAATCAGTTTCCCTTATTAAATTATAGAGTAGACTAGTATGATTTGATATTATTCTAAGTTTGTTTGTTTAACTAGGTTTGATTTAGTTCTTTTAATCTGAAGTTTGACTCGATTTTTCATTTTGAAAGATCTTTCGATCTTTTCTTTATTAAATATTTTTAAGGTCTGACAAGCCGAAATATTAGGTGCCATTCTACCTTAGCATATATTTTGCCTCAACTCTAAGATTAGCAACCCTGGTCGATAATTAAATATTAGGTGTTTTCTTTGAGATAGATCACACACCCAACAGTAGCTTTGTCTGGATGGAGGGACCAAACAGATTTTGTGATTTCCTCCTCATAAATTGTTTCAATAAGATCCATATTGATGTCTTCAGTGATGAGTTTGGGGATATTAGAACTCATTTTCTCCATCTCCTCTTTAGATGTTTCTTCCTCATCTTGCTACAAGTGTTCAAAGTAGTTTTTGATTTCTTGCTTGATTCCATGTTGTTCTTTGAAACTCTTTCTCCATTTTCTTTTATCAGTTCGAAGATTGTATTTTTTCATTGCCTTTCCTTACATTGGGTATGAAATAACTTTGTGTTTCTATCCCCTCCTTGTAACCACAAGCTTCTCGACCATAATCTCTATTCTTCTTCTTTTCTGGTGAGTTCATGTATCTTTCTATCAATATATTTTTCCTTGCTCAAAATTTATTCTCTAATTGGGGCTGTCTCCATTTCAATTTGAATTTCTTCAAGTTCTTCTTGAAATTTCTTTAATTCCATTCTCGGGGATTTATAATTTTGCTTTGCCCAATTTTTTAGGGTTTTTCAACACTTTTTAATTTGGTTTCCCATATAAATCTAGGGGATCCTGGGACAAACTAGCTCCAGACGGCTTTGACTTCCTCCATACATACCTTAATTTTGAGCCTGATAGACTTGAATATGAAAGCTAAAGGACCAAGATTCCCTACTGCAGTGAAGTGAAGGAGGATAGGCCGATGATCTGAATTTGCAAAAGCTAGAATTTTGGATTCTAGAATGGAAGGATTCGACAGAAAGGAGGAACTTACTAGAAATATATCCAATCTTGCCGCAATGTGTCCAGGACCAACTCTTTTGTTGTTCCAAGTAAATTTCCCTTGCTTTGGTTTGATATCTATAAGGTTCCAAGTGCTTTGCATATATTCTAGATTCTCCCCAAAGGGATCTGTTATTTTTGTCCCTCCTCTTCGCTCATCAGCAGAGATGGTGACATTAAATTCCCCAGCAAGAATACAAGGGAGTTTTTCTCTACCTTGTCGATGTGCCATTAAATGGCTCCAGAAAATTTATTTATGTCCTATTAATGTAGGTCCATATATGTTTCCCACCCAACAAATTTCACTTTTGAGAATATCTTCCAATTCAACAAAAATCCAAATCCTATTAGCTATGAAGGAGTGACATTTGTAAATACCTTTACTCCACCAAGTGATGAGGCCACCAAAAGCTCCCGTAGCACTCACAGCTTTCCCTTCACCATTTTTCTGGGCATTATTCATGGTACTAATGTTGTATTCTTCTTTCATTTTAGTCTCCTGGATCAAGAAGATTGTGTTGTTTTCCATTTTTTAATTCTTCTAATTGCTTCTATTTTTTGCTTCCCTCCTAATACTCTACAATTCCAGGAGACTATTTTCATTATTTCTTGGGTGTGTGAGATGTGACCTTTACCCTGTTTTAATCTATTTCTACTTGAATATGCTTTTCATTTGAGAGTATCCTTATGTGTTGATCTAAGATGGTTTTCTTACCCACCTCTTTTTCTCTGGATTCTTCCTGTTCCCTCAATGTTTTGTTAATATTTCTCCCTTTTTTGGATTGTTGTTCCATCTCTTCCTCCCTGCTTTTAGAGGTATCTTCCATGTTTACCTTGGCCCTTGATCTGGTGACTAAGCCCCCTGAAATGTTAGAGATTTCCTTTCTTGTTTCTTCAATTTGATCAATGGGTATGACTGAATCTCCTTTTCTTCTTCTTATTTATCATAGTTTCCTAGTGGATTTTCATTGTCTTTGATTTCTTAATTTCTTTGTGACAGACCTTGATCATCCTCGTTGTCTTTCCTGGAGAGGGCTCGGATCTGATTTGAACCACCCTTATTTTTATTAGGGGACTGAGGGGGATTATTATTGATAACTAATTTGGTTCCTTTCTTCCTTGAAACCTCATTCCATTCCCCCCTTGGGTTTCTTCCACTACCTATTGTTTCTTTTTGGGGCAGAATTTTGCAAAGTGTCTGTATTCATGGAAAACCTTTCATTTGAATGGGATTTTTTCATAATCCACTATTTTCAGGTGTTTCCATCCCTCCATTGAAATATTTATGGATTCCGAAATTCCTTTCTCCAAAAATATACTTCAACACATATTCTTGCGCATGAGAACATGAGAGGCATTGGCTCATATTTATCTATATATTTCCCCATGGAGTTACTGATCACTTTTAGATCTCCATCATTCTAGCAATGGAGCAGAAGATGCAAAAGCTTAACCCAAACTGGAATCGCAGAGGGAATGTATTTTTTCTGGTTCGAGGGAAAGTTCCCATTTGTTAATGTACATTCCTCGCAGACCAATGAAGTAAGGCCCATTCCTGAAAATCAAGTCTCGATTTTTTTTTTTTCAAAATAGAATACGAAGAATCCCTTGCCACAAAAAATTTGTTGTACCTCGCCCTGTATTAAGGGCCGCCAATTTTTTTTCAATGATACCTCAATAGCTCGAGGGGACAGCCATAAACCAGTGAAATGACCTACCAAATTTTTTTTTGAAAGTGCTACGGCTTTGCATTTGGATGCAGTGGACGAAAGATTGACCTCGAGGATTTCTATTTTCTAGACAAATTTGGAATCATTTGCAGGCACTAACTTGTTGGGATCTGGTTGAGAGGAAACCACTCCATGGAAGCGTTTAGAAAGAGGGAGACTCTGCTCTTTCAGACCCGGATCTGATGGGGAAGAATCCATGGATCGCACCTAAACCCTCGATCTCAACCCAGAAATCCTAGCTTGAAACCCTAAGCTCGCTGCATTATAAAAGAAATGGGACTGCTCAAAATGGGTGGAGGATGCAACACTAGGACTTCATGGAGGTCACCCATCCTAGTACTACTCTAGCCCAAGCGCGCTTAACTGCGGAGTTCTGATGGGATCCAATGCATTAAAGCTGGTATGATTGCATCTCATTAACCTTATTCATCTCTTCGACACTCTTAAGGGATGGATTATTCCTATGTTCCACACTTTGTAATCCATATTTTTCGGTGAGCGATGATTCTAGCATAATCAGACCCCTAGGTAGTGTATTCACTTTTATGTTCAACACCCCATTTGTTTTTATAGGCATCATGTTTGGTATATCTCAATTGAGGTTCTAGAGTGACATTCTTCATGCTATCTTCTTTGATTCCTTCTATCGTCGACAAGAAGTTAAGGATTTTCTCAAAGTCATTGAAAAATCTATAGAAGTTGTTATTGTTTAGGAAATAAGAGTGGTACACTAAGTCTACTTTGAATGAATAACATAAAAAGGAAGGGTGTTTGTTAAAGAGGGAATTCAATATTTCCCAAAGATGATAATTATCATCCTTAGTAATAAAGTTTATGTTCAATGAATTCAAATTTGACATTAACTCCCACAACATTTGGACATATGCTTTTAATCACCCCTTTTTAGCCATGCGTTTTTTGTTGACCTAATTGATGATCAATTCAAAGTTTCTCATCACAATAAGGTCAAAAACTTTCATTTGCTGATCTATAAAAATTCCTTTCACTTAGGATACATACTCCACCACATTTTTTGTACATTCAAACTATTTTCTAAATGAGTAAGGTTGTGTTAGCTTACTAACCTTTCTAAAAACTTTCTTACATCGTATCTCGATTTAGCATATTCTTCATTAAAGGTCAATTTATATAACCTTCAAAAGGATGGAAAATATGTGAAGCTTCCTCTATTTTTATTTCTTCCTAAATGAGAAGCACATAGCTCCCAAATCATGCATCAATATGATGTTCCAATGTCTTGACATTTTTCCTTTAGAAACACTCGCATTGGTTTCTTTAGTCATTGATGATTCTTGGTGAAACTTCCATACCTAGTGTATAACGACATGCAAATCTCATCATACAAAAAACCTCCTAATGGAAAATAGAAATCTCACTTGAGGACTAAATAAGAATAAGTCGATATATCTACTACTTTGATGGTAAACACCCTGTAAATATGTGGGGCACATATTTGAGCACATACATCTTTTATCATCCATAATCCAATACCTTACTCTAATCTATAGCATAAATCCCTTCATCGGTTTCATAGTATTAGGTGCATTGAAAACCCATCACCTTCATGACCAAAACTGACAATATGTTATTCATGGACAAACTGTCATTGATATAGTTGTGTAAGATGATCTCATTAGTCTCCAAAGAGATGAAAAATGTGGGACCTTTATTATATTTTTTGGAATGACAATAGTGGCGCATAATAAGGGGAAATTTCAGGGTCTAAATTCATGCTTAGGTTATTTTTCCCAACAAAAAGATTCATAAATTTCCATTTTTTCTAAAAATAATTTTCCAAATTATATAGAGTAAAACTATTTTATTCTTAAAATGACACGAAAAATTAAACAAACGATATAAAATTCTTAGAAATTTGAATATTTTTTTAAAATGATCACCAAAATTTTATATTTTGCATTTTAAGAATTAGTAGGATTCACCAAGGTTTCTACACTTTAACATAAATATGGATCCTTAAGGTTTTAACTATTGATAACAATCATTTGTAGTTAGTGCATGCACCCTTGGTTCATTTACTATCCCTGCGATAAGGGATCGAAAAAAATTTCCCCTCTAATGTGGTATCTTGGCCACTTCCATGAATGAAGCAATAATTTTCACTTTATTGAGATCATTAACAATATTATATGATGTCTGTGAGGGAGAAAGAGAGCTATTATGGTTCCTCATGGATTTAGTTACAAAGTATGGGATCACCTATTTCCTTTGAGATATTTGTTTTCGATTTTTTGTGATCTGCATTGCACAAGATTTTCATGGTAGTCTATATTTATATCAAAATCAAAATACATGTCATTGTCAAAAAAATTCTTCTCATGGGTACACATTATCAAATCATTTGACTAGGTAAATTCCAAAGAATAATATACAACTCCATCTTCTTTTGGTTTTTGTAAATACATTCTTTAACTTTAAGTAGGTACTCATCATTGTTATAATATTTGAGAACTACAACATTGGGTTGGTTGATTTTATCCTATTTGAAACAATAAATGGTTTCATCCCTTCTAGGGCCATTATCCAACCTTTCCTTGGGTGTAATCACTCTAACTATTGGGACTCGATATTCTAGCATTGTTCTAATTATATCATCACCCCTTTTCAACCATATCAATTCATTATCGATTTGTTGGAGAATCGAGTTCAACTACTCAACTACACAATAGCCTTGTTTTAATAATATCATCACCCCTCTTCAACCATATCAATTCATTATAGATTTGTTGGAGAATATAGTTCAACTACTTGTTGTAGGTACAACAGAACCCATGTTTTAATAAAACATGGGCACCCCAAATTTTTTATATGCAAAGGTAATGATCAAATTCCATGGTCATTTTGGGGTTTTCATCATGCTTTCATTTCTTTGCTTTCATTTGATTATGTTAGTAATTTCCCCTTTGGAAAATTCCTTGGTTTTGTGTGTTTTTGTGAGTTGTGGAAAGCTTTGATTTTCCCAAAAGTCAAGTCTTTCCGCAACCCGCAATGCGGATTGCGGAAGCTCGATTTTCAGTTTCAAAACTTTTTCCATTCCGCAACCTGCAACCTGAAATGCGGATTGCGGATGCAGAATCATTTTTAATAATCACGGTTGTTTTCACCTGCAAACCTGCAATTGCGGATTGCGGGAAGACCTTTAATGTCAGTTTTACACTTTGCATTACCGCAACCCACAATTACGGATGGCGGAAAGATTTTGAATAATGAGTTCGCATTTTGTGTTCCTGCAACCCGCAACCCGCAATTGTGGATTGCGGATTGAGGAAAGGTCATTTTTGTTATATTGTGTGGTTTGTGTTTCCGCAACCCGCAATTGCGGATTGCAGATTGTAGAAAGAATGTTTAAAATTGCAAAATAAACACCTGCAATTCCTTTAACGCACCTCACTTAATTAGATCTCAGTCGTCGATCTGTTTTCATCTTACATCCCAGATTTTGCCCGGTGAAATTAATAAATATGTTCATTTTCATGTTTTCTTTTATCATTTTTCTAAATTTGAAAAATTACCTGCTTCTTGGATTTTACTGTGAGTTTTTACCCAGGGTCATTTTCGCCATTTTACAGTTTGCACAAGTTGGTTTTTTATTTCTATCTTATTCAATTACTTACGGTTTTGGTTAGTTTGAATTGTTGTTGATTTGTGTTTATTCGTTTATCAGAATTTACCGGTTTTCCAAACATGTCTCGCAACACTCGCTCCAAAACAGCACATAAAGACTCTTTGAATAAGGACCCAAACTTCGACATCTTTTCCGACACCAGTGACAAGGTTTTAGAAACTTACCAGCTCGATTGGTCCAAGATTTACTCTATTTTTTATAATGATGACCTATCCGATATTCAAAACGACCGGCTCGCCTATGAAAAGATTAGGGATTCCAAACTCCATGCTATAGAAACCAGACCTTCCATACTTCCCTATATTGACACGGTCAAATGTATTATCAACCATGACGACCCTAAGGACCGGTCTTTCAACGATAGCGCAAGGGCTCAATTGACTACATTTCGCCCTGAGGTTTTTATAAGAGCATACACCCTAAAATCGGTCGTTCAACCCTCTAATGTTGCATTCATAGAATCTGCCAAGATTAGGTATAATTTCAATGAAATGCTGAAGTCTTGGATGCACAAACCGGCTATTTTATTGCCTAGGGCTGATAATTCATATCCTGTTACATGGTTTAAGGAACCTTACTCCCTATTTCCAGCCATGCTTAGCAGGATTTATGGTTTTCCAAATTGCTCAGTGTTTAAGGCGAAGGGGGCACCTATGGCCCATCATATATTGAAAACCAGGGAGCCATTTCCTTGGGCTTCAATTTTGTCAGCCGAACTAAAGATGACCATTGAAAAATACCAGAAATCACCAGCCTCAAGGAAGCCACACTTCTTTTACTCGGCCTATGTGATCGATGTATTTTGTACAGAATTCCAATATCCCAACATGGGATGGAATTGGACTCTATCAACTCCTCCTATTCATATTTACTATTCAACACTCTGGCAAAATAATTATGTGCCTTTATTGTATGATATTTGTGACCACTTCTTTGGAGCTATCTACTTCCAGATATTTAGAGAAGAAGCACCTTCTTTCTCAGTTGATGCCAGAAATTTTATTGCTACAATTAGTGATTGGTATGTGGGAGAGTCTTTCTGATACGTCAGAGTGTGGGGAAGCAGCATTGTTCACCTACTACCCAAAATAGTTCCAGACAGGTTGGTGATTGAGGAAGTTTCTTATCAAATTGTCACTGATGGGGTTTACCTCAAGCTCACTGGTCCCAAAAGGAGAGGATGGCCTAAGTTTCCTTTAAATCTAGGACCTTTGGTTATCCCAACTTCAACCTGGGCTATAGTTCTAGGAGATAAGATTGCTTCTTTGAAATTGGGGTATGCACCCAAAAGGATGCATGACCCTAAAGGATTTATTGATGCTCACTTTAAGTAGAATCATACGAAGATTGGTTATGTTCATCAAGATCTTCCTCACAATTCTCTTTATCAAGGGGTAAATACTTTCTTTGAAGTCCTGGCGAGGGCCAAAAGCAGATATGAATAGAATATCATAATTCAGTACCAACATGAGATAAAAAAGAATGGAACTCAAGTTGGATGAGCAAACAAGAAAAGACAGGGAAGAAAAAGAAGCTCAGAAAGAAAATACTCCACTGATGCTCACTTATCTGGATGGAGACAAAGGAAAAGGTCTTATGGAATAATCTTTGAAGTTAAAGACTGCTGCAGAACTAAAAGTATTAATGCAAACATCTTAGCAGTTAAAGGATAAATTAGCATAGATTACTTCGGTGTTGGACACCCAAGTAGTTGTAGTAGCCAAACCCACTACTAATGTTCAAGTCGCTGCTGCAGCCAACCTGATTGGTGATGTTCAAATGATGGCCATGAGAAAAATAGCTAAAACAAAAAGATTCAAACTCCTACCTCTCAAATTCTGACACTAAACATTGAAGACAGTAATGTGGAAGATGAGATACTTCCTCCTGTGCCTGTGATAGAAAAAGTAACTGAAAGATCTCAGTCAATTACATATTTGTTGGTTTCCATAACAATGGATGGCCATCTTCTAGATCAACTGTTTCTTGAAATCACCACTGATGTTGATACCACGACTTCAGCACTATTACTTTCATCCATTCAAGCTCTTTCAAATTTATCATATGGGGTAACACCACCAGCTGCCATATCCCATCTATTTCATGCAGTAACCATTGTCATTGCTCCATTTCCTACCCTGTCATTCCCACTTAACATTCCACCATCAATAGTGGCAGAGATCTAGTCTTCAACTGTATCTCTGTAGTCACCTTCATCTCCTTCATCACCACCAGCCAATGATGTTCAAGTCCCAGTTGTTCCTTCCCTACCATCAGCTGTTGATACATCTGTTCCACTTTCTGAAGGTTTTACTTCAATTCCTACTCCAACCTCTGTACCATCAATCCCAGAAGGTATCCCTTCTTCACCAACCACTTCTCAAATCATTGTGCCAATTCCTAGCTCCACTATCACCCAGACCGCTCCATTAGATTCAACACCAAATGTGACTACATCATTTACTGAGCTGGTAGTTGATTTTGAAGAGGACATTGTAGTCGCCCTTGGAGATGACTTTTATAGTAAAGCAACAAAGGCAGTGGTGAAGAAAGGTAAAAAGAGAGCCAGAGATCAAGGTGTATTGCAGGCACCTGTTCCTAACCAAATCATTTGGGCTAAGCAATTAGATGACATAAAACAAGAAGCACTGGAGTCTGCTGCTACCTTGGGTGCTTTTGCAGGGGCAAACTTTGATTCAGTGACAACACTAAACAAAGAAATTGAACTGAATAAGGAGGAGGTGAAGAGACTTGAAGAGTAGCTGGTTAAGGCCAATAAAAACCATGAAGATGATATTCATGAACTTAGAAGAGCATTTGGGGATAAGGTTGAAGACCTTCAAGAACAGATTGCTTCTCTGCAGATCCAATAGTAGGATGATGAATATTTGAACACTACCAGTGAAGAAAATATAGCTTTCCTAGAAAAGATGTTGTAGGATGCAACCAGAAGTGCAACCTCTTCTTCCTTTTCTAAGTTCTCTCAGCAAGAGTTTAAAGACTTGGCTATTCAGGTCAATGAGGAACATCACAAGCTGCTTTTTGAACTGTTTAGTACTCTGAATCAAATTCAGGAGACTAACATTGCCTTTGGAAAGATGTATGTCATTCTTAATGGGCAGATGGATAAAAGACAGCAAGCCTCTTAGGCCTATGATGATATCTTTGAATGGCCTATGATGATATCTTTGAATGGCAATGGTATTGAAGGTAAACCATAGGACATCCCTGTTCTAAGTAGTTTTTAGTTCAGGAAAGTCAAAACTTCTCTCAATTCCTGGAAGAATGTTCTTGACATGGTAGAAGAGACCATCCAGAATGCGTAGGCTATTTGTGGGAGGAGATGGTATGTTGTGGACAACATTATGGAAAAATTGCAGTTCCCTACTATGGGCCTGATTGAAGATGCTTGTCCACCGAAATTGACGATCGCACAGGTTGAAAGCCGATGCGAGGAGGTCAAAGTAAAGATCCAACAGCTTGAGCATATCCAAATTGCACATGTGGATCAGTTCATTAGGAAACTTGTCGCCATGGAAGGGAAGATCCACATTTTCATGCGGATCTGGAATAAGCTGGCCAAGAATGAAATGGAAGGTTTCATGTGTGATGCCCAACTGGGGCTTGACTCAGCAAACTATCGAGATTTAGATGAAGTGTTAGAGATATGGGCGAAGTGGCAAGATTTTCTTGGTAATTCTTAGTTCAATTCGATTGTGTAATCCCTTTTTATGGGGAGTTTACCCTTTGTAACAATATTGTAATTATTATTTAAAGGGATAGAAGTCTCATGGGGAAGAGGGAGGATAATCGCCACATAAGTACTGGAGAAACGTTGTTTCACTTGTGATCATGTAATTTTTTGCAGACCAATGAATCAAAGTTAGTTTCTTTCGACATCTTTTTTGTTTATATTATCAAATTTATTTGATGATGTCTGATTTCTTCAACTTAATTATCAATCAATACTGTTGATTTTGCATCCAATCATTAATGAATTGATCTTTGAGTTGGATTTGTCTTAATTCACGTTCTTTGTGTATTTATGTTTTAATTGAATTTGTTTAATTAAAATCTTTATCTATTTCTGCAAATGATTCACATAAACTATTAAATCAATAATTCATGTTAATTTTTCAATTAGCATAAGAGCTACAAGGTAACCTTGGATATGCTTGATCTTTAAACTATTATCAGTAATTTTCATTGCTTGATTATATTTTGAAGTAGTAAGTTATTGATCTAGTTTTACATTTCTATTAAATAGGTGAAACCACTTATTAGATTTCGAACGAAGTTACCTTGCACACAGTCAATACACTCCCTTTAGATTAGATCCGAATTAGCTTAGATTTCCTTTAAGGTAGAGTTGTCTTAGGTTTAGATCCACTCTAGAATCAGGACACTTTGATCTTCCACGTAGGAAGACTAATCCTTTGGATCAAACCCCATAAGTTCCAGTTGAGGCATTTGTATCCGTGGGAGTTAACTACACCAAACAGGGTAGGGATAGAACTGTCCTTGTGTAGGACCTTTTGAATCCTTTCAGTTTGGGTTTTCACCCTCTGTTGTTATCTTGAGAACCAATTCCATCAACCTATGCATCTGAGGCATCAACAAATGGAGGTAGAAGGATGGCATGAACCGACACATTGCCCTTAATTAGAGATTACTTTTATTTTATTATGTTTTCATAGCTCTTTCCCAAATCCATGCATGGGAGTCTAATACTGCATTGAGCCTACAAGGGCCTTTACATGAACTCCCTAAAAAGACAGTTAAGATCTTGCCGAAGTTCAATGGCGAAGGTAATGTTTTTGTCACCGAGCATATTAGAAGGTTATATGAATCTATTTTGTGTTTATTTAATGTCATACATGAAGATGTTGTTTGCAAATTATTCCCATTTACCTTCGAAGGTAAGGCTTCTCTTTGGTTTTATTTTTTACCATTGAATTCAATTTCTAGCTGGTTAGAATTTAAGAATGTTTTTAGGGATTCTTTTGAAGATTATGATATAACTGAAATTCATCAAAATATGAGTCAAATGAAAGTACATGATGGAGAGTCAATTGGAGATTTTAGTACACATTTTTGACAAGTGTATTATAGCTTACACGAAGAACATAGGCCTTCAACGCAACTTAATTTTTTTTGGTAGGTTAGATCTCTTCCCAAGACTATGGATTTGTTCATCTTACGTGAAGGGCTAATAGATTTCAATGAAGCATGTAAAGAGGCTCAAAATCTTGAGAAAGACTTGAAGAGGTGTCCTTTATATCTTTTTCATCCTTCTGTGTCATATGATGTTGAATCTGTTGAAGAAGAATCAAAGGTTTCACAAATGGTTCAATTAAGTAAACAAATTAATGATTTTTACAATGAAGTTATGTCCATTAAAAAGGAAATAAATATTCAAAATGATTTACATGATTTGGAACAAATAGTTTTTGCATCTAAAATCCCATCTTCCTTAGATCCAAAAAGAAAATTAGTTACAAATTCCAATCATGATGTTTCTTTTTCAAATGGATGTAATTATGATGAATGTTTCACATCTTCCCTTCATTGTTTGGAATCTCAATCTCAAATTGTTAAAGAAAATCTTAATTCTGATACTTCCAATCTATGCAATGAACAATGTGTTCCATCAAATTTTGAACATTTGCATTTTTCTCAATTTGATCATAGTGATCCAACTATCCATGAAAATGAAAATTTTGAGAATTATAAAGAGGATTTTTCATCTATTTCTAATGATTTTAAAAGTCCTTATTTTCTGACTGAGATTCATTCTTCATCATTTAATCAAATGATGGATCTTAGAATAGAAAGTTTTGAAGATCCCGATTACACTTCAGATTTTGAAGAACATGTTGATTCTTCTCATTCTATGAAATCTGAAAATTATTTTTCTTTGTCAGACAATTCTGATTGTTATGAAAAAAAATGAGAACCAAGTCTTTAGAGGATGAGTTGGCTGAAATTGAGATTGAATTTCAAAATATTTGTTCCAAATATACTTTTTCTATAAATCAAATTTTAACTAAAAAAAAGTCATTTCAGTCAAATAATTTGAAATTAAATAAATCTGATGCACTTGACAAGAATGGATATCTAAATAAAATTCAAGAAGACAAAGTTAATCATTCACAAGATTCAAAATTCGATGTTTTCCTTCAAATAAATAACCATGATATTTTGAGAAAGGAAATATTCTCCACTCTCAATTTTGATGAAGCTCTTTTGAATCATGATTCTAATAATTTTCAACCTACTTTTTATGATCCGATTTATTTAAGGTTGGAACAATCATTTTTAAACCATTTTTCATGTCATTTTCATGTCTTTGTAAATAAGAACCTTAGTTTAGTTTTTCCAGTTTTTGGATCTCCATTTTTGGATTTTTATTGCTGATGCATCATTTGTTTTTTCTTGCAGGTTTAAAGTTACTAGTTTGGATCCATTGGAAATTTGATTACACTTAGTTCTTGTTACTTTTGGAGTAGTGTAGGAGTAGGTGTAGAATGGGCTAGTTTTGATTGTCTCTTATATTACTTTTGGTTTTCTTGAATAAAGTGTTTGCGACGACAAGCCAAGTCCAAGTTCAAAATCTTGGTCCTAGTTCTGTCTGGTTGCAGACACTGGAAGGTATCACACATACCTACCCAATAAATGTGTGATTGCTAAAAAGTTTTTTTTTTGTTTATTTGATTGAGCAGATTCACTTGTTGGACATAGAGTGTGGTTTGTTTGCTTTTCTTCTTTATTTTCATTTTGATTTCTCTTTAGTACATTGGTTTTATTTTTGAATAATGCCCACACCTTTTGGCAAAGGCTATTGATCAGTATGTCTCACGATAATTTAAGTCTGAAGTTCTAAGGTAAACCGTGTCAACTTTTATTCCTCTTAGCCAATGCAAAATAAATGCTCGCAATTCCTTTTCCGCACCTCGCTTAATTAGATCTCAGCCATCGATCTGTTTTCATCTTGCAGACCAGATTTTGCCCGGTGAAATTAATAAATATGTCCATTTTCATGTTTTCTTTTATCATTTTTCTAAATTCAAAAAATTACCTGTTGCTTGGATTTTACTGTGAGTTTTTACCAATGGTCATTTTCTCCATTTTTCAGTTTGCACAAGTTGGTTTTTTATCACTCTCTTATTCGATTACTTACGGTTTTTGTTAGTTTGAATTGTTGTTGATTTGTGTTTATTTGTTTGTCATAATTTACCATTTTTTCAAACATGTCTCGCAACACTTGCTCCAAAACTGCACAGAAAGACTCTTTGAATAAGGGCCCAAACTGTTGAATATTGTAACTTCTAAGAATATTATAATTGTACATTATTTATTCCGGAGATGTTTCATTCCTCCGAGGTAATCCTACTATGTATCTGGAGATGTTTATTCCTCCAGGGTTTGATATTAACTAGGGTTATTAGACCCACCATGTGTGGGTCGGCCCTGTAGTTATATTTTAGGGGTTATTAGACTTCTCCAGGTGAGGTCGGCCCCAACAGGTCTTTTAGTCAGTTGAGAGTCAAGTATAAATAGAGGAGGTGATCTCCTCATTAGATCACTCACTCACTTGTGGAAGAGTGCGCACTTGTTTGGGAGATCAGCTAAGGAGACAAAGGAAGGAGGAGCACATCTTGTATTTTGGTTGTTCATCTTATTGAGGAAAGCTTTACTGGGTTTTCTACCCCATGAGGGTTTCCCAGGATATATTGTGTGTCTATCTTGTGATTATGCTTCTTTCAGTGATCTTGCTTGGTTATTTGGTTTAAACTTAACATGGTATCAGAGCTAGACTGAATAGGACATCTTTCACAAGGTAAGATTATCTCTCTCTCTCTTTTTGGTGAAGTTAGGGTTTTCAGCCCAAAGTTGGTATTATTGATTTTTGGTTGCATGGATGGATAGCCCTCCTCAATACCTTTCTTTTAAGCCCTAGATCGAACTTTTTGGTTGGGTAGAACTCCGGGAATTGCAAACCCTAATTCTACCAAAAGTGCGATACGTCAGATTTTGGTTTCAGAAAAAAGTTGGAATTTTTTGGTTTCTGATTGCATGGTTGGATATCCCTTATCAAGAGCATTCTTTTAAGTCCTAGATCGAACTTTTTGGTTGGGTAGAACTCCGGGAATTGCAAACCCTAATTCTACCAAAAGTGCGATAAAATTCTATTTCAGTTTCCGGAAAAGTAAAAAGTAACTTTCCAAGTAAGTCTACTCTGTCTCTTGGACTCCCCCAAGAGAAGATGGCTCCAAATACTAAGCTTGAAGACAAGCTAGAAGGCATAGAGAATTTCCGGGCATGGAAATACAGAATTGGTCTCATTCTTGAAGAGAATGACCTTGCTCATTATATCAAGGAGGAAGTTGCAGAACCAGAAGAAGATGAAGCCAAAGAAAAGCACAGGAAAGATCTGATTAGGGAAAAGAGAATCATAGCTGATTCCATTAAAGCCCACTTGATTCCCCAAGTGTCTTCCAAGAAGACTCCAAAGGAAATGTATGATGCCCTAGGAAGAATGTATGAAGGAAAGAACATCAATAGGAAGATGAATCTGAGGTCTAAATTGAAGAGCACCAAGATGCACAAAGGAGAATCCATTCAAGACTACTTCTCAAGGGTTTCACAAATCAAGGAACAACTAGATGCAATTGGTGATACCCTTGATGAGGATGAACTTGTGATGACTGCCCTCAAATGTCTCACTAGATCTTGGGAGTCATTTATACAAACCATGTGTGCCAGGAAAGAGAGCATGAAGTTTGATGTAGTATGGGAGGATTGTGTTCAAGAAGAATCTAGGGTTGCAAATAGAGAAGCCCTTCTCAAAGAGGATGACCAAGCCCTAGCCACTCATACCAAAAGAAGAAGAATGAGTCATTTCAAGAGAGTTGATCACAAAGGACCTCAACACTTCTCTAGATCTAACAAGAGAAGAGGACCCAATTTAGCAAGAGATTTTTCTACGGTAGAATGCTACAGTTGTCATAAATTGGGACACATCTCCAGATATTGTCCTTCTCAAAGGAAGAAAGTCTTCCACAAAAGACATCATGCACATATGGCAGAAAATGAAAGTGAAGAAGAAGAAGAGGAAGAAGATGAAGAAGAAGAAGAGGTAGAGGTAAAACCCAAAAGGAAAAGATGTAAGGTGAAGAAAGAAGATCCAGAAGAATATGTTCTATTCTCTGCACTCTCTGGATCTGTATCTCCTGGAGAAGATACATGGCTCATTGATAGTGGTGCTTCCAAGCACATGACAGGTCAAAGGAAGACCTTCTCAATTCTTGAAGAAAAGTCTTCTTCACAGAAAGTATCTCTAGGAGATGACTACCAATATCCTATCAAAGGAATTGGTGAAGCTAGCTATAATCTAGATTCTGGAACACCCTTGAAGATGAAAGACATCTTATGTGTTCCAGGTTTAAAGAAGAACCTTCTCTCCATCTCAGCTCTAGATAAGAAAGGCTTCAGAGTAGCTTTCATAGATGGACAAGTACTCATGTGGTCCAAAGGGAAGACAATTAAAGATGCAGTTGTTATTGGTGAAGAAGAAGGAGGTCTCTATAAACTCAAGGGTCATCCAGAAGCTTCCCTTGCACATGAGATCTCTAGCCCCAGTGAGCTATGGCATAGAAGATTAGCCCACATCAACTTTAAAGCCTTACCCTATGTAAGCAAGGTAGTCATAGGACTACCAGATTTAAAGGCTGATCATGATGGCTCATGTAAAGGATGTAAGAAAGGGAAAAATATCAAAAACCCCTTTCCAAAGAGTGAAACAAAGACTAAGAACATTTTAGACCTTATACACTCAGATGTATGTGGTCCAATGCCCACCACTTCCTTAAGTGGGTTTGAATACTATCTTTCATTCATAGATGACTATTCAAGGAAAACTTGGATATACTTCCTAAAAGGGAAGAATGAAGTCTTTGGAAAATTCAAGGAGTTCAAGGCTCTAATAGAAAATCTATCAGATAAGAAAATCAAAACTCTCAGAACAGATAATGGCAGAGAATTCACCTCAAAGGAATTTGAGGACTTTTGCAAAGAAGCTGGAATTAAAAGGGAACTAACTACTCCCTACAATCCCCAACAGAATGGGGTGGCTGAAAGGAAAAATAGAACAATCATGGAAGCTATGAAGACCATGATACATGACCAAGATCTTCCCATGTACTTATGGGCTGAAGCAGCCAAGACAGCAGTTTATGTGCAAAATAGATTATCTCACAGTGCTCTTGAATTCAAAACTCCAGAAGAAGTGTTTATAGGTAAGAAGCCTGAGGTAAGTCATCTTAAAATATTTGGGTGTCCTGTGTATATCCACATTCCAAAAGAAAAGAGAACCAAGTTGGATCCCTCAGGTAAGAAGGGAATGTTTGTTGGTTATTGTGAAACTTCCAAAGCCTTCAGAATCTACATACCAGGTTTCCATCATATAGAAATAAGTAGAGATGTAACCTTTGATGAGGAAGCAGCTCTCAAGAAATCCAGAAAGTGTCAACTTGAAGAAGTTTATGAAGAAGATTCATCACCCAGAGATTCAGAGACTGTTCACATCCCTGAAGAAGCTACACCAGAGGATCATGACATGTTGGAACCTCAAGAACCACATGTTGCAGAACTATCCAGGAAAAGAAGACCAGCATGGGCTAGAGATATTATCCAAGGAGCTGAAAGATATGGAGCTCCTGAAGGCTCCACTAGAGAAAGAAAGAAACCAAAGCTAGTATCCAACTATATGGCCTTAATGTGTGACCTTGTGGATCAACTACCTACTAGCTATGAAGAGGCAGCTCAGAAGAAAGAATGGGTAGAAGCAATGACAGAAGAATATCAGTCAATAATGAAAAATGATGTTTGGGATATAGTTCCCAAGCCAAAAGATAAAAGTGTGGTTTCTTCCAAATGGATCTTCAAAATAAAACATGCCGCAGATGGAAGCATTGAAAAATACAAAGCAAGATTTGTAGCTAGAGGATTCTCTCAGAAGGAGGGAATTGACTACGAAGAAACATTTGCACCAGTTGCCAGGTATACTTCAATTAGAACTATTATGGCTCTTGCATCCATGATGAAGTGGAAATTACACCAAATGGATGTTAAGACAGCTTTTCTGAATGGAGTAATTGAAGAAGAAGTTTACATAGAGCAACCTCAAGGGTTTGAGGTTAATGATGGAAGAACTCATGTATGCAAATTGAAGAAGGCATTATATGGGTTGAAACAAGCTCCAAGGGCTTGGTACGGAAGGATTGACAATTTCTTAACTAGCATGGGCTTTACCAAAAGTAAAGCTGACCCAAATATTTATCTCAAGGTGATGGATGATGAACCAGTTATATTGCTGTTATATGTAGATGATCTTTTCCTAACTGGAGAAGAGAATCAAATTATTGAAAGCAAGAAGAAGCTTTCTTCAGAATTCGAAATGAAAGATCTCGGACTAATGCACTACTTCTTAGGCTTAGAAGTATGGCAAGAACCAAAAGGAATCTTTCTAAATCAAGGTAAGTACACTGTGGAGATTCTCAAAAGATTTGATATGTTGGAGTGTAAAGCCATGGCCACTCCCATGGACTCCAACTTAAAGTTATTAGTTAATGATTCATCAGAACTAGTGGACATAACTTTATATAGACAAATCATTGGATCATTGATGTACTTAACTAATACTAGGCCTGATATATGCTTTGCTGTAAATACCCTAAGTCAGTATCTAGTAGAACCTAGAAAGGTTCACTTAATAGCTGCAAAGCATGTAATGAGGTACCTAAAAGGTACATTAGATTTTGGCTTATTTTATGTTGGAAATCATGAACTCAGATTACATGGTTACTCAGATTCTGATTGGGCAGGAAGTATCTCAGACAGAAAAAGTACCTCTGGTGGATGTTATGGTCTTGGATCTGCCATGATCTCATGGTTCAGCAAGAAACAATCAAGTGTGGCCCTCAGTACTGCTGAAGCTGAATACATAGCTGCCTGTTCTGCTAGCTGTGAAGCAGTATGGCTTCGAAAACTTTTATCTGGAGTGTTTGACTTAGAAATGGAACCCACTGTGATTATGTGTGATAATCAAAGCTGCATCAAGATGACTGAAAATCCTGTGTTTCATGATAAGTCAAAACACATAGAGATCCGTTACTTTTATATTCGAGATATGGTGCAGAAAGGAGCTATCAAGCTAGAGTATATAAGCACTGAGGATCAAATTGCTGATATCTTGACCAAGCCTCTGTCTCGAGTAAAGTTTGAACACTTCTGAGACAAGCTTGGTGTAGTTCAGAAGAACCCTCCTCGAAAGGGGGAGTAGCACAGTATGAGACAGACAAGCCTATCTCATCAATGATGAGACTACTTATTTTTCTTTGCACTTACTCACCTAGAATTATTTAGATTTAGGACTCTTATATTCTTTATTTTTATGATTAGATGTATACATACTTTTGACGATAGATGTATACATGCTTTTGATGTTAGATGCTTTTGACGATAGATGTATACATGCTTTTGATGTTAGATGCTTTTGACGATAGATGTATACATGCTTTTGATGTTAGATGCTTTTGACGATAGATGTATACATGCTTTTGATGTTGATGATACATGTTATGGTTATACATGATGATGATACATGTTGTGGTTATACATGTTTTGATGTCGATGATACATGTTATGGTTATACATGTTTTGATGATGATGATACATGTTGTGGTTATACATGTTTTTAATGTTGATGATACATGTTGTGGTTATACATGTTTTGATGATGATAATACATATTGTGGTTATACATGTTTTGATATTGATGATACATGTTGTGGTGATACATGTTATGATGATGAGGATACATGTTCTTGATGAACAGTTGAGGGGATTGGATCATCCCTAGACTTTCAGTCCTAAAGAGAGCCGTAGACGTGAGGTCTCCGAGAATGAAGTCCTTAGTGGATAGTTGAGGGGATTGGATCATCCCTGGACTTTCAGTCCTAAAGAGAGCCGTAGACGTGAGGTCTCCGAGAATGAAGTCCTTAGTGGACAGTTGAGGGGATTGGATCATCCCTGGACTTTCAGTCCTAAAGAGAGCCGTAGACGTGAGGTCTCCTAGAATGAAGTCCTTAGTGGACAGTTGAGGGGATTGGATCATCCCTGGACTTTCAGTCCTAAAGAGAGCCGTAGACGTGAGGTCTCCGAGAATGAAGTCCTTAGTGGACAGTAGAAGGGATTGGGATCATTCCTGGACTTCAGTCCGAAAGAAGAGCCGTAGACATATGTCTTCGAGAATGAAGGGATTGGATCATTCCTGGACTTCAGTCCGAAAGAAGAGCCATAGACGTATGTCTTCGAGAATGAAGGGATTGGGATCATTCCTGGACTTCAGTCCGAAAGAAGAGCCGTAGACGTATGTCTTCGAGAATGAAGGAATTGGGATCATTCCTGGACTTCAGTCCGAAAGAAGAGCCGTAGACGTATGTCTTCGAGAATGAAGGGATTGGATCATTCCTAGACTTCAGTCCGAAAGAAGAGCCGTAGACGTATGTCTTCGAGAATGAAGGGATTGGATCATTCCTGGACTTCAGTCCAAAAGAAGAGCCGTAGACGTATGTCTTCGAGAATGAAGGGATTGGATCATTCCTGGACTTCAGTCCAAAAGAAGAGCCGTAGACGTATGTCTTCGATAATGAAGGGATTGGATCATTCCTGGACTTCAGTCCGAAATAAGAGCCGTAGACGTATGTCTTCAAGAATGAAGGGATTGGATCATTCCTGGACTTCAGTCCAAAAGAAGAGCCGTAGACGTATGTCTTCGATAATGAAGGGATTGGATCATTCCTGGACTTCAGTCCGAAAGAGGAGCTGTAGACGTAAGGTCTCCGAGAAAATGATAGGACTGGATCGTCCCTGGACTTCGGTTCAAAAGGTACATGGCTGGTTTACATCATTCCTTGACGATGACGATGATCGTGTGATGACGATGCTGATGATCGTATGATGACGATGCCGATGATCATGTGATGACGATGCTGATGATCGTATGATGATGATGCTGATGATCGTGTGATGACGATGCCGATGATCGTGTGATGACGATGACGATGATCGTGTGATGACGATGCTGATGATCGTATGATGATGATGCTGATGATCGTATGATGATGATGCTGATGATCGTGTGATGACGATGCCGATGATCGTGTGATGACGATGCCGATGATCGTATGATGACGATGCCGATGATCATGTGATGACGATGCCTATGATCGTGTGGCGATGATAATGATGATCGTGTGATGACGATGCTAATGATCGTATGACGATGTTGATGTTCCAGTAACTAGTCAAGTTACTGATGATGATGAAATGAAGAAAGCTTCCGATGATATTTAGATGATGTAGTAAATGACTCCTTGCTCCTACAGATGTTGTTATAATATCCTTCTCGTTAAGGGGGAGTGTTGAATATTGTAACTTCTAAGAATATTATAATTGTACATTATTTATTCCGGAGATGTTTCATTCCTTCGAGGTAATCCTACTATGTATCTGGAGATGTTTATTCCTCCAGGGTTTGATATTAACTAGGGTTATTAGACCCACCATGTGTGGGTCGGCCCTGTAGTTATATTTTAGGGGTTATTAGACTTCTCCAGGTGAGGTCGGCCCCAACAGGTCTTTTAGTCAGTTGAGAGTCAAGTATAAATAGAGGAGGTGAACTCCTCATTAGATCACTCACTCACTTGTGGAAGAGTGCGCACTTGTTTGGGAGATCAGCTAAGGAGACAAAGGAAGGAGGAGCACATCTTGTATTTTGGTTGTTCATCTTATTGAGGAAAGCTTTACTGGGTTTTCTACCCCATGAGGGTTTCCCAGGATATATTGTGTGTCTATCTTGTGATTATGCTTCTTTCAGTGATCTTGCTTGGTTATTTGGTTTAAACTTAACACAAACTTCGGCATCCTTGCCAACACCAGTGACAAGGTTTCAGAAACTTACCAGTTCGATTGGTCCAAGATTTACTTTATTTTCGATAATGATGACCAATCCAATATTTAGAACAACTGGCACACCTATGAAAAGATTAGGGATTCCCAACTCCATAATATAGAAACCAGACCTGCCATACTTCCCTATAGTGATGTGGTCAAATGGATTATCAACCATGCAAACCCTAAGGAGCGGTCTTTCAACAATAGCGCAGGGGCTCAACTGACTACATTTAGCCCTGAGGTTTTTATAAGAGCATACACCCTAAAACCGGTCGTTCAACCCCTTAATGCTGCATTAATAGAGTCTGCCAAGACTAGGTATAATTTCAATGAAATGTTGAAGTCTTGGATGCACAAACCGGATATTTTAATGCCTAGGGCTGATAATTCATATCCTATTTCATGGTTTAAGGAACCTTAGTCCCTACTAGAAGCCATGTTTAGTAGGATTTATGGTCTTCCAAATTGCTCAGTTTTTAAGGCTGAGTGGGCACCTATGGCCCATCATATATTGACAACCAGAGAGCCATTTCCGTGGGATTCAATTTTGTCATCCAAACTGAAGACGACTATTGAAAAATACCAGAAATCACCAGCCTCGAGGAAGCCACACTTCTTTTACTTGGACTATGTGATTGATGTATTTTGTATAGAATTCCAATATCCCAACATGCGATGGAATTGGAATCTATCAACTCCTCCTATTCATATTTACTGTTCAGCACTATGGAAAATTTATTATGTGCCTTTATTGTATGATATTTGTGACCACTTCTTTGTAGCTATCTACTTCCAGATATTTAGAGAAGAAGCACATTCTTTCTTAGTAGATGCCAGAAATTTTATTGTTACAATTGGCGATTGGTATGTGGGAGAGTATTTCTCATATGTCAGAGTGTGGGGAAGTAGCATTGTTCACCTACAACCCAAAAATAGTTCCAGACAGGTTGGTGATTGAGGAAGCTTCTTATCAAACTGTTACTGATGGGGCTTACCTCAAGCTCACTGGTCCCAAAAGGAGGGGATGGCCTAAGTTTCCTTTAAATCTAGGACCTTTGGTTATCCCAACTTAAACCTGGGCTATAGTTCTGGGAGACAAGATTATTTCTTTGAAATTGCGGTATGCTCCGAAAAGGATGCATGACCCTAAAGGATTTCTTGATGCTCACTTTAAGCAATATCATATGAAGATTGATTATGGTCATCAAGATATTCTTGACAATTCTCTTTATCAGAGGGTAAATACTTTCTGTGAAGTCCCGGTGAGGGCCAAAAGTAGAGATGAAGATAATCTCATAATTCAGTACCAATAGGAGCTAAAAACCAAGTTTTGATCTATAGAAGAATGGAACTCAAGCTGGATGAGCAAACAAGAAAAGGCAGGGAAGAAAAAGAAGCTCAAAAAGAAAATACTCCACTGATGCTCACTTATCCAGATGGAGACAAAGGAAATGTCCTTATGGAAGAATCTCTGAAGCTAAAGACTGCTGCAGAACTAAAAGTATTAATGCAAACATCTCAGTAGTTAAAGAAGAAATTAGCACAGATTACTTCGGTGCTAGACACACAAGTAGTTGTAGTATCCAAACCCACTACTAATTTTCAAGCGGCTGTTGCAACCAACTTGATTGGTGATGTTCAAGTGATGGCTATGAGCAAACCAGCTAAAAGAAAAAAGATTCAAACTCCTGCCTCTCAAATTCCTACACTAAACATTGAAGATAGTGATGTGGAAGATGAGATACTTCCTCCTATGCCTGTGATAGTAAAAGTAACTGAAATTTTTCAGTCAATGACATATTTGGTGGATGCCATAACAATGGATGACCCTCTTCCAGATCAATAGTTTCCTGAAATCACCACTGCTGTTGATACCACAACTTTAGCACTCTTACTTTCATCCATTCAAGCTCTTTCAACTTTATCACCTAGGGTAATACCACCAACTTCCATATCCCATCTATTTCATGCACTAACCACTATCATTGCTCCATTTCCTACCTTGTTAGTCCCACTCCACATTCCACCATCAATAGTGGTAGAGATCCAATCTTCAACTGTCTCTCTGCCATCACCTTCATTTCCTTCATCACCACCAGCCAATGGTGTTCAAGTCCCAGTTGTTCCTTCCCCACCATCAACTGTTGATACATCCGTTCCACTTTCTGAAGTTTTTACTGAAATTCCTACTCCAACCTCTGTACCATCAGTCCCAGAAGGTATCCCTTCTTCACCAACCACTTCTCAAATCAATATTCCAATTCCTAGCTCCAATGTCACCCATACCACTCCATTGGTTTCAACACCAAATGTGACTACATCATTTACTGAGTTGGTAGCTAATTTTAAAGAGGACATTGTAGTCCCCCTTGGAGACTACTTTTATGGTAAAGCAACAAAGGAAGTGGTGAAGAAAGGTAAAAAGAGATCCAGAGATCAAGGTGTCTTGCAGGCACCTGTTCCTAACCAATTCATTTGGGCTAAGCAATCAGATGACATACAACAAGAACCACTAGAGTCTGCTGCTGCCTTGGGTGCTTTTGCAGGGGAAAACTTTGATTCAGTGACAACACTGAACAAATAAATTGATCTGAATAAAGAGGAGGTGAGGAGACTTGAAGAGCAACTTGTTAAAGACAATAAAGACCATGAAGCTGATATTTGTGAACTTAGAAGAGCATTTGGGGATAAGGTTGAAGACCTTCAAGAACAGATTGCTTCTCTACAGATCCAATTGCAGGATGTTGAAGCTTTGAACACTACCAATGAAGAAAAGAAAGTTGTCCTGGAAAAGAAGCTGGAGGATGCAACTTCAAGTGCAACCTCTTCTTACTTTTCTAAGGTTTCTCAACAGGAGTTTAAAGACTTGGCTATTTAGGTCAGTGAGGAACATCACAAGCTAGTTTCTGAACTGTTTAGTACTCTGAATCAAATTCAGGAGACTAACATTGCCTTTGGAAAGATGCCTATCAATCTTAATGGGAAGATGTATAAAAGACAACAAGCCTCTAAGGCCTATGATGATATCGTTGAATGGCAGAGGTATATTGAAGGTAAACTAGAGGATATCCTTGTTCTAAGCAGCTTTCATTTCAGGAAATTCAGAACTTCTCTCAATGCCTGGCAGAATGTTCTTGACAATGTAGAAGAAACCATCCAGAAGGCCCAAGCTATTTCTGGAGGAGCTAGTATGCTGTGGACAATATTATGGAAACATTGTAGTTCCCTACCATGGGCCTCATTGAATATGCTTGTCCATCGAAAATGATGATCGAACAGGTTGAAAGCCAATGCGAGGAGGTCAAAGAAAATATCCAGCGGCTTGAGCATATCCAAATTGCACATGTGGATCAGTTCATCAGGAAACCTGTCACCACGGAAGGGAAGATCCACATTTTCATGCGGATCTGGCATAAGCTGGCAAAGAATGAAATGGAAAGTTTCACGTGTGATGACTAGCTAGGTATTGACTCAACAAACTATCCATATTTAGATGAAGTGTTAGAGATATGGGCCAAGTGGCAGGATTTTTGTAACAATATTGTAATTATTATTTAAAGGGATATAAGTCTCATGGGAAAGAGGGGAGATAATCGCCATAGAAGGAATGGAGAAACGTTGTTTCACTTATGATCATGTAATTTTTTGCAGACCAATGAATCAACGTTAGTTTCTTTCGGCATCTTCTTTGTTCATATTATCAAATTTCTTTGATGATGTCTGATTTCTTCACCTTAATTATCAATGAGTATTGTTGATTTTGCAGCCAATCATTAATGCATTGATATTTGAGTTGGATTTTTCTTAATTCATGGTCTTTGTGTATTTATGTTTTAATTGAATTTGTTTAATTAAAATCTTTATCTATTTCTACAAATGATTCGTAGAAACTATTAAATCAATAATTCATGTTAATTTTTCAATTAGCATAAGAGCTACAGGGTAACCTTTGACATGCTTTATATTTAAACTATTATAAGTAATTTTCATTGCCTGATTATATTTTGAAGTAGTAAGTTATTGATCTAGTTTTACACTTTTGTTAAATTGGTGAAATCACTTATTAGATTTCAAACCAAGTTACCTTGCACACAGTCAATACACTCCCTTTAGATTAGATCTGAATTAGCTTAGATTTCCTTTAATGTAGAGTTGTCTTAGTTTTAGATCCATTGTAGAATCAGGACACTTTGATCTTCCACATAGGAAGACTGATCCTTTGGATTAAACCCCATAAGTGCTAGCGGAGGCCTTTGTATCAATGGGAGTTAACTACACCAAACAAGTTGGGGATTGAACTATCCTTACATAAAACCTTTTGAAAACTTTTAGTCTAGGTTTTCACCCTCTTTTGTTATCCTTAGAACCCATTCCAGCATCCTACACATCCGAGGCTTCAACAGTACTCAACTGCCCAAGATTCGTATCAGGATTGTTGCAGAATGTCTCACTGGTCCAAAGGACATTTTGTATGCTAGGAGGTTTCCATTGAAAAATCTCTTTCTCCACAATTTTATCTTTTGGGGGTCAAGAATATGTATAAGTTCCTATCTTAATATTGAGAGTCGAGCAATATGTCTTTGAACTCGTCCTAGTCTGATATCAAGTAGAAAGTTCATTACATTTGAGCATATATTTCCCCATTTCATGGGCCTTTCACATGGATTTCTATAATGTGTTTATTAAAAGACATTTCAGTGCATAGTTAATGTTAGAAGCATATAATTCTTGTAGCATCTAAAATTAATTGTATTATTAGCAAATTAGCCTTCATTTTTTCAGTGTAGAGTTCTTAAAAACCCAAGTTTAAAATATTCTATAGATGAAATGAATGGGAAATGATGAGATAAAATGAATTTCACTTCTAAGATGTATAAAACAGTGGATTCAAGGGTTAAGCATGAATAACCATAATGAACCATTAACAACCATGGGAAAATTACTAGGGTTAACCATGGACAACCATTATCAAAATGGTCAACTAATTATGTTCAACCATAATCAATCCATAATCAAAGTCAACCAAAGTCAACCATGGTCGGCCAGAGTCAAACAAATTCAACCATGGTTGACCATGTTTCAACCATTGTCAACCAAAATTAACCATGGTAAACCATGGTCAGCCATGTTCATCTATGCTCAACCATTCTCAACCATGGTCAACCAAATTCAACCTCTGTCAACTATGGTCAACCATGGTCAACCATAGTGAAGTTTTTTATTAACCTTGATTAATAGTTATTTAATTAAATGTAAACATGATTTGATTTTTATATGGTATAAAAAAGTTCAAATAGATGAAATGAATGGGAAATTATGAGATAACATGAATTTCACTACTAAGATGTATAAAACAATGGATTCAAGGGTTAACCATTAATAACCATAATGAACCATTAACAACCATGAGAAAATAACTAGGGTTAACCATGGACAACCATTGTCAAAATGGTCAACTAATTATGGTCAGCCATAATCAAGCATGGTCAACCAAGAATACTAATTTACTCAAACATGAATAATCATAGTCCACAATGAACAACCATTCTCATCCATAGTTAACCATGTTCAACAATAGGCAACCATGGTCAACAATAGACAACCATGATTAACATGAGGAAAGCATGAACAACAATGTTCAACCATGGTCAGAAAAAGTTAACCATGGTAAATACTGGTCAACAATAGTGAACCATGGTCAACCATGGCCTACAATAGTCCATGGTCAACAATAGTAAACATTGGTCAACAATGTTCGACCTGCATCAACAAGAGTTAGCCAACTATTGCCAAGCACAACTACCGATGGTTAAACAACTTTGGTTAACTATGAACAACTATGGTCAATCGTAGTTAACCACGAACAACGATAATGAATCATAAACGAGCATGTTCAAATGACTAGGGTCAACCATTGACAACCATTATCAACCATGGTTAACCATAATCAAGCATGGTCAACAAACAATAATCATTTACTCAACCATTGATAACCATAGTCAACCATGAACAATCATGGTTATCCTTGGATAACCATGTTCAATCATCAACCATGGTTAATCAAAGTCAACCATGGTCAACAAATATAGTCAACAATAGTCAACCATGCTCAATAATAGTAAACCGTGGACAACCATGGTCAATAATAGTCAACTAAAGTCAACCATGGTTGACTTTGGTTTACCATGTTTGGTTAATAATAATGATAATAATAACCACTTATGGTTGGTTATTAATAATAATAATATTATTAACCATGGTTGGTTAATAATAATAATAATAATATTAACCATGGTTGGTTATTACGCATGGTTGACTCTGGTTGACCATCGTGAACCAAAGCCACCCATGGTCAACCAAAGTCCACCATGGCCAGCCATCGTCATCCATGTTCAACCGTGGTCAACCATGGTTAATAATGGTCAACCAAAGTCAACCATCGTTGGCTATGGTTAACCATGGTTGACTATGGTTGACCAGATTTGGTTAATGATAATAATAATTGCAACCAACTATGGTTGGTTATTAATAATAATAATATTAATTTTAACCATGGTTGGTTATTAAGCATGGTTAACCATGGTCAACCAAGGTCAACCATAATCAACCATGGTGTTAACACCTAAAAATTACTCACTAGCTCATTCCCTTAGGCACATAACCCTATTGACCATTTTCCCTATCATTCTAGCCTCCAAAACCTCAAAAGAGCCCAAATGGGTACATAAAAAGAAAAAAATCACTTCTTCCCTCCTCAAATTAATTAAATTCTTTCAAAACATACCAAAAACCCCCAAAAGGGGTCCAAAATTCCCAAAATCAAAATAAAAAGGGAATAAATTCAAAATAAAATCAAAAAAGAGGAAAAATAGGGAAAACACCCTAAACCTTTAACCTAAACCATTTTGTATCCAAAACCATGGTGGTTTAATCCACCACCCAAAAATCTATCAGAAGGTGATGGAGGCCCCTCATTTGAGATCCACCATTTATCCTACCCTTATGCTGCCCAAATGACTGTTTGTTAGGTTCTTATGTGGGTAAGGTACTTATGTGTTCCACTTGGTTGGGTCAATAGCCTGGCTATGTTGGGTGCTTATGTGTCTTAGGTATGTTCCAAAGTGACTCAGGTTGTTATAGTTAGGATCATTACTAGGTTGTGTGTTGGGGGTTTTGGAGGTAGTGTGTTATCCATAAATGGTATTATGTTATATGGATTAGTTTTATAGAGTTTGTGTGGGTCAAGGTAAAAGATAACTATCACCTATGTGGGATAAATAAGTCTGTTCCATAGGTGTGCCATCTATGTGCATAATTTAATATGTCCAACAGGTGCTTATGTAGGTTAGATATTTATGTGATTGAGTTAGATTGGTTTGTTCCTTATGTGTTTTACTTGAGTACATTGGGTGCTTAAGTGACTGAGGTGAAACATGAGATGAATTAGGTGGTTAGGGTTAACAGTGTTAGTGGGTTAGGATAAAAAGGATTTGAATTTAGTTGGTGAGTTGTGAGTGGGGCTTATTATCAAAGGATTATTGATTTAGAGGTCAAGTGTCATTTTAATAGGATAATGTCACATTGAACTTATGTGCATTCCCATTTTCATTTTGTTATATGAGTGTCATCACAATAAAATTTGACCTGCTTATATGGGTTGCATGAGTGCATCACATGTGTGTGAAAGTCTAGATGCATAGCCTATGTGTGTTTGTCCCACTTGTTAAGTTTTTATGTGGGTAATAGGAGTTTATGTGCACCACTTAGTTGTATTAGTTTCTAATTTTGCAGGTTAAGTGTGTTAGTACATTGTGTGGTTTAGGTGCATCACTCACATCATTTCACATGCAATTTCATATAATTCGATTGTGGTCAACAACATGTTGTAAATGTGCATTGTTGTGGATACAATTTAACATTGTATATGCAATTTGATCATTGTCAAGAACATTGTAAATGTGCATTGTTGTAATTGTGCATTTTTCTGAACATTATAACTGATATCTCCATGCAATCGTCCAAACTATACAAAATTAGGAACATTATGCATATAAACATTATTGGCCACACATGTATTACCACACATAAGAATGAATTGTGGAGATGTCAAGAGACAGTCTAAAATATATAATATATCATGGAAGTCATAATAAAAAAATAAACGACCCTTAGATGGTCTGTCAATGTACATGTATAAAAAAGGTCAATGATGTACATGTAAACAAAATTACAAATGTCCACGATCACACATCAAAACTCTAAATTCCTCTTGTAAAAAAAGTATATATGTCCTAGACTACATATCAAAACTCTAACTTCCTCTTGTTTTTTCCAGACTTTGATGAGTCTTTCCTAATCTACGACCGTTGTACATCTCTAGCAACTGCAAGTCAAAGATCATATTTATTGATCAGGTAGCTGAACTAATGTTGAATCAGTAACAAACTTAAAAAATAAATACGACTAAATTGATTATAACAAACACTCACTAAATCCGTCTGAGGAATAGAGCCCAGTGGTGTCCTACTACTAGCTGAAAGCCTCTCTGCAATCATGCTCTGCAAATAAAATATCCTATGTCAATTAGCTCAACAATTATCATCATGTATGTGTCATAAGTACTGACCGATTTTTAATTGATGAACATGTCTCACCAAAAACATATGATATGGCACAAGATACTAGATTTCATCTATAGCGAGCAGAGCCGTATCTTGAACATGAACCTCAGTCACATTCTTTACTAGACTAGACTGGGGCTACATTCACCAAATGCTAAAATAGTTAGACATCATGCATGTGCAAACACAATACGAATGAATTGTACATGTACAAATAGTCAAGTAGATACCTTTCCATGGCTTGTTCCCATTGACATGCAACCTGAACGACAACATCAACAACCTTGCTAATGTCTGTGATAGAGGACTCTCCAACCTGATGCTGTAAACATGCAAAAAGAAAAACATTAATAAAAACAAGTTGTGGAGTGAATTGAAATCTAACCAACAACTATCATCGAAGGATATGTACATTACCATGGAATCAGTAGGTCCACCCATTCTTTTTACGGAAGAGGTCCTTTTGGTGTAGACAACACCCTTCTCTACATTTGGACAATGAGAAGAGCCAAACCAAAGTGGTGGTGGACTGATTTGCATTGATGCATGCAGGCACATAGTATTGTCATAGTTAGACATGGACATGAATAGATGAAATAAGATGTATTGAAAAACTAACATGTTGTAATACTTACCTGTTCTTGGTACATTTCTCCCCCATGGGAGGGATCATTACTTCCAAATTCTTGCCCCTCTGCAGAGCCAAATAACACCTGGAAGTTTAAAAATTATAAATGTTAGCAATCTATAAAAGAGTACACTAAGAAAAAAATAATTTGAACAAGATTAAGTCATTAAATATGTACTTACATTCTTGAAGAACTCATAGAAGCATGTTGTGGGCAATTCACTCAAATCGATGTCTCCCGCATCCTGTTGAGAATGCGGTGCCTGCAACTTAAAAAATTATAGACATTATAACACACTAGTTTTTTTGGACCCCAAATCCGACGGCCAGAAATTGGATTTTCTACCTCTTGTAGTCGACTATCCGACATTCTTAGTATTTTTTTAACATCGGTCCAATTTCGGATTAAAACCGACGTCTCGGACGTCGTCAGTTATTCGACCCCATTGGACGTCGGACAACCAAATCCAGTCACAATTGAAAATGTCTTGGATCCGACCTCTTTTTTCCATCGGATCTATGGCATACTTGTCGATTTTATTGACTATTGCCGTCGTGTAAGACCCCAACCTAGGTCTCCTTTAACTCTTAATAAAGTCAGATATTTCGCTTCTTGTCAAAATTTCTGTTTTTGTTTATGTTCCTGTTTCTATTATGTATCTGTTCTCATTCCTAGTTTTGGTGCTAAAAATACAACATTTACATTTACAGATTTGAACAATTATAATTCTGTTTTATCTACTTCTAACAATTTATTGTTTGTTTGTGCAGGAGTAGCAGATATAATAACAACATATAAACTTTTGTAATTAATTTTTTACATAATTTGACAAGGTAGAAATGATAAAATATACCCGCTGGAAAATACCTGTAGATAGCTAGTACATCCACCCTTCAGGCTGTCCTCATTTGCTGAATGCCTTGCTAATTCCCTTTTCTTTTCCCTACAGCCAAAACCTTCCCCAAAGCTCTGAAACTCAACCAGCCCAAAACAGTTTTGCCACCCTGCCAACTGGTGAGGTCTCGCCGACCACCCAGCTCCAAAGGTACCCTTTTGGACCCCCGAGCCCAAACCGAGTACAAGCCAACCTGCTCTCCCTTTTGAATTATCTCCAGCAAAAACCCCCTTCAGCTCTGCTCTCAAATCCTATGTCTGCTCTCCCAACTTCTCCCCAAAATAACTAAGGTAAAAAGATGATGATCCTCCCCTTTCTTCCCTTCACTTCTCCCTTTATCCTATGTTTGCCGACTCTTCTTCCCCTCCATTAATGCCTTATCCTAAACATAAATGCATCAACCCCCCATGTCGGTCCTCGAGCCCTCAAATTGGATTCTTATTAATCATTAATAATATATTCATGGACTTTGTAACTCAGATTTATGAATTAAAAACTAATAAATCATTATTCCTAGTCAACATCCAATTACTCATATTAATCACTTAATTAGTTACTTAATACTAATTGTCAGTTGATTAATTAATAATAACCTATTCATCTAATTAATGATTTAAAATACTTCCCTATGTTAATTACCCTCTAATTTTACATTCAACTAATTTAATTTATTAATTACCAATAATAATCCTGTGTTCTAATTAATATTAAGCATGATCCTTATAAAACTAATGGTTTATAACTAATTCTTATCCATACTTCTTAATTAATTATCTAACCTTGCAATTAATATTTACTTATCAAATTAATACTACTTAATTTTACATTAGAATAATCATTTAACCATTTTAACCCTTAGTTTTTACTAAACAACTCATTAGCATTCGATTAATCATTACTAACCAGGTTGCATTATTTACTACCTAATTTAACCATAACTTGTTTATTAATTAGCAATAATTAATTATTAATGTACAATAATTAACATTAATCAACATTAATAACCTTAATTGACAGTAATTAAAATTAATCTACATTGTTAGCCTTAATAATCATTATTAACTTTAATCAACATTATTAACATTGATAAACAATAGTTAATTACTAAATGACAATAATTAACATCATTATTCAACAATATTTTACCCAATTTACAAATATGTAGGCGAGTTATGTAAGCGTAGCTACTGCTTACATACCTCGCGTAAGTACACTAACAATAATAATTCACACACAACGATCATAATCACAAAACTTATTATTTACTGACATATGTTTTAACATAGTTTGCAAGGTACAATCCTTTAACTAACTGAAATCTTATTAGTTACGACAATTCATACCTTTCTGAGTTACGACACATACTCAATCAAGGGTTTTACACACATACAGTTAGATCTTGTTTTCACCCCTACTTCCAACTACACCTATCTACCTACATCATCACTAACTTCCACATCCTATCCTGTCCTCTGCTGGACTACCCTGAAATGTCAAGTCATGACCGGTTCCAGATAGAACCCATAAGCGGAAGTGTCGACTACATCAACCAAGCTTCCCTAGCAGGAAACCACCAGTCATCATCACACACCTTGGGGAGCACGCCGTAGCACAGCCCTCCCATGACTCTAGGTTTCAGGGATAAACGGTGGGTAATGCCTCCACCCCCCTAATGGAACAAGGGACTATGTCTACCCGACATAACAATAGCATTGCACTTGTACTCGGTCTGTCATCGTATAACCAATCTTGGTGGTTGAGTTTCCTGAAACCCTACCCCACCCATGTCATAATATACATCATAATAATAATCATGAGAAAGTAAATAATCCATCACTCGCATACCATTTATCTTTCGAAGTCCATGTTCCCGAGGCTCTCCCACCTCGTAGGATCCAACAATCACTTAGCCGTTTCAACCTGTAAGTCAATCCTCGACATACAATATAGAGTATCGTGCATAAATCCTCAACATATACACATACACTTTAGAATAACATAACAATAATAAACTCATTTATTTGCCATGCACTTGGCATAACATTCATTTATTCAACATATAACTGTAACGGTATCCACATACCCATCATTCAGTAATTTGCATATATAATTAGTACATGATACATATCTAAACATGACTACCAATCATAATACTAAAATCACACACACACATATATATATCGAAAAAATAATAGAACCACATGTCCATAGTGTCGTCAAACTGATGAAGTCTCACAATCAAACAAATACAACATATAATAGTAGTTTAGGTAGTAATGTCAAAACAGGGCGTTACACATCGTATAACCGACTCTACTCAAAACTGATAATGGCGGTGCACCGATGTCTTTTGACATCGGAGCTATGGAAAGGTGGTCGTTTATGTGCACTATGTGTTGGAATAATTAATCCTTCCTACCATTTATTTAATTACATAAGATGCATTAATTAATCACTTGTTGGTTAATTCTATGTAATAATTGAGGAAATTGCCATTGTGTGGTCCACAAGGCAACATGGGAGGATAATATTCCATTCAAGGTGTGATCTACAAGTCACCTAGGCCACTTGGGTGCATTCCTAAACATTTCTATGTTAAATTTTCAGAATTTACTTCAATCTGATCTAGGATCTTAACTGAGAGAACAACATGTACAGCATATCTACAGCATATCAATCATGGAGACAATAATGCAAGCACACAAGAGACACAAAGATTTACTTGGGGAAAACCATAAAGGTGAAAAACCCCAATAACTTCCTCAGAGATAGATAGAGCAATGATACAACCAACCATGAGAGATAGACATAACCTAGCAGCAGATCCTCCTCCTCCATAAGTGCGCCACTCCTCCTTGAGTTCATGAGTGAGAAGTGAGTGAGCAAATAGAGTGCCTCCCGCACTCTATTTATACTTGACTTGACTTGCCTTTTTACCTAACTCATGTAGGCTCGAACTTAACCACATAACATAATGCTGACTGGGCCGACCCCCAATAGGGTGGTCTAATAACCCTTTGACCCACATGGCCTACCTCCAATAGGGTGGTCTAATAACCCTTCGACCCACATGACTTATACAGGGCCGACCCCAACAAGGTGGTCTAATAACCCATCAAGTATAAGTTATGACACTTACAATATAAATGACGACACTTCCGTATAGAGGAATAATACCATCTCTATAGGAGTACATACAACATACATATATGAAATACATTCTGAATTTACATATACATCAACATTCTGGATAAGATTTAGGAAGGAGGGCACATTTGTGAAGAAAGCTGCTGCTTTTACTGCTTTTTCCCCCATAGGGAAGAGCTAGTCAACCTAGGAAAGTGTTTTTTACACCAAAAACTTTCCTTAACACCATTTCCACTCAAATCTCATATTTGGCATCTATTTTGGCTATATTTCACCTTCAGCTCACTAATTACAGAATTCATGAGCTTTTGAGCAGTTTTGGAAAGTCAACTTGCCACCTAGGGGGGATGGGCAGTTTTAAAAAGTCTGATGAATAGGAGATTCTTTTGGCATCTTTAGCCATTCAAATTATTGCTGTAATGTTATTTAATAACATCCTACAACATTCATATGCTGGCTGATGTAATTATTATTCATGTGAAGTAATACAGAAATCCATTCTTGTGCATTATTTTTGTGCCTTTGACCAGTTGTGTGAAATTTTCATATGAGAGAGTGTAATTTTTGGGAGAATTATTGGATGTGATATGATTTTCACATGGTATTAGAGCCATCAAGCTATTCCTTTCATCTATTGATTGTCTTGTAGGATCCAACAGTCTCAGGAAGGGCGCATTGATCAAACCACCAGGTGATTTCTATTCTCTGCAGGGTGCATTTTGGAATCCATAAGTGTTCTAATTTCAGTCAAAAAGTTATATCAGTTGCAGCAATGGATCATACATAGCAGATCATCCTCACTCCTTTCAATTACTTTGATTGGAAAGCACAGATGGATATTCTACTAAGGAGCAAAGGGATCTACAGGGTGACCATGGCAACAGAAGCTGAGCCAACCTCAGCAGTGGAGAAATCTAAATGGCATCATCCAAGGGATGAATCCTATGGGATGTTATGTCTCACTACATCCAGAGAACTCTTATTTCATCTTAATGGCCTCACTTCACCCAATGAAGTATGGCTGAAACTTCAAGAATTGTTCGGTAAAACCGATGAATTGAGAGGCAACCAATTGGATAACGAGCTAGTCTCTTTGAGTCCGCAAAATTTTGATAATATACAAGACTTTTTCTCCAAATTCAAGTCTCTTGTATTGCAACTAAAGCAATGTGGAATATAAAAGAAAGATGAGCAATTACTTTTGGCCATTCTCTCGAAGCTTGGCCCGGACTATTCAATTTTTGTTTCCACCTTCCATTCCACCCGGAAAGCAATTAAAAATTGGAAGAGCCCGTCACTTTCAGAATTCATGGAGTAATTAACTCAAGAAGAAGACAAGCTGGTCTTAATGGGATCCATTAAAAATCCATCCAAATACCATTGTCTAAATGTTGGAGACTCAAGGAATTCGAAAGGAAAAAAGAAGAGCAACTTCAAGAAGCCCACTGGTAAGCGGAAAGACAAGTAGAATTTTAATGGAGAGCCATCAAACTTCAAGAAGAATCCGAACAAAAAGAATGAGAGGACAAAGTGCACTTAATGCAGCAAGGGATTCCATCCCAAAAGCTCTTGTATGAAGAAGACCATCAACCAATTAACTCAGGCATTGGAGAAAGCCAACATCCCTCTCCCAGAGAGCACAAGAAGGAAGGATGGAGGATCAAATTCTGATGACAAAGAGAGAGTTCATGCACTGATGGCCAGCACTTCCCAATCTTCATCATTCATCATTGATTCCGGTGCTTCAAGACACATGGTATCTGCAAGTAAGTATTTTACTTCACTTGACTCTTCCAGTGGTCCGAATATTGTATTGGGAGACAATTCTGAAACTTCTAGCAAAGGAAAAGGTAGCATAGATCTCGAGTTTGGGTCATTCAATAATGTTATATATGTCCATAGACTTGATGCAAACCTACTATCAATCTATCAGATGACCCATAAAGGGCTTCCCAAGAGAGTAACCTTTACCCCCAATGATGTTGAGATAGCAGAAATTTCAACAGGAAAAATTATTGCATTTGGTACTGCTGACCACTATTCTAGAATTTACAAGTTTTCTCATTTTGTGCCAAAATCCTCACCTTCTGCTCTATTAACCCATGCCAATGAGTCTAGCAAGCTATGGCATGAAATATTTGGCCACCTAAACTAAAAATACCTTTCCCAACTCCATGAGAAAGAGATGGTTATAGGGCTACCCAATATCAAATTTTCCAAAGGTGTTTGTCAATCCTACATCCTAGGAAAACATCCTGAGCATAAGTATGGGAGATCTACCACTAAGAGAACCACTGCACCATTGGAACTTATACACACTAATATATCAGGTCCATTTCCTCATGATTCATTGAATTCAGCAAAATATATTCTCACATTCATAGATGATTTCAACAATTATTGTTGGGTTTATTTCATCAAACTTAAATCAGAAGTTTTTGGGTTATTCAAGCTATTCAAAGCCTTAGTTGAGAATCAGTATGGTAGGCATATTAAAATGTTAAGATCTGATAATGGTGGTGAGTATGTGAAATCAGAGTTTCAACAATTTTGTGCTTCATCGGGCATACAGATGCAACATACAGTTCCATATACACCTCAACAAAATGGGGTTGCTGAGAGGAAGAATAGATCTCTTAAGGAGATGGCCACATGCATGCTTGAGGAAAAAGGTTTGTCTCCTGAGATATGGGCTAAAGCAATAAATTGTGCCACCTATATTCAGAATAGAGTTCCACACAAAGCTCTCAAAGGTATCACTCTTTTCGAGGATTGGACAAGTAACAAACAGGACATCTCTCATTTTAGGATTTTTGGCTCAAAGGCTTGGGCTAGGATTCCGATTTAGAAGAGGAGGGCTATGCAGCCCCAAAGCCAACCATGTTTGTTTGTTGGATATTCAAAGGAATCCAAATCTTATAAGCTGCTGAACATGAACACTCATAAATCATTCATCGAAAGAAGTGTGCAGTTTGAGGAAGAACCCTCTCAGAGCGTAGAAATTGGAGATTCATCTTCACCACCGACTGAAGAAGAAGTAAGTGATGTTCTTGATATTTTTGATTCTGATATTTCTGATGATGATGATCAATTTATTGCAGATGCTAACTCACCTACAAGGCCTAAGTGGGCTGCAAAAACTTTGCAAGTAGCAGGTGAACTAGCAGGCAACCCTCAGGACCAAAGAAGGACTTGATCACAATTTGAGACTGCTCTCAATGTGAATGATCCTTATCTTTCTGAGAAGTGCTATATGATGATAGATTATGATCCACAAACATATGAGGATTCCTCACATGATCCTAGATGGTAGATTGCTATGGATGAGGAGTTTCAGTCATTGCATAAGAATGAAACTTGGGAGCTAGTCAAGCTCCCCGTAGGCAGAAAGTTGGTAAGATGCAAATGGATTTATAAGACTAAATGTGCAGCGGATGGTACAGCCATTAAGTACAAAGAAAGGCTGGTAGAAAAGGGGTATTCTTAGGTCCAAGGACTTGATTATAATGAAACATTTGCATCGGTAGCTCAAAAAGACTCCATTAGACTAGTTTTGGCAGTGGCAGCTTCCAAGCGGTGGGAAGTACATCACATGGATGTGAAAAGTGCTTTCCTCCATGGGGAACTTGAAGAAGAGATATACATGCAGTAGCCACAGGGGTACACATCAGATCCAAACCTTGTTTTCAAGTTGAAAAAATCTTTGTATGGACTCAAGCAAGCCCCCAGGGCTTGGTATGCGAAGATGGATAGTTTTTTGTTGTCACAATCCTATGTTCGGTGTAAATCTGACCCAAATGTCTATATGAAGTTTGCTGATGGTTTTATTATGTTAATAGTGCTGTATGTTGATGATTTTCTGATCACAGGTGATAGGACTGAACAAATAGCATCACTTAAGACCGCAATGCACCAAGCATTCTCCATGAGTGACTTGGGAATTCTCAAGCAATTTTTGGGGCTTGATATTTCTCAAAAAAAAAGAAGGAACCAAGGTATGTCAGTCAAAGTATGCTTATGATTTGTTGAAGAAGTTTAACATGGATGATCGCAAGCCTTCTAAGACTCCATTCCTATTTGGGGTCAGAATGGAAGAAGCAGAATCTACACCTCTCTTTGGCAGTACACTCTACAAACAATTGATTGGCAGGTTACTCTACTTGACTCACACTCGTCCAAATATTGCATATGCTGTGAGTGTGGCATCTAGATACATGGAGCAGCCACATGAGATACATTGGGGGGCTGTAAAAATAATCCTTCATTATGTGCAGGGCACAAAGAGTGATGGGATTCACTATGTGGCAGATTCGAGCTTAGATCTCTTGGGTTTCGCAGATTCGGATTGGGCTGGTGATAGCCTTGACAGGAAATCCACATCAGGATTTGTTTTCATGCTTGGAGGTGGCCCTGTTTGCTGGTCCAGCAAGAAACAGAATTCCATAGCACTATCTTCAGCGGAGGCAGAGTACAGAGGAGTAGTGAATGCTGCTACAGAGTGTGTCTGGTTCCAGGGGATTTTGTCTGAGTTTGAGATTTCTGTCAGTACTCCTACTATCATTTATTGTGACAACCAGAGTGCCATTAGAGTTTCATGTGATCCAGTACATAGGAAGAGGATCAAGCACATAGAGATTCATATGCACTACATCAGAGTCCTAGTGCATGACCAGATCATAGATTTGCAGTATTGCCCCACAGGTGAGCAAACTGCAGATATCTTCACCAAGGCTTTTACAGAGAAGACATTCAGCTATCTTAGATCACTGCTTGGGATGGTTGGACATGTGGTGGAGTGAAGGGTTGATCAATAAATTTTCAATTTTGATATGTCCATGTTTTGAGGGAAGGTTTTTCCATGAGGTTTTCCTTTTATCCTTGTTTTGTGGACCGACAGTATTTTGTACTGGGTGACCAAGTCTTGTTACTAGGCCCTTAGAATTTTTTATATATTCTTATATTTAGATCATTTAATTCAGACTTAAGAGGGGGTGTTGGAATAATTAATCCTTCCTACCATTTATTTAATTACATAAGATGCATTAATTAATCACTTGTTGGTTAATTCTATGTAATAATTGAGGAAATTGCCATTGTGTGGTCCACAAGGAAACATGGGAGGATAAGATTCCATTCAAGGTGTGATATACAAGTCACCTAGGCCACTTGGACGCATTCCTAAACTTTTCTGGATAAGATTTAGGAAGGAGGGCGCATTTGTGAAGAAAGTTGCTGCTTGTACTGCTTTTTCCCCCATAGGAAAGAGCTTGTCAACCTAAGAAAGTGTTTTTTACACCAAAAACTTTTCTTAACACCATTTCCACTCAAATCTCATATTTGGCATCTATTTTGGCTATATTTCACTTTCAACTCACTAATTAGAGAATTCGTGAGCTTTTGAGTAGTTTTGGAAAGTCAACTTGCCACCTAGGGGGAATGGGCAGTTTTAGAAAGTCTGATGAATAGGAGATTCTTTTGGCATCCTTAGCCATTCAAATTATTGCTGTAATGTTATTTAATAACAGCCTGCAACATTCATATGTTGGCTGATGTAATTATTATTCATGAGAAGTAATACATAAATCCATTCTTGTGCATTATTTTTGTGCCTTTGACCAGTTGTGTGAGATTTTTCATATGAGAGTGTAATTTATTGGAGATTTCTTGGATGTGATATGATTTTCACACTATGGAGGTCAAAAAACCAATGGCAATACCACTTGAAAATGGTCGCCGCACCGACGTCGTTTGTCGTCGGGTCTATGGCAATGTCGTCAGTTTGGAGCAATATGGAGGTCAAAAAACCGACACCCATCCCACTGGAAAATGGCTAAATACCAACGTCGATTACTGTCAGATCTATGGAAAATTTGTCAGTTGTATTTTTTATGGCTGTCAGTTATCCGACACCTTTGGGAAATTAAAAAAAAAAAATATTGTTTGGAAGTGTATGTTGCTACAATTCCAAGTAAAGGTGTAGAAGAATTGATTGTAGCAAAATACAATAAGGAAAAGATTGGGGGTAAAGGTTGAGCTTGTACAAGAAACTCAATAAACAATGGAAAAGTTGTAATGGATATATATTGCAGTAGTCAGTGGTGTTGTTGTAGAAGATGACACTATAGAAGAGAGTGGTGTTACAATGGTGGAGTTGCAAGGGGATGATATTTAATTAAATGTAGTAGTGGAAGATGAAAATGTGAATGTCTTATTCCCATAATGTGTAGTGTGTTGATATCGTTGCAGATGAATTTGAAAGTGCAACAAAAGAAAATAGAGTGGGTAAAAACAAAGTAAAAATATAGCAGTTATATCACTACATAGCAGTTGTATCATAAGAGTTTATGGAAAAGAGTGGAGATGAAGTAGAGCAACATTGTGTTGAATATGATTGCAATAGAGGAGTTCTTGTGTTAAAAAAAAAATCAAAATGAGGAGATGATTGAGAAGTCCAAGCATTTGTGGAGTTTGTTGCTTGAAAATGGTAATGTTGTAGAAGAGGGAGGATGGAGACGCAGTAAACACGATTCAAAAAAAATGAGAGAGAGAGAGAGAGAGATTTGAGGGAGTATGGAATGATGATGCATGCTTACATTTTATGAATTTACTTGACAGAACCTTGTTGAAGTTTGAAGTAGCATAAGGGGGAGCATTTTAGCATGAAAAAACCAACAGCAAAATGTTGATGAAGATGGCAAGGTACAAGGATAATTTACAAGACACAATATCAAGATCAGTCAATAGGAGAAGTAGTCGAAGCAAATGAACTTTTACTTCATTTGCTCCAACTACCCCCCCCTATCAAATGAACTTGTCCCGCTATATCCAACTAGTCTTACCTTGGTTTCAAGAGGCGACTGTGAAGTCGAACTGTCATAATGCATCGCTTCATATATCTATGGTTTTCTCAAAACTCTAGAATGAACATAAAGAGGATTTCAATGGTAATATATTCCATATTCCAAACCTATCAAGTGCACTTTTAGGTCAGCAATTTTGACGTCTCTGAACTATGGCAACTCTATGGCCATGATTTTCACCCTGTAAATTGAAGAATTCCTGCAAACAGAAACCACTATGTTACGCGAACTTCTTTCAGGGCTTTGTTACATTTGCTTCTAAGATCTTTCATCGCTTTGTTACATTGAGCTCCTCTCTGTTTCGAGAATAATTTAATATTCTCTACTGAACAAGGCCAACCACATGAAGGTGGAAGCTCTTATGGCCCCTCCCCCCCCCTCACATCACTCTCAATTCCCCATACCCAATGCATCTTGAAAAAAAACAAATACGTGCAAATTCATCCATATTTCATCATGAACTTTCAGAAAACCATTCTTTCAATAAAGGCTAACATTCATTAAACCATTGTTTCATTCATTCAACACATTCATACAATAAAAGATAACATTCAATAAACCATTCATTCATTCAGTCAACACATTCATACAATAAAAGATAACATTCAATAAACCATTCATTCATTCAGTCAACACGTTCATTCAATAAAAACTGACATTCAATAATGGTAACAATTTACTACACTGAATCATTAAACCATTAAACCATTCATTAAACCATTCATTCATTCATTAGGCCAAAAATCATGGACGATGTATTGTTATAAAAAATAATTAGACGAGTACATTTTTTGAGTCACTTCTTTTTACTAGCAGTTTTTCTTCTCTTTATAAATGGTAAATAATCTCTAAGAGGAGCATCTACCACTAGAATTTCTCTTCCAGTTCTTGGTTCTTCATCAGGCGCTTGTGGTGATGTCTGTGGGAAGGGGTTCGGATTTGCTGCAACAATGTGAAAATGTTACATCGTTGTATTTTGATATTGTAATGACAAGTATTTCATTTAAAAAAAACATTACAAAGGTGTTTTTTTACCTGGTGTGGCCACATCATGTAGTTCATGTTCTTGTCCAGGCTCAACCTGTACAGTTTCACCCTCTACATGCTCTGTAGTTGAAATATGGTGAACTACAATTAATGTTGACCATTTGCAATGCTATACATAAATTTTTAGCATATGAATAAATTCATTACCAGGATTAGAAGCAAGATCTTCGATTTGTTGTTCTCCCTCCTCGACATTAGGGGGATCATTGCTTTCCTATTCAAAACAGAGTCAATATTGTTTTTCAAGTATTTATAATGAATAGATTGCACAAGCGGTTAATATTCAATAAAGTATATAGATTATATTTACCTGTGCACCAGATGGATTGGTACTAGAAGACTGTGTTTGGCCAGACAAGCTTTTTTGTCATTCAACAATAGCTCCAAAGCCTTCCTTGAAGCCAAGCTTCATGTCTTCTTTAGTGGCATGTTCATTGAATCGTTCGGCCTGCATATTTGCATAACGTCATTAATTAACATTTTTCAGTGCAATAAAACGAAATACAATTTGCAATTTATTATTTGCATGCATTATTGGTTTTTTGAAACTTACAAATCGTGCCACGAAATTGGAATAACCACCAGGACCAAGCTTTTGTTGACCTATTTTTTAAACTCTTTCCTTTGTGGCCTTTGATGTGTCTGGCAGCCTATGCAAGTGTTGAAATACGTTAGATGATCCAAGTTAGATATAGAAATATTTAGTAATAATAAGGTTTTGAATTACATTGCGGAAAGTATTGCATACCTCTCCGTGCCTGGTGTTATCTTTCCTTCTCTTCTCTAAGCCCTCTCCCTTCCATCATCCACTAGAGCTCTCCACTCCATTGGTGAAATCATTGGAGGGTGGTCATAATTAGGGTTTTTTTCAAGGTGTGTCCTATATTGGTCTCGGACAACCTTCACATGTTGACAAGCCTTTTTCATGATGTCGACTTTATTAAAGGTTTTTTTTGCCGAACATGCCAACCAACCGATACATGAGTTCATCTTTTAAACATTTATGTTGTTTATCCCACCTTTCTCATATGGTGGGCCCGAAGATCTCCAAGCACACGTCATTCATTTTTTTATAGAAAACATCATTTCCTGCAAAACGATCAAGCCATGATCATAATTAGTTGAAAGAAAACGTTTTATCGGTATATTACAATGAAGTTATAAACAATAACTTGATCAATTTATATTAATTACCTAGGACCTTATCGATCTTTACTGGGACGAGATCGGCATCGACCAAAAATGTTACCTCCATTGTTCCCGTGCTAGTGACATGGGAAGATCCTAGAAATGCAACTAGTTTGATATCAATATTACCAAGATTCTCATTGTCGAGCTCTTCCGGTGGACAATCCGGTCTGCGTCGGTCACCAGTGGCTGGTGCACTCACAATTGGGGTCCGTGGTGTGTCAAAACGTGTTGTCGACTATTTAGTCGACAATAATGGCAAAGGAGTCGATGTAGTACATGGAGTCATTTGCTAATGATGCCATGTCTCTCCATGAGCCTCGTAGCGGGCAACATCTCCTCCACCACTATTGTGTGTTTTCCGATAATTTTGTAAATACAAACCATGTCTTACACGTTCAGTACTATCATATAAAAGAGAAAATTATAAATTTATAAATGAATTATTTTATGAATCAAGATTCCTCAAATTACTTCCAAGGATTCAGATTTCCATTCCAACAATTCAATCCTTACCAGGTTCTCGCTTGTCTGCGGAAACTTGATAAGCAGAGAAACGAGTTCCGCAGTATATTTTTCCAACAATTTGTCTATCATCGTAAACCGGTTTGTGGCTTCACCAGTTGGTCTATCATCTTTAAGGATCTCAGCCACTTCAGGATCTACTGGACATTCTTCTGATGCTGTTTCATACAACGATTCATCGGGCTGCAACAAAAATATATAAAATACTATTGAGTTATATCATGATAGATTCCTAAAATTATATGAACAATTCCAATGGATTATACTTGCAACGTAGAGGTCGTGATCCACTCCTCGGATCGAAGCTGATAGGTGACTTGCCCCGATCTTCTAATAAATGGGAGTTGCCCCTTACAGATACCTAAATAAAAAACATAGTGAAAGTCACCTAAACATAGTGAAAGTCAACTACTTTTTCTTATTATATTTGCACTATTACAAAGATGTATACCTAATCCCTCGAGAAAGATGTACTCCTCCGACCATCTGCTAGCGGTGTTTTATCCCGATCACTAGCTTGCGAAGTAAATGGGAAAAATTTAAATGAAATAAACTAACGAAAAAATCCTTAATATGTTAAATTCATTAATAAAAGGTTGGGTAAATTGTTATATGTACAACTCCCATAGTAACCTTTTTTGTATCTAGTTGGTTCAAATTGTAATTAATAAGGAACTCTTCCCCTGCAAATATTGATTTAATGGCGACTACAAAAACACAGTTTCCTTCACGCCCCTCAAATTTGCAGTTTGGTTGCTTAATTGTAGACCCTGGTTGTGTACTGTTTATAAACCCCGCATTACTCCCTATGGCCTTTGGACTTCCGTCCATGTACAACGTTTCTCCTTTATTTTGATTTTTGTCTTTCAACTGTAAATAGTTTGTTGACAATCCATAGCTATGCATACTTTTTGTAAATTGGACCAGGCGCATCCAATCTTTGTAGCTGTAACAGGGTCCAACATACTCCATCAATTCTGTACATGTGTTGTAAGGGACCCTTATGCCATCCATGTTGAACAACTCAAAACCATGTATTGACGACGGTGCTATTCGATATATCCTATCGTTCACACAAAAATCTGTGTTCGGTTGAGGAAGATCCTTGGGTACCCATTGTTTCACTAAATGTCTGTACCTCAAGGGCACCTTGAGGTCATCTTTTATCTCATCACCATAGGAACATGACCCCTTTTGACCGTGAAAAAATTCATTGCGTTTATCAAATTTTCTTCTGGTCTTTTGACATCTAGTTGAATATACAACTCTTCTAGACCTACTGGACGTCTCACTTTCCTCTAGCCTTCCTAAACTCCCCTCGCTCGAGGAAGACAGATTTGACAAATACCTGTTTGGTTCTACCTGCAACATGGGAAAAAAGTTTATATACGACTGCAAGGCATAGCTCCTCTTAAAAGGTACGTGTCGCGCCTTTTATAATGTTACTTGATCCTTATTCCCTTTCTCAACATGTAGACATTCAAGCGATGAGGAAGATGATCACTTTATCTTTCTTATGAGTACAAATTCACGCAATTATGAGCTTTCTTTTATTGCTCCTTTGGGTCTTGACTCCCATATCAAACCATCCGATTATCAGTTGTGTCATCATTGCCCTAAAGTCTCTCTCATCCCATCAGTTTGGGTTCATCAACGAGGTAATTGAAGTCCAGTCACATTTAGTAAGATATTTATATTCAGCAATAATAATATAAAATAAAGATCACTAACCATTATGGAAAACATCTACAAGTTTTTAATACTTTCAAAAGTAAGATCTTTTAAGTGGTTAATAAGTGTTCACAAATCTTCAAAAACAATATTTTATATAATGTTGTGGAACTTGTATAATCTTATTCAAGCATGGTCTTCTTAGATGATTGAAAGTAATTGAATCATGCAAAAACGGAACCGTAAACATGTAAGTTGTTTTTAAAAATGGTAGCTTTCAATCATACTCCCAACTAATGCTGCCTTTGGACAATTACTTGTAATATTGACTTAGGGTATTTAATACATAACATAGATTTTCAATCATATTGACAGAGAGAAAAGTAGGGCTTTCTTTATATTATCATGACATAGTTACAAAGACTTTCTTTTCAATCTTTATGACAATTTGAATGGACAGGCCCCACTCATAGCCAACTACTTTTGATATATTTACAACTCATCGGAGTATGGGGGACCATACAATTCTCGAAAGACGTTGGATTCAACAACCTGTGCCTTTGAATAAACAAACCTCAAGACCACGCGTTTATTCTGATGCATGTGGACATCTATGTGGGTTTTGACAAGCCACTGTCGTTCATTTTTAACATAGTACCAAAGGATTTGAGCCTCAGTAAGCTTTGTCTACAAAATATGTTTGACCTGTTCGAGAGATTCTCCAACTTCCCGTTTCAGATTATAAATAGCACCTGGATCTAATGCTGTCAGGTTGATGCCGAATGACCGCCACCAGTCTCTAGTGTAATCAGGGATGAACCATGCAGGATCCTCATGGATATGTGTCATTTGAGGTCCAAACTTTAGCATGTTATAATATGTTCTATCTTTATTTTCTTTTCTCAATAATTTCCACCATAATTTTTTATATTTTTCATAAGTGTGTGTAGTACTTGGAAACTGGAGACTAGCATCTTGATGTGGCAATGCTTCTAAAGAACGTATCCGGTTAATACAATAGTATGGTTGTTCTAGTCATAGCCTGGGGTGAGGTGTAGAGCCCTCTGTCGAGATTAGGTTAAGATCATGGTATAGGTGAGTTAACCAATTGCTTGCATCAGCTACTTTTCTCAAGGAGTTGTTGTAAATCATCTATGGTACATCAATACTAGATCCCATAGGAATTCTTCTGAGTTATGGCACTAGTCTAATAAAAGCATCAAATCCTTGTAAGTTAGCATCTAATACTTCATCATGTCTCAACTCCCACCTAGGTTTCCAGTATTGCATATAATCCAACCAACTCATATTATCATTGATAGTATAGATATGATTTTTTCCTCCGATCCAAGCAGAGATTTTCATGTTTAACTGTGGATTATGGGCCCATTGGATTTTGCTTTGAAATTCTACGCTCGCTTGCCTCGTGCTCTCTTACACCAGGCTCACTTGTTTCAGGCTCGCTTGCTTTAGGCGCGCTTCTTAAAAATTAACAGCACACTTCCGTGTCAAATATTCTCTTGTTATAAAGTCAGGAATGTTTTTTTCTTTCCCAAAAATTTGCTCATCAACAGTATAGTTATAACATCAAAACAATGCTTCCCATCTTGCAAACTTTCCTTTTGTTGTTACAAATTTTATTGTGTTGTTTAGCTCACAAATGGAAGTCTAGAGCAATCTGTTATAGTTATGATAAGGTCATGGTTCAAGAAATAAAGTCATAGTTCTACTCAGTTTTCTGTTAGGACACTTATTATCCAAGATAATTTTCCTCACAATTTTAGTCGAGGTCGAGTTCCACCACTCTTAAAATTATTTACAACAAATATAATTTGATTACCAACAATTTTGTATGACAGGATAAGCCTTAACTACTTAATTCAAATTATTTACCACGTATTTGATTACCAACACTTTGATTACTAATTAAGTCTTATAACCAAAACATATTTAATTACCTGGGTGTAGACGTTTCCTGTAATATACTCAGAAGAGTTACTTTCAGAAATGATTGTGCCTCTTAGAGGCCAGTCAACTCTAGGAACCAAGTGACCCTATTATAGGGTTAGTACAAACTAGAGAGAGATGACTGGCTATATTGGTATGGTCAATCAAAGAAAGTCAATCACAGTCAAAAGGCTCAGTACAATCACAATAAAGATGAGCTGACAGCCAGGAGACTAAGGACAAAGAGATGCACAGCCCCCAGTAAGGTATAAGGACCAACCAAAGGGTAAAAAAACCAGCCAGTAAGGTATAAGTAAAAAAGAAAAGAGTGGGTATAAATTAGACTCATAACCCTTGGGCTAAGGGGGTGTAGTACCTCAAATGTGTACAATCTACCATAGTTATATCCACAAGACCAAAAACAAAAAAGGCGGTACAAATCAAAAGATAACTCAAGATCAGTAAAAGACCCAAAAGGTGAGAGGCAAGGTACCACAAAAAAATGAAAGGACCAAAATTAAAGGACAAGCTACCACAAGACCAATAAACAATAGGGTGTAAGGTCCAAAAGTAAATCAACCATTGTGGGTAAGGTACAAAAAAGGTCAAATATATATTGCAATAGCTCCTTGTAACTACCTGTTGTTTGCAATGCCAAAGAGATGGAAGGTCAAATAATGTCAAATATATGCAATAGCTCCTTGTAACTACCTCTTATATGCAATACCTCCTTGTAACTACCTATTATTTGACATGCCAAAGATATGGAAGGTCAAATAATGTCAAATATATGCAATAGCTCCTTGTAACTACCTCTTATATGCAATAGCTCCTTGTAACAACCTTTTGTAACTCAAATAGGACCACCAAAAGGTATAAAGACTCATAACAACTTGGACAATTTAGGGTGTGTACCTCAAATGTGTACAAACTACTGTAGTACCCACAAGACCAAAAACATAAAAGGTGGTACAAATCAAAAGATATACCAAGATGAGTAAAAGACCCAAAAGGTAAAAGGCAAGGTACCACACAAATATTATCGACAAAATGGAAGGACCATAATACAATTAACCAAGGTGGGGTACAATGTACCAATCATCTCTCTATCAAATGTACCATTGTTCCATATAACCTGAAAGACCATCATCACAGTAAACGGAAAACTCCACACGGATGATGTGATCACGTGGTCCTCTAGACTACTCCTCGGCTCAAGCATCAGTGGCTTCATCAAGAGGTGTTTAGTCCCTTGACAAGACCATCTAACTCAACCATCTCGAAGAACTAACAGAAGAGGACATAACACATCATTAGATAAGCTCAAAAAACTCTACTGGGACCGGTGTCATAGTAAGCGAGTTGAAACAAAAGAGGCCAGAATGCCAACAAGCAGCACTAAAAATAAAAAGACCATCTAAAAAGGTGAAATAGCAAGCAAAACCTCCTAACTAAGAGCTGGATACCTCAACAAGTTGTATCCTTCACAAGGTGATGAAATCAAAGTCGAACAATACAAAATGAGATACCAATAATGGAAGGATTTCCCTCTACCGAAAGGGATCCTGGGTAAAAGAGCCCTAGTAGAAAAGTCACTAAGCTACCTCATTCATAACATGTCAGAAAAGGTTTTCGGCACTTCTGCCTTATCACCCTTGTATCACCAGTATGGTGGCCAGAGAATACAAGGAAGATAATGATCGATGTTTCCTTAGGGCTAAGTGGAGTGCGGCATTCCATAGAGTCCATCCAATTCTCGATCTCGCGGCGGTTTAACCCCGGAAACAATAGGAGAACCCTCCACAAACTGGTCAATGACCGTTTCAACAAGTACAAAAGTATTTTTAGCACCCTAGAGGACAACAACTATGTCTCAGATGATAATGACAAGGGGGAATTATTTGGATGCCTATCCCTGGTGTCCTACCTAACTAACAAATTCTTTTTATCCTCAAGCGAAGTTAAAGTGTGTTGAGTTAACGAGTTAAATTTTAATGGTTGTATTACTCAGTCAGGTGATAGAAGTGCAACTCATGGTGTGATGACTGAATCAAACCATGCAAATGCATATGAATAAAATAAGCCTTTCCTTTCAATGAATGCTAGCTAAGGTAAGGAGAGAGTTCTTTCAAACTATAACTACTCTTTCAAATTAAATGAATGCAACAAGTGTTCAAGTTCATTTATGGGACCTCAAGGAGAGCTTCAGATATACTCAAGTCATGCAAATGAATTCATCACATAAAACAAAGTGATAATAAATATAAGGAATTGTACATATCCATGTTCATAATTCTCTAGGAACACTTATAACATTCTTCAATCATTATTCACAAAAACACAGTGATAGTAGAACCTTTCTGCATATAAATCTTGATACGTTACTACATAACTTAGTTATGATTTGGAGGTTTTGTGCATTAGAGTAATCACTTTATCTAAGACCATGCTAGAGGTTTCTTTATGCATTTGATAAATCTGATCTCACATTCAAATGAAAATGGGAAACCACTCACTGATAAGATATACTATATCAATCAAGCAATAATGCACAAAATGATATAAAATTTACTCTATATCCCATTCAAACTCTAGCCTTATATTGAAATAGTGAAACTCATTCTGTTATTACTCCTCTTAGTCTTAAAAGAAGCTACTCCCGCGTAAAAGGGTAAGGCTTTTATTATGCCCAAATACAAATAAAAACAGTCCATGCTCTTCCAGTGAATTTCTTACAAGCAGAAGGTAAGGAAACTATTGATACATTAGATGAACTACAAAGAGTACATAAAAATTTGGTGGGTGCTGAGAAGGAATCATTCTCTGCAAATGGTGTGCAACAGGGGAATGGAGCATCACTTGTAGCTAAAACAACTAAAAAGTCTATTTTTGGGGCTTTGGTGGGGGTATGCACTTGAATACCCAGAGACTCTTCTGTGAATGTGCATCCTTCAGCCTCTAAACCTATGTCTTCGACTGTTATAGAGTGTCAGGAAACTAAAAAGAATGTGGGATGTGCATTGGAAAATGGTGGTAAAGACCTTCATGAAAGTGTTTCTCTCTCCAATGACTCTAGTGAAACTCAAGTATTGAATTTAGTTGAAATGGATGAACCAAGAATATTTAGATCTCATAAGCCAGATGATCAAATATCCAGGGGATTGGAGAATAGCCCTTGTGAAGATTTCCTAGATATACAAGGGAAGGTTGATGATTGTCAATTGGATACTGAAACCAAGAAGACTGATAAGGAGTTGCTAGTATCCTCATCCGATATTGGTGAAACTGATGTTCTACCAAGTTTAGAGATGAGAGCCAGTTTAGATCATGCAATTATTAAGAAAAGAAAAGGCATTGAGAGACTTGTAAAATTTGCAAAATCTTCAGGTTTGCAAGATACCCCTGGTAGTAGGAGTTACCTAAGAGAAAAAAATCATAAGAATATGACAAGATTGTTTGATGAAATAGAGCCAACTGAGAAAAGGCGTAAGGTTTCTGAGATTGCAGAAAGTGTTGCTGAAGATCCTAAGCATGCAAGAACGGGTACAATGTGGTCAATTCTACTTCCCATAATCAAAGAAGGGTTGCATGGACAGAAGCTGATAAAGGATGCTCCCCCATGTTGTCTGATGAATCAAAAGGTGACGAGTCCCTATGCAGAGAAGTGCATTCTGAAAATTCTGGATCTCTTGTTTGTTCACTTATGAATGATTTTCTATCCCTTGCACTGGATCCTTTTTATGGGATTGAAACGGACTGTCCTTCCTTTTTTTTTGTAAACTAGTAGAAGATCCTTATATTAGCATAAACCAAATGTACAGAGTAGTAAGCAGCAAAAGATGCAAGTTCAAACTGTTATCGGTCCCTCTCTTCAAGGAGAAAACAGACCCAATCAAAGTATGCAAAGGTAGCATAAGAGAATTACTGTTATCTAGAGAACCATAAGTCTGAGGACAAAACCAAAACTAACATAGCTGCTAGAGAGCTAAACAAATACAAAACAGAATAAAAAACTGCGAAAACCAGAATTCGATCATAACTAGGAGCGGTGGTACTCAGGATGGACCGACTAAGTCGAAGGGTCTTTAGCCAGTGTGATCCCCAAATGTCAAGCCAGTTTCTCCTGGTTGAAAAGACTATGTTTTTGCATGTCCATTAACTCGTCCAAATGCATTAATATTTCTGCCTGTGCTTCATTGCGGTCGGTCAGTGCTTTCCCTAAAACCAATTTGTGAGACCAAATCATATCCAAGGTTTTCTAATAGAGGGTTTCTCTCCCTCTGGTGTTGTCAGGGTTAGGAACAAGCTCCTCAAACTCCGCCCGAATCTCATCATCAGTAACAAAATTGCAGGAAACCAAGGCATCCTCCTCAGCATCCTGTATCTCCGCTTTCGCCTGGGTAGGAATCGCATTGTGGTAAGTGTGGGCTTTCTCCACTACACCTCTCATCAAACGAATTGGAGGAGAGCAAGAGGAGCTGCAAGGGTGCTGAGCATTGAACTTCTGGGCATCTTGCAGGGTCCTAACTTGCTTAGGGGGGGCCATGACAATGCAGACCAGCAGGTAGCGAACAGAGAGCATGCAGCGGAAATGACAAGAGCTAGAAACCGGAGAGTCACGGGAATCAGAGCAGAGACAGAGGCACCCAGGAGAAACAAGCAGAAGAGAGCTAAGAGTAGAACCTTTCCTGAGTAAGGCTATATAAGCCTAGCGTCGACTGACCTATGGAGACGATGGACAAGCCTTTCAGAAGGCGCTGGATGATTACAAGAAATGCAAGTTTGTCCAGTGATGGCTAAAGGATGGGGCCATTGATTATCAGATGCAAGAGGCACTATCATGGTAACTCGAAAAAGGAGATGAAATGCAGACTACATCATAGACTGGACGTGCCACACACAAGAGTCATTAACGCTGAGACCAGAGTCCAAACAACATATCGGACGGGCGAAGGGGTAGAAATTAGGCGTGATAATGAGCAGTGGACGTGGAGGGAGGGAAATAAATAGCCTCGTGTGGAGGCAGCTGGCAGGAGCTAAAGTTCATATGTATGGTTTATCGTAAAAGTGTGATTTCATTGTCATCTTTGGAGGTATCCAAAAATGTTCAACCATTACATGAGGAAAACCCAAATAAAAAAGCACCAAATATTAGTGGCGACATAGGATACTAAGGAGGAAAACCCAAATAAAAAAGCACGCTCATCAGTCTCGTGGATTGGGATAAATTTCAATCGATTCAGATGGGAGAGAGAGAAACTAGTCTAATCTTAGTCTTGCCTAGGTTTTCTATGGCCAATGAGAAATAACTATTAAGTGAAAAAAATGATTTGCAGGAACAATTTAAAGGCAATACTGCCACATACCGAAGACATTGCAGAGAGTAATCCTTCTCCTACTCCTGATTTTGCAATCGAAACCCCTGCTCTTGATCCTGCTTGTGCTTGTGCGGTGGAAACCCTTGCGTCGTCGCTTAATGCCGGTTAAGTCCAAATCAAAGTCGACATGCCCACCAAAAATGAAGCCACATTACAAACCAAACCATAGGTCTAAATCATATGTGGAGGAGGTAGAATTTTCCCTCGACAAAATGGAGAAACACCCTATTGATCACTGAATTAGAATGTCAATCCATCACTACACTTCAAACTATATTTCCCGCCACACAAACCAGACCACAAGTCTGAAGCAGATGCAGAGGAGGTGGACTTTTCCCTCCAAAAACATGCAGAAACACCCTGTCGAACAGTGATCAGTGACGAGATTATCGATCAGTGAGAGAATTAGGGGTTTTGGTTTTAATGGTTTATGGATTTATTGGTTGGAGAGTTAAGGTATTAGGCGGGGTTAGGGGTTAATAGGTTAGTATAGGTTAGTTATCTATTGAAAAAGGTTAATATAGGTTAGTTAGGGGTAGGGATCAAATTTGAAGGGTGGGGTCCCATTTCACTCTTAAGGGCTATGAGATGTTGAACCCTTCAATGATGACATGTAAAAATAAATCATTCTTTTCATTTGAAAATGTACTAGTACATCAAAATTTCATTGTTTACTTAAGTAGTAAAGTTGAGAGGCTTTATTTTGCAATGGATACGGCGGAACTAAACGTTATATATGTCATATACCATATTTTGCCTGGATCTAGTGGATCGGTCTGTAGGCCACCATGCCACCTTTGTCATCTTAGCAATTTCCCAAATTGATCTTGCCTCTTAAACTTTTAACCAGTATAATAATACATTTAACTTCCTAACCCCATTCCAATCCAACTTTCATCCTTATAGCCAAAATTAATACTATTTTAATCTTACATGATATCCCTAGACATCAGGAATTTATTAGTGAAACATAACTTAGGAGACACACAGAAAATCCAGTTTGCAGATGTTAAGTGTGAATTGCCATAACTAATTTTATAGATATTTTTTTCTGCATCAGTGCAGCTACAATTAGATTGCTATCCCCCTCCATTTCATGAAAGTTAAAGGGTGGCTAAATTCTCAAGAGCTTTGATCGGGTGACAATGGAAAATAGGGAAAGGAAAGGAGCACATGGAATCATATGCGTGTACACAAAACATATGAAGAAAGAAGCAATTGTTGTTGTTTCTACGGTTGGTAATTGATAAATGCCGTTTTGAATAGCCTCTGATGGATATTTTTGACAAACCCGTTCTCGGGTCCAAGATTCAAAATTGAAGCCTCCAAGGCCCGTTTGAAGTTACAAAATTTCAATCAAATAATAATATTGTGTTTGAACTTTGAAGTTACAGAATTTTAATAAAATAACAAAGTTTTTAAATAATTTAAGGGATCATGAATGGATAAAATGATGCACATAACATACATAGGATGTTATCAATTCATAGGATGTTAATAGGTGAATAGCTTAGTTCGGGGTTAGTATAGGTTAGTATATGTGCTTGTTGTAGCAAATGTACATTTTTATATTTATTTATTATTAAAATACATATTAGGCCATAACATATATAAAAAAATGTTCCAAAAATCTGAGCCTTGAATATAATGATGTGGAGAAGGAAGATGCATCATTTTTTTTATCATTTTTTAGGGATTAAATGAACTTGGGAAGAAAATATACCATCCATCACCTCTTGAATTCCTTTGCTGGGATAGGTGTGTTCTGATGGTAAGACATACATGTTTTAAGATTCATGTTGTGAGTGAGATTCCATTTTATTTGGCCAATACATAAGTGCATTTAGTTTAATCATTTTTATGTCAAAGGATGGGTGGATACCTTGTTCGCTCCTAAATTTGATAAATAAATTATTGATTGGGGTGTTCATCCATCTCAATGGTTAGCCTGAGCTTTGGTTTATTTGGAAATCCATATAATTGGGCTAGCCAACCCGTATGGCTCAAATAATTTTGGTGAATGGGTATCCCTTTGGATAACGATGATGATGATGATGAAGATGACAATGATGAAGATAACGATGATGAAGATGATGATGATGATGATGACGATCGATGATGACGATGATCATGATGACCTCGATGATGATGATGATGATGACGATGATGATCATGATGACGATGATCATGATGACGCTCATGATGACGATGATGATGATGATGATGATGACGACGATGATGATGACGATGATGACGATGATGATCGATGATGACGATGATGACGATGACGATGATGATGATTATTTTGAGTCTTGATAATTGTGCATTTCCTTACTAAGATTCTCTCTATTTCGAGAATATTTTAATATTCTCTACTAAACAGGGCCAACCACGTGAAGGTGGAAGCTCTTATGGCCCCTTCCCCCCCCTCACATCACTCTCAATTCCCCATAACCAACAAAAATGTCTATGTACAAAAACTTTAAATGTGTTTTTTGACATACTCTATAACAAGCAATGTTTCTAATTATATCATACTGGAAAATGGAAACTCACTAAGAAACAATTAATTTATTATTACTGCATACCTCATAAACTTCAATGGTCTTCATCATCTTCTTCATCTGAGTCATCATCTGTACTATCATCCGATGATCCAGGTTCAACATTGTAAGGATTGGCCATATCATCCTCATCGTCAATGTTAGTTACGATCATCATGTCATCGTCGATATCATCTTCATGGACATTGTCTGATACATCATCTGATTCAATAAGTTCTTCGACATCTTCTTCAGGAACATGATCATCTAACTCATGTTGATCATGATCATCTTCTACGATGTCTTCTTCTTCGAGAACTTCTTCATTACCTTCATCTATGTTATACTTTATCGACCTTCCCCTTGGATCATGTCTCATGGAAAATGACCAACCCGCTCTGCCTAGAACCTCAGAGTAAAATACCTGTTCACATTGGGCTGGAAGAAAATAGGGCTCCGTTCCTGGCTCAAACAACCTTGTATATACCATGGTAAATCCATTATCATGTTCAATTATTGTTTTATCGGGATCATGTTGATTCAATCGACACCTATACCATTTGACAACGAACATAAATACCTTGAAGGAGTTAAAGTCACACTGAAGAATGTCTTCCAGATACCCATAGTATCGATTTTCAGAGAGTTCTGGATGTCTATCACTTCTAGAAGAAACATTCATCACCTCAAAGACTGCAGATATCCCACAATCAGATGTTTTCTTTGTTTCATCCAAATTTTTGATTCGATATCTACATCCATGGCACCACATAGCCTTATGGTGTTTTACCCACAACAAGCCATATAGGAAAAGATTACATAATGATCCAATATTTATGATTAACTAGTGCATGTTTTTAATGCCATACAATGAAAAAGATAGCGTGATGTACAACGACATTATTTTTTACCAAAAAAAATAGTGTGGATGATTAATATGCTTACCTTCTTATCTTTTAAACCTCTTGCTAAATCGATTTCCCTTTATGTTAGATTGATGTCTCCATTGCAATATGCAGCTTTAACCAATGAAGCCACACCTTCCCATGATAGTCCATGACCAGATTGTTCACATCGTTCAATCCATACCTTCATCCAGTCAAGATTGTTTGCAATGTATAAATGAATTGCATCCCACTCTCGACCAACTGTTTCATGACAATAAAATTAAGATTCAATACAAATGTAATATAGTAACTTAACAAAGTATATTATAGTATAAATTTATGCAAAATACTGAATATAAAAATGTGTTATATTACCTTTCCCCTTCCTCGATCTACCTTTCCCCTTCGGGTACTCCCCTTCGAAACTCTTATTGGATTCGGGGTCACAAATTCGACATAAATTGAGATTTTTTGCTAATTTAGGAAGATACTCACTAATATACAACATGTTTTGGTATACCATATATCCCTCCATCATAGAACCCTCAACATATGCTCGTTGTCTGACCAAACCATTCATAAATTTCAAGTGCCTCTCAACCATCCACATGGACCTTGAGTACGCAGGTCCACACAGTTCAATCTCCTCAACTTGGTGTATGAGGTAGTGTTCTTGTGCATTGAAAAATGCCGAAGGTAGATGCTTATGCATTTCACACATGAGATGAGGAATTTCTCTCCTCCAATACTTTATGTCTTGTTTATGGAATTCTTTAGATGAAAACCATCTACAAGTGACATGACAACCAAATCAATAGATTAAAGAAAAAAACAATATATTACGTAACATCATGAATTACAGAACGAAAATAAAATATAAGTTCTATGTTGAATTAAACAAACAATAAGCGCATCGAAAAAATCACCACTTACCTCATGTATTTCCCAAGACTATATATTATTTGCTTGACATTGTTGTTGAAGTTGTCAGGGATAGAGAGAGGTAGAACATACTGTAACAATAATATACAAATAGTTTCATTTTATCAACAAAGAGTAGACAAATAAAAAATATACCAACCATATTCACTGTAATAGGAAAAAAAAAATTAAATCTATACCATAATAATTACCTTCATGAAGACATGCCAATCGTGATTTTTCACTCCCACGAAATCACCTTTCTTTGTTATGATATTCTTCATGTTCGCACAAAATCCGGTGGGAAATTTAATTTTTCGAATGAATTCTTTTACAACATTACTTTCCTGGTCCGTTAACATCCATGGAAGTGAGTTTATATTAATTTGCTCTCCGTTGCTATGAAATTGAATGGCGTCTTTCATTGCATGGTTGCTATCTTGAATGTCTTTGCAAATTTTGACAATTTTTTCTTTGTCACTCCTTCCATCCAATATTCGCCATAATGTTTTGGTCACATTCTTTCCGATATGCATTGTATCAAATAGATGAGCAATTTGTAGGTGCTCATAGTAGGGAAACCTACTGAATTGTCTAGGATAACTTTTCATTCCTTATGGAATCCCATTAATGCCTTCATGATCACATGAACAACAATCATGAAATTACATAAATTAATGTCAATTACAGTAAAAAACACACAATATAAAAATATACAATATAACATATCGTATACAATGATTCATTATACGTACCTTGATGATTTCTATTATATTGCAACTTCCGTAGGCAAGGTGTCATTCTCTGTGGTTTTAATGCAGTCTCTTGCTTGCCATTGAACATATGTTTTTTGGTAGTTCGATACCTATGATTCTTATAGAGGAAGTGCCTATACTCATCAAACACCTCCTCTCCTAAGCTTTTTGAACGATGAGATTTGATCTTAGGACCACAAACTAGACATGAAAATTTTCCCTTTGTCTGAAGACCTACATAAAGAGATGGAATATCTATGTCAATTATAATTATATACAAAATGACTGGATTATTTAGAAAAACATGCGTGCGTAGTATATTAACTATTAGTTCGTAAAATTAAATGCAAATAAAGTGGAACTTATAATTACATACCACAAAAATGGATTAATCCCAGGGCATCATGTATTGTCCATACAAGCATTGCAAGGAATTGAAATTGCCTTTGTCATATTGGTCTTGATACGTCATACATAGTGATGCCATTCCATAACTTCAATACGTCATCAATAAGAGGTTCGATATATACATTCATATCTTTCACTTGGTACTTACCTGATTGATATGAACATATAAAAAATATAAATATGAGACATACCATTTAGATTACATATATTAAACCATATTGCACAATAGAAAAACATTAAATATATATATGACATTATGCGACAAATGATATACAACTTCTTAAAAAAAAAAGTAGGGTTCGTACCTGGAACAATCATCGACAACATTATGTGATCCCTCTTTATTGTCAACCATGGAGGAATGTTGTTGTTGATAACAAAAACAGGCCACGCCGAGTAAATGGATCTCATCTGTGCAAATGGATTGACACCATCTGCTGCCAAAGAAATCCTAAGATTACGAGGTTCTTCTTTAAATTGGGGCCATTTTTCCTCCATATCTCTAAATGCATACCCATCTGCAGGCATCCGAATAATGTCATCTTGACTTCTGTTCCGTGCATGGTAATCCATAAACTGCGCTATGTTTTTGCACCTGAATAGTCATTGCAGATGTGGAATAATGGGAATATAATGTAGAACGTTGCGATGAACCTTTTTAGTTACTTGATCTGTGTGATATTAATGATATGACATTCAGGACATTTTGTTGAAAATTCATGCTGATTGTAATATAGGACATGGTCATCGGGGCATGCATGAATTTCTTCATATTGCATTCCAATTTCTTTCATGATGGTAGATAAATCTCGATATGTGCGAGGTAAAATATTTGATGGTGGTAACAAATATTCACCTATCATGCTACAACAAATTAAAATAAAAATCTACTTAATATAATATAGAAATAATATTAATGGAACAAATTTCATCCGTAAGAATTTGACTTATATATGAATGAACAACAAAATACACAATCATATAAATTTTGTGATGGAATATATTACATACCTTAACATCCATGTGACTGATATGTTTGAAAGACCATTCATAACCTTCAAGTTCATTATCAATAATATAGCAAAGAGGATATTTGTCTTCGAGCCCTCATAAAGGGGTTCACATGCCTTATCAAGAAGAGGTATATCATGAATATCATCAAAATGTTCATCATTTTCATGATCATCATCATCATGATCAACATTGACCATTCCAACATTAAATGAATCATGGATCAAATTATTTGTAACATCATATTCAACTATGTTTTTAGAATGATTATCTTCTTCATTAATGTGATCATTAACTTGTTCTCCATTAATATTCATAGCTTCCAGTAATTGTTGTGGAAGCACTTCCTCCGGATGAAGTGCCCTAGGATGTCTTTCCTTTATAATTACATGAAACCATCAATAGATAAAAGTTAATATAAGAAATTCAACCACAAAATGTAAAAATTTCAAACGCAAAATGTAAACATTTATGTGATGCATTTAAAATGTAACAAATTTTGTATTGTTGGGATGAAAAGAACAACGGCCAATTGTACTGTTGGTCAAATAGGTGCATCCAAACTATCCAAGAGACATAATAATTGACCCAATTACTGAGCAAAGCTACTCAAATATAACACAATTTCTCATACTATACTCCACTAAGGTAAGATAAATGATGCTATGGTAATTTCTATAGAGAAAATATAAGAGAAATTACAACATGCCAATATAGTTGTTATTTCTATTATCATGATGGAAAGTGTCACAAATATAGAGAGTTAAGTGCTTTCCCCGATGAGTGGGTTAGTCTCACTAACGAACAAATAAATGAGTTATTCTACTATACTCTAGATTCAACATGCACAAAAGAAAAAGAAATAGTATAATAAATATTTAATATTAAAATAATATTTATTGTCCATGTTAGTCCCCATCTATTGAAACCACGATCAATACATAAATTTTCAAAAGCAATCAAAATAAAAACATATATAATGCAAAACTTACAAATGGATGGTATTCATGTCCCCCCTCAGCGTGCCCATGCTCCCTACAATGTTTTGTGGCTGTTGTGATCAAAATTCTTTTCCTGTTAAAGCCCTTGCATTTGAGTACATGGAAAATAGCATTTCCTATCACCCCTTTTTTCAACTCCTTTCCACAATCTAGCAAGCAATTGTCGATTTTGTTCATCTGGATCAAGAATATTGCTAGTTGACATTTTCTCGTAAAGAGCTTGAATGAAGATTATCGATCTTAGAAAATGAAGCTCCACACTTCGCTCACTTGAATCTCAAAAAAAATGGAAATAATGAAAAACAGTCCACCGAATAAAAAAACTTCCGCAAACCGTTGCTTGTATAGCAAACATGTCGGAATGTTTCAATATTTATAAGTTTTAAAAGTCAAGCTTCAGTCGGATATTCGACGCCTTGAACCTAGTAACTATTGGAGAATTGATGTCGGATTTCCGACCTCCTCGGGTTGTATAGCTTGACGTCAGATATCCGACCTCCTAATGCTTAATATGATGTTGGAAATCGATAGAGCCATTGGATATCAGCATTCTTGTCGGATATCCGACGTCTCCTTCTATCAATTTAAAAAAAATCATCAAATTTTGAAATTTTTAAGACGAAATCTGACGACATAGTCCCTCTTCGTCGGAGGTCGTCCGAGTTGGTCGTCGGATTTTGGGTCCAAATCCACTAGTGCCATCTAGGAAATTAATGAAATAACATGTATTAACGAACTGATGTATATTAACAAAATGACATGTTGAAAATATGACCTCGGTGTTGGTTGTTTCCACCTTAGATACAACAAGACCAGGTACACTACCAACTTTTGTAGAGGCATCAAGCTCCTGGAAGATTAAAAATTGTATATATTAACAATATTTTAATGTGTACAATATGGAAAAAAATAATTTCAACAATAAATTAAATTTTTAACTATGTCTTTACTTGTCCAAAAGTCATAGTAGAGGTGCCATGTGTTGGTCCACGACCATAGCAGGTTTGACCACATGCCATGCACATGTGTGGCTCAATCTGTGGTTCATGGGATGTCTGTCTATCCCCACTATTAGATGGTCCTCTGCCATTGAAAGCTGATGGTTGTATCCCACTAGAAGAAGAGGTACCTTTCTGGTCAATAGTTGTACTGTGGTGTACAATGACTTGAGCTAGCGTCAGAAATGCCTCTTGTGTCTGGGGAATCATTGTATGTGTAGGAGGGACATCTATCCTCGACAGTTGGATACGAGGTGGATTTATCGGTTAGGTGGAGGTATCAGTCGATTGGCATCTCTATGCCTAGAATTGGGATGGTTTGGGGTCATCTAGATACCAGTACCCTGGAACCCCAACATATAGAAATATTTGACATGTTTTCCCATCACACACTAAACATAAAGTTTTTGAAGGAAGTACATCGGTACATCCCTGTTGTTTTGTTAGGGAATGTCAAATACCATATACCATCGATCCATCCAGTGATCTCTGATTGGTGGAAAAACACACCACTCAATTGAAATATGTTCTCTAGTAGTCTCTAGAATGGCATCTATTCCATGCACTCTAAAAAGTGAATAAATTTGCTCTTTAGTTATTTTTAATTTCCTTCACCTCATTGTAACTCAATCTATTGGCATATTCTTGTCGTTTTCTTTCTATGTATGATGTTATGTTGTACAATGCATCGTTTGAGCGACTGATCATATCCCCAATAGTATCTAGTAATGTTGCCAATGAGTGGCGAAGTTTATCTCCACCACTCTAAGTTGTACCAATCTCTTTGAAATGAGCGATCTCTCTCTATATCTATGCATTCTGATCCATAATAGCCACTGCAATCATAAATACAAAAAAAAATATCATTAGAAAAATACAGATGGTATAATGACATCTCTAAGCAATGGAAAATGTAAAACTAGTGTACAACAAATAACAATGTAAACTGTTTATAATTTGAAATTTAAAATTGAACAAATTATATACTAAAGACTAAACATTTAACATTTTTCCATCTTAAATTTATGTCGTATATGTGTATTAATTTCAATTGTGAGATACATACATTAATTGTCCTAAGTGTATTTGTTGATTGTGAATCTTCTCTACCTTATTTTTAGGCTTGGATTATGAAGTTTCATCAAAATTGTAGGGTGTTGACTAATGCCATTGGAGGACCAGCTCTGAGATTCCAGGTAGAGGCAAGGGATAGATCCTAGAGCAGGGGGCACAAGGTGCTATTGATGAATAAAATCCCAATATAGGAAAGGATTTTGATATCTGTAATTATTTGTTGTGGCGTGAATTTTTTTGGGCTCTATAGACCATTTAGCATCTTTTTTTATATGTAATTTGGGGCATATATGGATTTCACTTGCTCTTATTTTAGTTGAATGCACTTTTTCTATATACACATGAAAAAATTGCATATTTGTGTATAGTGGTTTGGGATCTGGAATTCAATAGAATTAACAATTTTCAATCTTTTAGGATTGCAAGGTTTCCACTGGATTTTATCATGTATGATAGTATGGGATTGACATGTAATCAAACACATCAATGTCCCTATGTGTTATAGCTCTCTCATATACGTGTAGGGTCCAATAGTAGTACTTGGTCCAATCTCTTAGGGCACTAACTAAAGAGCCTTGACCATTCCCTTAAACATACTACTTGATTACACAAGTAATAGAGAGTAATCTTCCTAAGTGTTGTGGTCGATGCCACTATAGAAGCAAGATGGTCAATTGTATTATCTAAAGCAAATTTTAGGGAAGTTAGGGGAATTCTGATATATCCAAGGGTATGCGAAAGTGAAATTATGTATGCATGTTGTCTGAAGAGATATTGATTGAAGGGGTTCCAGCAAGAGTTAGAAGGGTGTCCAACTAGATGAAAATTCTTGTACTTCATCTATTTAGTCTTCCATGATTACATATTTACCGACTAAAATATGAATCACTATGTTATTTATAAACGTTGGAACATATCTATAGCCTAAAAAAAATCTAAAATTTTCTGCGATATGTACCTTAATATACCTTAATAGCACAATAGAAAATTTAAAACATAAATAATAAAATATAGCAAAATTTTAGAACGAAATGAGAAAATTATCACAAGAGAAAATTATAAATAACCAAATATTATAATAGTAATACCATTATCAATAAAATCAATATTCACATGTCTCTTCAAATCACAACCTCCAATTAAACAATACTCTAATTACAATATACTAACTAAAATAAATAAAATAACATCTGCATGCACTATAACCTACCTCCATGAACATGTCAATTATTCTATATATAGGATAAAGAAACCTCAATATAATAACTTTGTACAACAATTTGGTGAGAGCTTGATGGTAAATTGGAGTAAATAATCACTTTGTATGTACTTTTAACCTAATAACAAAGTCATACATATTTCTTTCAATATATATTTAAATATAAATTTAAGGTTCACCTTCGTTTATCTTTATAAACATTCTATACATTTTCATTAAGTAGGAGAAGACTAAATCAATAACCTCTTCTTGGTGGAACCAGTGGTATATTAACGAAGACTATTGTTTGTACGGGTCAATGGAGAGAGCTAAACAAAGACTATGATTTGTATGGGTCAATGCATAGTGCAAATTTCCACAAACAAACAAAAAGTATACAGACAAAGACTCCGGTTTACACGCTAGATCGACAGAGTGCACATTTCTCTCAAAATCAAAAGGAGAAAGACTATGGAGGGCCAATGGTGAGAGTGCAAATTTATTGGGTAGGTAGAGATCATAGATAAACAACAGACTCCTCATAATATTACTTAGTTTTGAATGATCATATTATTTTTCAATATAGAGAATATAGTTTTGAATCATCATATTATTTTTCAATATAGAGAATATTACATCTAGGTCCCATTGAATACCTCTCCGGGGTTGCCCGTTGTTTCTTTATAAGATTTTTATGTAATTGTGAAGCATCGTTACGTGTTTCTATTCGTGTATTATTTTTTTTTAATATGTGGAAGAGAAGTTGATCTTCAAATATATTATTGATATTCATCATAAATCAAACAGTACATAGCTTTTAGTTTCATGAAAACTTCAAAATTCAAAAAGATTACAAAGTTCAAAAGCTTAAACATCTTATCCAGATTATAAGAAGATTCAAAAAAAGGACCAGGATAATAACCCTAATCTTATATTTCATAAATATAAACAGAATCCTTAACACTTCTGAAACCATCCTGAAGCTCTTCCCACAATATGTATCTTTAATCACCAGCAAGAGTTAATTTTGATAATTTATCAGTCATCACATTATGTTGTCTATAAATATGACGAGCATAGATCCAAATCCTAGGTTCTATCAAGCGCGGAGAGGGATCAAATCTCCCGAGGTGTAAACCTCTCCTTGAATAGCTCCTTGAGTGCAATACCTGAGCCACCTAATCCAAAGCTCTAAAGTCTCTAGTTTAAGTCTCATATTTACTTTTTACTTTGTATTATTCTTTTTTGTTTATGGCGAACATAATATTTATTACTTTTTACTTTGTATTATTCTTTTTTGTTTACATTGTATTATTTTGTTACTCGACAAACACTCTAAAATCTCATATTTACTTTTTACTTTGTATTAAAAGTAAAAAGTAAAGTCTCTAGTTTAAGTCTCATATTTATTTTTTACTTTGTATTATTCTTTTTTGTTTATGTTCGACATAATATTTATCACCTAATCCTAAGCTCTAAAGTCTTTAGTTTAAGTCTCATATTTACTTTTTACTTTGTATTATTATTTTTTGTTTATGGCCGACATAATATTTATTACTTTTTACTTTGTATTATTCTTTTTTGTTTACTTTGTATTATTTTGTTTATGGCCGACAATATCGAAAAACACTTTACTTACAAGATCTCCCTAATGTTATTTATGGCCAACAATATCGACAAACACTCGACTAACAAGATCTCCCTCATACTGGGCTGTAGAGTGCCTCTCAGGAAAGGGACATGAATAATCTCATTTTTTCCATAATCTGATGACACCAATGATTGAAGGACGCTACCTGCAATCTGAAAAAGCCATATGCCTATTTGATGGTCACCCGAAAATCACCAAAAACATGGAGATCATCAACAATCAGGAAAATACTGACAACTTTTAAAATGTACCACAAAACCAAAAGTTCATCTTTTTCATATTAGTACCACGCCATGAGGCAGGGCGACTTTGGCAGAGAAGGATATTAAGGATCAACGGTTTCTGATAGATATCTGCTCTCAAAGAAAAAGCCATGGGGAGAGAGGCAGAGGAGCTCCAGTTACTGGGCGTCGGGGGAGAGGCCTTCGACATCCTTCTCTGCTCCTCCCGCAGTAAAGTAATGCACACTCCGGCTTTCACCATGCTTCTTCCCCTCTCTATTGCAACTCTGGCGCTATGCCTAATACCCACCTCTCTAGTGCTCCCTGTGGTGCTCCTTGAACCTGTGGACATCATTTCAAATATAATTGAGATCGACGGCAAGCGAATGGTGCGTACAATCAACTGGTACTCAGAAAACTTTCGACAGCTCCGGACTATGACCGGATTTTTTGAATTTTGGATGCTGTCGACTGTGTTAAAAATATGGGCAGAGACATGAACAAACGAGTTACAAAGCACGAACGGCTGAACTATTTATCTCATATTATACATCAGTATATATATGTTACATAGCTTTGACCGTTTAAAGCAATACCGGCTAACCGATGGTAGAACTGAATAACGGAATGTAACTAACACACTTAACTAATGAGATTACTATTTCTAACACTCCCTCTTAATCTCAAGTGTTACATTCTTAATAAACACAACACTCCATCGTAATTATGATACTCTAAAACATCTAAACTGTAAATCTCATCAATGCAAATGCTTGCTGGTCTATGTCTCAGCCAAGCTTACAAACACTTAACACAATTTCATAAAACTAAATTAGGTTCACATTAGGCTGGCTTAGGCCTAGTTCTTTCATCTTCATCTTCAAATATAGAATGTTCGCCTTGATCCCAAACTTGTTGTTGTTGTCGTCCTCTTTCCTTTCTTTCAAAAGTATCTTCATTGAACTGATCTTTGTGATTGACTATATTCTTTGTCTCATTCTGTCTCCACCCAAAAATATTCTGCAAACACTTCCATAATTCTTTTATCTCAATGTTCATCTCTATTCCTTGCTTATTGAAATTCGTTTCCTTTCGCATTTCTGCAATGCTCATTTCAAATTCTTGAAAATTTATGTTTTCATATTCTTCATCTGCTACAATATTCTGGTTCATGTCTTCACAAACTCTTGGATTTTCTATCCATTCTTCTAGGATTCTCAACTCTTCGTCATAATTTGTTAACACATCCAAGTGATGTTCTTCTTTCATAGTACCTGCATAATCTGCAAACACACACAAATTTTCAGTTCCAAAAACATGAGATTCTTTGTTCTCATTTGATGCCCCAAGCATCTTTTCGATGTGCGGGATTGGACTCTCCAAACACTCTACAAAATCTTCATCTTGTTTCTCATCAAATACTGCTACATGGGCAGTTTTATCTTCAACTGAAATGTCATCAACAAACTCAACAAACTTTGTCACTATGTTAATGTCATCAACAATATCTATTGCTGGATTCACCAAAGTTTCTTCAACATCATAGGTTGCTACAATGGCAACTTTACCAACAACTTCATCATCACAGGCTGCTATATCATCCACTGGTGTATCTACGCAGTGGGATTCACCTTCCTCTTCATGCTCTATGGCACACAGAAGGTCTTCAATATTCTTCTCCTCTACTTTATCAAGGAGTTCTTCAACTTTCTTGTCTTCGTCTTCTTTCTTTGCTTCAAACATAGAAGCTTCTTCTAATTTATCAATATGCTGGAAAGTATTATTGTTTCTTCTTTTTTTACTATACCTCATCTCTAAAGCATCCCAAAAATTTTTTGCACTAAGAACTTGACGAAGTTCATAGAAAACACTATAAAAAACATTGTCATCCACAGCTGATAAAATAAGAAATCTTGCTATTGCATTTTTTCTGTTATGAGGATCTTCAAAATATTTTTGAACAAAACGCCATAAATTTACTGAACAAAGCAAATCTTTCATTTTATTTGCCCAAATTTCATAAACCATACCTTCGAAAAATGGCAAAATCGGCATAGATATTCTCAATATTTCATCTATCTCTTCATCTAGATTCGGTTTACCGTGCTCTAAATCTTCATTGATCTGCTCCATGACTAGAAATACTTTATATTTCTCCTCAAAATTTTCTCAAAAACAGCAACAACTCTTCACACCAAAGAAATTATTTTATTTCTCAAAATCAATTGATATTCATGTTTTTGTATATGAGGTTGCTCTCACCACACTTCACAAAACTTTCTTAGAAATCAATTCCAGTTTTGTTATCTTCCAAAAATAAACTTCTTATAATTCTCTTTCACCAAAATATATAAATATATCAAGAAAACTTTTTATAACTTCAAACTTTTCACCACTGACTTCATAAATTCGTTTTAACCCATATATATAAATATATCAAGAAAAGTTTTCAAAATTTCTTTATATCTCTGCTCCACTTGCTTTTCTTTATATAAATATAAAATCTTTGTCACCAATCCGCATAATATTCTTTTAATAATTTAAATAATCTTTTTCCAAACAAAAAACATATATTCTCTTACTCATTCCAAGATTTGCTATCATCACGTGGATGGGGATTTTCCATGCAGATTTTATCTTCTGAGCGGGCTTCTTCAAACATACACTAACACGAATTTATTTTCTGGTTCACATGCGCTCAACAACTTAACAACTTGCAGGCAGCATAATTCCGAATCTGCTTTTCTCCACATAAATTTAATTCTCCTACTCCACGTCTCCTTTGGCAGACTGATGCAAACAACGAACACTTACTTACAAGCTCATCTGTTCCTTTACAATGAACTTCTTTTCTTCACAGAACATTCTTCACAGGAATTTCATTTTCTCCGATGGACATGCAGATCTTTTCTTCTCGTCCTTGCTGGCAGCAGGCTTCCTCTTAACGACTGCAGCGGACTTCTATTTCTTCACACAAAGTTTCTCACAAATGGCATAGCCCGGATTCTTTCTTCAAAGGACTGTTTCCATCAACAATTGATCCAACCAATAACTGGTGGAGTCTCAAACGCTGTCAAACGTCATTCTGCTCAGGAACACCTCACTAGAGAGCAGATTTCTCTCTGCATGTGCAACAACAAATTCAAAAAAGCCTCCAACGGCTCAACAAAACCTAACGGTTCAACAAAACCTCAAATCAAGAAGAGGCTCCTAAATCCTTCTTGGATTGACCAATGGATTAACCAAACGCTCTGATACCATGTTAAAAATATGGGCAGAGACATGAACAACCGAGTTACAAAGCACGAACGACTGAACTATTTATCTCATATTATACATCAGTATATATATGTTACATAGCTTTGACCGTTTAAAGCAATACCCGCTAACCGATGGTAGAACTGAATAACGGAATGTAACTAACACACTTAACTAATGAGATTACTATTTCTAACAGACTGTGGCAGTGATGTACACAGCTGCCTCCATCTACACGGCTAACGAAGTTTCCCTTGCGAAGTCTATGACCATCGTTCCTAGGGTTTGGAAGCATCTGGCACCGACTCTCCTCTGGTTTTTCGCAGCCGTCTTGGCTCATACTACGGCCTACATAATGGTTTTCGTGCTGCTCATCTACACAGTGGGATTCGATAAATATGTGAATTCAAGAGAGATTCTTTTGGGTTCAGTTCAGATACTCGCAGTCTTTTTCTGTGTTCTTGTGTATATAAACATGGTTGGGTACCTGGCCAGCGTTTTATCTGTATTGCAGAAGAAATATCACGGCCTGGCTGCCATGCAGAAGAGGAATCACCTCATCAAAGGAAAACGGATGTCTTGGCGCTGGTTATGCTTTACTTAATATTCAGCCAAGGCGTTGGACTCCTTTGGTATGTAGTCTTTGCGCTGGAGTGTCTCCGTGGTGTGTGGATAGGGGCGAGGGCGGTGTATGGAACATTCCTTTGTGGGTTGCTCTGCTTGGTTGTGCTGTGGGGGCTGTTGATGCAGAGCGAATTATAGTTTGTGTGCAAATCGTACTAGTATGAGATCAGAGATATTTCTCATTTTAGATTCTGATATTTCTCATTTTAGAGTTTATTAGGTGGGTGACCATGGGCCTCTTAAACCCATGGGCTTTCTAGTATTTTGTACAACACAGTAAAATTTGCTATGTTAGTCCTTCAAATCAATGTGGAGATTTCTCATGAAGAGGTCATCATGTTATTACAAAGTCTTGGGCGTTGCTCAGGAAAGCCTCATCATGTTTGGGGTTTGGGCATTGGGAGTGATGATTGAGATTCTTAACTATATTATAATAAGTCCTATGCTTAGCAAGGGAAAAGATGCATGATGATAGATGCAGGTTATACTTACTTTCTTTTTTTTAATTTCCCTCGTGATGTTTGGGGTTTGGGCATTGGGAGTGATGAATGAGATTCTTAACTATATTATAATAAGTTATATGCTTAGCAAAGGAAAAGATGTTAGATGCATGTTATACTTTCTTTTTCTAAAATTATTTTTGGGAGTGATGAATGAGATTCTTAACTATATTATAATAAGTCCTATGCTTAATAAGTCCTATGCTTAGCAAAGGAAAAGATAATAGATGCATGTTATACTTACTTTCTTTTTTTAAAATTATTTTTGGGAGTGATGAATGAGATTCTTAACTATATTATAATAAGTCCTATGCTTAATAACTCCTATCCTTAGCAAACGAAAAGATGATAGATGCATGTTATACTTACTTTCTTTTTTTTAAATGATGCATGTGGATAAGGTTTTAATATTTCTTCTAAAACTGCTTGGGAAAAGTGGGAGGGATAGAAAAGAGAAAGAAAGAGCCATAGCGATATTATTCCTTGTGAATAAAGGAATTTGCATACCTAAATAAAAATCCTTTAATTCAAGCCAATAATTTATCCTCCTCAATGCCACTTGAGGTGGCTCCCATCGAATTGTTGATACAATGCTCCTCATATTAATACAATAATTGTCTCTCCATAAAAATGAAAAAAAACGTACCATTTAGGATCCTTTAGAAACCTCTATGCTAGAGGTGAGCAGGTGGAAATGAGAGGGGAATTAGGGCTTAACTTAAGATAGTCAAATTTCCGACACTAAGAAGGAAATTCTTTATATCCATTTCTCAATAGAAAGGAGACTAATTCTAAAAGGAAAAAAAAAGATAATAATTTGTCTTTCAAAGATGGGGAGTCAAAGAAAACATTAGGGATTTTGACGCACCTTGCCAAAAAGTCCGATTGAATGTAAGTCTATGTGCATAGGCCATACATGTTAATTATTAAAGAAACGAACAATACTAGAAGAAGAGAAGATGAGGAATTGTTAACTCCTATTCTAAGGGGATTAAATCTTGTCATTTATGATGTTGCATGTAAATTGTGTGCATTGGTAATGGGATTGAATCAGTCATTTAGTTTGTAAAACACTAATTTTTTCCTGTGTGATATCTAGAGTAGGAAGAAAGAAAACAAAGAATAAATTGCATCAAATATATATTTGGACCCAAAAGAACTCTTGTTCATTGTATTATAATGGATCTTATTTATAATTTACATAGATATATTGGATTAAAGTTGACCATATCAAACTGTAACTAACTATAATAAAATAGTGAATCACTACCTACATATGTTATATCTGGCTAACTAGCATTCCATTACCTAATATTTGCTATAAGATTGTCCACTATATTCTAGGGACACATCAATTCCTCCCTCTTCAATGAGAATGTATCTACATGCTCACTTCCTTTTTAGGAAGAGGATTACAATTTAAGTTTAACATTGGACATAGTGCCAAATGAAAGAGACCATAATGGATTATCTATGACATGGAGGATTGGGTTGATTGTACAAGATTGGTGTGATTTGGCATACCAAAGAGAATGTAGCAGAGACAATTGTACCCTATCATTTTCAAATTTTGTCCTTAAAATATCAAGGGCGTGGTATGGGGATTTTTTTGTTGCAAGGAAAACATCACAATTACTTGTTGATTCATTCATTCCTTGGATAATAATTGTGTGCATGGATTTCACTAGGGTCTATGAAACCACAACCAATATGATCTCTTCAAAACCAAACCCAAATGATACTGAGGTTATTTTTCTCACAATTCTTGGTGTTTCTGAGGGATACAATTTGCCCATATTTTCCCACCAAACACCTATGGGTGTTGGTGTAGGTTCCATAGGGAATGCAAGACAAAAACCTAGGAAGGTATAATCCAAATGCTCCCTATGTTTTTAGTTAGTAGAATATATGTTGGCGGATATTTCTACCCTATAGCAAGGAAACTAGTGCTATCAACTTGGTTGGGGTGACAGGTAAGTGTATTGATGCTATTACAGAGACATTTACAAAAAGAAAGAAGTTGTAGATATAGGGAACATACCTTTTAATCGAAGTCTGATCCTTGCCTTGACTTGATCCAGTGTTCCACTTCCGAATCTACCTTTCCTTCAGCAAACCTGCAAAAACAATACCTTTCTCAAAACATTTTGAGAAATATATAAAGCTTGAAAGAAACAAAAACAATGTTTAACATTCAGCATTGACCAAAATAGATCCAATTAAGATGCCATTTCATAACACATTCGAATTGGAACAAGAAAAACACTTCAACCTTTATTTGTCAAAAGTAGAATGATGTACAAGTATACCTGATAATGAAGCAGGCTCCTGCAACTAGATTCTGGGTTCTGGCTTTCTCTGGCTTGGATGTCTTCAGCAATAACTCCTCCAATGCAAGCTTCTTCAAAGTTTTTCCATCAATCAATCTCACTAACTCCAATTTCTAACCCTTCTCCTTTAACCTTCTTGGTATTTATAGGTTTAAAGAAGCAGTTTAGGTCAAGATGTAGTTATGGAGGAAGTTGGGGGAGTTAGAAAACTGCTATCAACTAATCCTCCTCGATGAATTAATTTATTTTTAAATCATCTTTTAAGATGTACATGACTCTTCTTCAGTGGAGTAGCGTATAGGGCGCTACTCTAGTGTTTAACAACTAACGCTCAATCGATTTAAAATTGTGGGCGCTACTATGCTACACTAGAGTAGCGTATACTTGGATATGGGCGCTACTATTATACAGTGGAGTAGCGTATGGGCGCTAGTCTCTTTGAGTAGAGTAGCGCTCATATCTCAAAAGGATATTTTTTGTGTTTTTCCAGTAATGTCAGGAAATGGTATGAGTTGTCATGTCATCCAAGGTCAACATGCTCCTCCATCCAAGTTGTCATTTTGTGTGATCAGCAGCTTAGGGTGATCACAGACGGAGAGGTGCAACTTTGACCTATAACAGATGGCCCCTAATGTGTGAGGTCAGAGGGAAATGATGGCCGAAATACATTACAATCCAAAGCCAGAGGAGGAGTATAGAAACCGTAGAAAACAAGTCACAAGAAACCTGCAACAAAGATCAAGGTCAGCGAGCAATTACATTTTTGACATCGTATAGATGTGCAGTGTGATACAACATGATCTTTGATACATAACAAGGAGATGTATATAAAGCATGGCCACTTGAAATACAAGCGTGGATCCATGTCAAACTGAGAGATCATAGCCATAACAAAAAACTGGATCTATGTCTCATGGAGAGCCGAATATAAGTGAGGCTCAGTCTTGCGCAACTTGGGTGATAACAAAATGAGTTAATATCATCAAAATCCCAAGGTCTTCATCCCACAACAACCCTAGGTACAAACCCTAACCATGTGAATAGATGAGCTGATAGTCGAACATGGAGGGCATCGTTTGATTACCGGTCATTGATGTATACTGTTAACAAACGCGAGGACTTCCACCGCTAATGATGATGGGGTCCAAGGTACCAAGTACGATTCGCCAAATGTGAATAGATGGACTTGGAGTCAAACACTTGGGAATCCTGTCGAAGAAGAGACATTGATGTATTCTCATCATTCAACAGCGAGGAAAATTGCCACTGGTGAATGCAATCTCCAAGATACTAACCGAAACTCTAAACTTCAATCCCAGAATAATGATTTGGTGTCGATGGGAAGAAGTTCGTTGGAAGGGAGGCCTTAAGGAATCCTCCATCATCCAACTCGAGGAACACTCAACTGGTAAGAGCTGATATGGAATAATATGTAACAAGACTGACACTAGGAAGGCCGACACATGAGGTCAAGGTAAACTGCAGAATGGCCGACATAGGGTATATCCTTGAACAGTGAGCACGACACAAAAGTGACTTAGGCAGCTTCTGACATAATGGGGTAAATAAGTCTGAAATGTAGGAGACATTAACAGACCCTCCATATGGTTGGAAGAATAACCAACCGGGGGACTAAATAACTCGGAGGAAAGGTTCACCCTGAGGCCAAAAACTAAACCCAACCGACAAGATAGACTCAAGTAGGTGCTGTGTTCAAGGATAGAACTTGACTGAAACTGCCTTTGACAATGAAGATATGATATGTTTTTCCCGTTCCTTATTCTTTTTAGATAAAAGAATACCCTTCTTGTTGTTTTAATGAGTCCAAGAAAGAATGAAAACTCAATAGGTCCAACCATGTAAAAAAATTAACGAGCCCATGGGAGGAAGACTCAGTACTTTCTTCATAATTTAGAGAGTTCGAAGAAGAGATAGAAGATTACTCTATATGTACTGATCTCTGGATTTTAATATCGAGCCGAGATCTGTTCTTGCTCGCCGGTGTTTTCAATTTTAAGGAGTCTGAAAAACTTAAACAATAACTCCATATATCCGCTCGTGGATTTTAGTATCAAGCCCAAGCAGATTAATGCTCGCCGGTGTTTTCCGGTTTATAGAGTTTGAAAAACTTAAACAATCCTCTTTTTACCTATCCGTGGATTTTATATCGAGCCCAGATTGGTCTGTGCTCGGCGGTGTTTTCTTGTTTATAGAGTTGAAAAACTTAAACGGTCCTCTACTTACCCTCTCGTGGATTTCACATCGAGCCCGAGTAGGTGAATGCTCGCTTGGTATTTTCATGTTTAGAGAGTCTAAAAACCCTAAAGAGAGACTCCAAAAGGTCCTTTTTCGTACAGTTAGTCTCCTCCCCTGAAAAAGTATAAAACAATGAAAGGAGAACTCTTCTAGCGCATACAGGAGTATACCTAAAGTATACCTTTTCCGTAATTAATCCACTGAGGCTCGAAAAAGGGGTAATTCTATACCTGAGTGGATGAGCCTTCGATTAATTTAACGAGCTCGAAGAGGACAAGCTTGCTCGGCAATCTTGTTTAGGTTTAAATAGTCCAAACAAGAGCTTAAAATGACTTAAAGGTCAGCTTCTAAGATCATAGCTTCATACCCTGCCACAGCTAGGTCTTCAACAAAATATTAGTCGATGCGGCAAAAATCTCAAATGATATATAAATTTGGAATATTTAGCTAACTGACGAGGTCTATCATCAAGAAATTTGAGCTTAGGAGACCAATCCGACAACAATTAAGTGAAAATTGAGCTTGGATCAGTGTTATACCGTATTGTGTGTTTCAATTGATTAATTAGGAATTTGTGAAAATTTTGAAACTATGGAAAATTAACAAATATGGGTAAAAATCAAAATACAATTTATATATAATTTCATTGTTTTAAAAATCAATTTTCTCTTTGTGTTGTAGGGCAAAAATTGGGGCAACTTTTGCAAATTTCCAATCTCCATTGTGATCGAACCGGGCATCCAATCGTCACATTTCCTCCACCAAGTAAGTTGAAATCCACCTATCTTGCATTTCAATGGTTTATTTTTCAATTTTTGAGCAAAAATAACTTGCAACGCGATGCTCATAAGGTTTTATGCGCGGGCGTTACTGTGTATACACAAGAGTAGCGTACAAACTCAATGGGCGCTACTTTGCTTAAACAGAGTAGCGCCTACATGCTACTGTGTAGTATACACAGTAGCGTACATACTTCCAAAGATACTTTCAAATGCCGAGACTCAAAACAATTTTGGTTTTTGTGTAGGATGGTCTTACAATGGAGGGAAAGGGAGCATGAAGACATGGATAGGTTAGCCATGCAAGGCCCGACTACCCTCCATGCGCTCCGAAGATGCGGTTTGTTGAAATTTTATCGAACCGTAAACATGCGGGCATTAAACAAACTGTTTCGAAGACTGATTCAGTATTGGGATGTCGATACTAATACCTTCATCATCCGCGGGCAAACTCTTGAGCTTACCGTTGAGGACATATACTTTATTACCGGTCTCTCAAGGAGAAGAGACGTAATCAATCTGAAGGGGTCTTCTCGTTTGGGTGCACGATCAGTGCAAGAATATGTGAATACATACTGTGTTGCTGGAGCAGAAAAATCGGGAAGCCAAGTCCTAATTTCAACTATTAATGGTCTCCCTCTGAAAGTGATAGTGAGCATGATCAACCGGGTAGCCGGTAGTGCATCACAACACTTAGCTTCCAGGCATTCGATGCATATTGGTGTACAATGCTTGCATGGGCATGTTTCTGATTGGTGTACCAGTTTGTTGGAAAACATGAAGTCTCAGTTGACAGGTTGCAAATCCGGCTCAATGAAGAATTTTGGGTACGGAAGTATCTTGTGTACTTTCTTCTTCGAGAGGATTCCTGCTATTAGTTTGGGGATGCCTCTGCCACAGGTTAACCCCCGTGAGCCTAGATTAGGCCGTTGGGGTGACATTTTCCTCCACTAGGGTGGTGGGGGAAAGTCACTATTGTTACCATACTGATGACTTCTGGGGGTGGTGGGAGAGGAAAGTACCCGCCTTTGAGCAGTTTCCCTATGCTGGATTAGATTTCCGTCACGCTCCAGAGCTGGTGCTTCCTCCAGGTGGAGTCTGGGGAGATATTGGTATGTTTAAATTTTGAGAATTTATTTAATTTTTTCAAACTTTTTCAAGTATTTGATTTTTATGAATGAGTTTTGAAGTTCTAATCAAGTGTCAAATGCAGATGTTGGGTCTGTTCGTTTTGAGGGCCACCCTACCATCTATGTGAGGCCAGCTGATATTACCGTAGCGGATCCTATGTTGGGAACCCTGGAGAGAAAAATGAGTCGGTTGACTCATGAGATTCCTGCATGCCGTATGGACCAGATACCTATTGATATGCAGGAAGATGTTGTTGGGGTGCCCTCAGCATGGCTTAGGTTGCTGCGGAGGGTTGCTAGACTAGTGATATGCTATCACAATGCGGTAGATGATGAGGAGGTCCCTCCTTCTCCATAGGAGAAGAAAACATTCTATGTATATATTTGAGGTTACTATGCCCAGCTTTTGTACTTTTATGACCTGACTTGATCGACTCATGTCTCAAAACTCATATTTTTTGATACAGTATCGGTTATATACAATATCAGTTATTTACATGTGTATGCGTTTAAATTTTATGTGTGTAATGTTGTTTATAATAATGTATGATGCAAATGCCAGTCTAACACATAGTTTGCTAAAGAATCAGCTAAAGTGTTTAAAATTCTCAGAATGTGTTCATATCTGATAGAATGAAATTGTCTTTCCAATAGTCTAACTTGTAGAAACTGACGTAGCAATCCTGGATCCCTAATATGATATACACCTGTTAACTGAAATACAATTAATTGTGAGTCAAGCCTTACCTCCAGGTATGAAATGCCATGACTGAGAGCATCTCAGAGAAGTTCTATAACTGCACTGTATTCAGCCACATTATTCGTGGTAGGTCCCAAACAAACCCCCCCCGAAGAGACAAGTTGGTCAGCGGGTGAGTAAATGACCCAAGCTACTGTAGCCAACTGACAGGTGTGGCGACTGGCGCCATCAGCAAATCCTAGGAAATGTTTGGTTGAAATCTGGTACACAAAATGAAACACACATAAGATCACCTAACGAGCATAACAAAAACTAGCTTTACAAAAATATACAGCTATGTTACAAGAAAACGTACTTCAGCCTAAGCATAATACTTCTTCAGGTAGAGCCCATTTCTAGGCTCGGCCAACTTATTACCTTCGTAATCTACTAGTTCGTAAGCATCTTTCTTCAATACTTTAGAAATTATAAAAGGTCCGAGCCACTTGGATTTGAATTTTCTAGGTCCTAAGGGTTCTTTGTCTTGATCCCAAAGTAAGACCAAGTCTCCTTCAATGAAAACCCTAGGTTTGATGGATTTGTCGTACTGTCCTTTGACTCATTTTTTGTGAACCTCGTTTGTTGTAAGCGCATCTCGGTGTTGTTCATCTAGATGTTCTAAGTGTAACAAACGTTCTTCGAGTATTGAAGTATCAGGTAGTAACTGAACGGCTAGTTTTAGCGAAGGAATCTCGCATTCAATCGGCACAACTGCTTCTATCCCATGCACAAGTTGGAAGGGAGAGAAATGGGTGGCAGTCTTAACGTTGGCTCGGTAATCCCAAAGAGTCAGGTATAGCATGATGTGCCAATTATTCCAACTGGCATTAACAGTTCTTTGTAGTATGACTTTCAAAGTTTTGTTCACTGCTTCAACTTGTCCATTCGCCTGAGGATAGTATGAAGACAAATGTTCTTGTCGAAAACCAAGCATTGTATATAACTCAGTCATCATGCTATTTTGGAAATGACTGCCATGATCAGTCACTATCTCTTTAGGTATGCCAAACCGTGCTATGATCTGATTAAACACGAAATAAGCGGTAGTTTCTCCATCTGCCTTAATAGTAGGCATTGCCTCTGCCCACTTGGTAAAGTAGTCTACGGAAACGATGATGTAATGATGTCCTCCAGCTGAAACTAGATTGCATGTCATGAAATCAACCCCCCATTTTGTGAAGGGACCTGCTGTAATTACAGGATGAAGAGGAGCTGGGTGTGCCCTCATTTTCTTAGTGAAAAACTGACACGGTCGACAGTGTTTCACTGCTTCCACACAATCTTTAAAGATCGTGGGCCAAAAATATCTGGCACGTAGTATCTTCTGAGCTGTTGCCAACCCGGAAAGATGTCCCCCACAAGCTCCACTGTGGGCATCATTTAATACTGCTTCGGCTTCTTCCCGAGTTAAGCAGCGTCGTAAAATGGAATCTACCCCATGTCGATATAAAGTATCTGAGATGATAAGGTAGTTCTTTGCATGTCTTTTGATCTTGCATCGCTATTCTCGGGAAAAAGTGGTAGGACACCTCAAAGTCTGGAGATATATTAAGATATCTCTGTACCATGGGTTAGAGGAGGCAATGGGGAAAATATGTTCATCAGAAAACAATGTTTCTTCTTCAATGCATTCTAGGTCACTTGGAAATTCTGAGATTAACTCAGCGAACACTAGTGATTTTTTCGATTTGGTTGATTGGAATACCAAATCAAATTCCTGTAGGATCACAATACATTTATTGTATTTCCCACTGATGATTCATCGTGTGAGAACGTACTAGAAAGGATTGAATTCTACTATCACAGTAGTAGTTCATAAAAGTATATAGTGACGAAGCCTCTGTACCGCATAGACTGCAGCAAGTGCTAACTTCTCAACGTGCGAGTATTTAACCTCAGGGGCTATCAATGCACGAGAAAGATAGTAGATAACATGTTCTTGGAGCATATTGTCTTCCTGAACCAAAACTATACCAATTGTAGTAAGAGACGCTGCCAGGTATAAAAGAAAATCTTTTGAGTAATCTGGCGGGCTCAACAAGGGTGCTGAAAGGAGTTCCTTTTTTAAAGCTTCAAAGGATGCTTGAGCAGCTTCGTCCCACACAAATTAGGAATCTTGTTTGAGTAGCCTCATAAAACCTTTGGTAATTTTGGCGTAGTTTATGATAAATCGCCGTAAGAAATTAGACATGCCTTGCAGACTTTGAAGTTGTCGCAAGGTGCGAGGAGGAGGCAGATTTACAATCGCCTCAACTTTAAGCGGGTCAACCATTATACCACGATTAGAGACAATGAAACCCAGTAAACGTCCCGATTCGCCACAGAACACACACTTATTAGGATTCAACCGAATCTTATATCGTCTGCATCTTTCAAACACTTGTCTAAGGTGGGCTGGATGGTCCCATCTCTTTCGAGATCGCGCTGGGAGATCATCCAAGTAAGGTTCCACAATGTGTTTGATATCGTGAAAAGCAAAATTCATTGCTCGCTGGAAAGTAGCTCCAGCATTCTTCAAACCAAATGGCATTTTCCGATAAGCGAAGGTGCCCCACAGGCAAATAAAAGCTATTTTATGCTGATCTTCAGGTTTGATCTCTATTTGATTGTATCTCGAAAAACCATCCATAAAAGAGAACATCTCATGTCCTGCACACGCATCTATAATTTGATCGATAAATGGTGTGGGATAGTTGTCTTTCGGACAAGCTTTGTTCAAATCTCTGAAGTCAGTAGAGACTCTGATAGTACCTTGCTTGTTATCAACCGGAACAGGGTTTGAAACCCATTCCGTCATGTCAATCGGATAAATGAAACCGGCTTTGAGCAACTTTTCAACCTCCGCCTTAATGGCGGCCGCTTTTCTAGGGTTTACGGGATGGAGCTTTTGTCTCACAGCTTTCGCGTTAGGGTATGTTGTGATGACATGCTCCACAATGGTTGGGTCAATACCTGGCATCTCCTCATATGACCAGGAAAAAACATCGCGGAATTCTTTAAAAATTTTTGTATACAGAGCTATCTCTTCTGGAGAACAGTCTGCACCAATAAAAATATTTTTCACGACCCCAGGTTTGGTGGAAATGTTGATTGGAATTGTTCTTGAAATATTAGCCATATTTCCTTCAACATAAACAGCTCTTGAAGTAGAAGGAGAAGATGACAAATCAACCAATCCATCGGGTCTCACAGGGAATTCTCCTCTCTCAATTCTGTCTAGATCTGGAAGTATGTAGGACCTATGATGCATATGTTCCCAAGGTTGGTCTAGGCCCATCATAACTTCTAAGATGGATTCATCAGATGGCAAAACCGTATCTAAACAATCAAACAAGTGAGTAGAATTCAGTGACCATGCCGGAGCATAGTCCATATCTGACTCAATAGAGACTGGTGGAGTCATGATATGTTCCATTGCAGCATGTTGAGTTTCCATATAGGCCACTTCTGCAATGGAGGGAGGCACACAAGGTTCTGACGTGGTAGGAAGGATCCAAGGATCAGTTCTTAAACCGACCGTAAATGTTTCGGTGGAAGTACTTACATCAGAACGCATAAAAAGAATAGGGGAGGGGATGTCGAAGGTGCCTATTAACGAACCATACAACCCTGCTCCTAAACTCTCCTTAACCGGGGTGGTTTGATCAACCAAAGGAACTATGGTTTCCGAAGAAGTCTGGTGTTTTCCTTGAGTGAAAGAAAGTTGATCGACTGTAACGATCTTACCTTCAAATGGGAACATGACCACTCAAAAAACTGTCGATGCTATAGCTTGCATGGCATAAGTCCAACTCCTGCCCAATAACATATTGTAATCGAGCGGAGCGTCTAGAACTTCTATCTCAACAGCAACTGTCTTACTAGCCAAGGTGACATTAAATGATGGCAAAACTCCATGTGGACGGAAAGTTCTACCATCAAATGCAGTAAGCATTGTGTTGGAAGGGACTAACTGAGGAGAACCTAGAGCTTTCCAACAGGAAATCGACATTACGCAAGTCGACGCTCCCTCATCTACTACAGCTCGTCTGATGGTCATTGGACCATGGATGGCCTCAATATGAAGGGCAACGTGATAGGGAAACCGGTATTTGACATCAGTCATATCAAATCGCGCAGACATGTTGGAGGGTTCCATGCTCCCAATAGCTGCCAGAAGTGCATTTCGTTGTAAAGGACAACTCTACAAGACTTCAAGAGTAGACATGGCACAAGGGGTCTGGGCTAAATCTTCAACCACATTGTAGTTAGAAGCAACCTGTGTGTTGGGATTGTGCGATGCCCTCTTCAAGACACCTTTCAGAATCTTGGGCATTGGGTCCACAGGTATGTGCAGTGGAGTGGAGGATTCAAGAATCTCCTTATCCTTTTTCTGCGTTTCCGGGGTATAGTTCCTGTCTCTAGTTTGCAAAAGTGCATTCGAGTTAACCATTTTTATGAATGTTTGATCAACCGAAGCGTGCGAAGTGCCCCCAATTTTGGAGGTGCCAGAGGTTGAGCCTTGCCCTTTAGGAAATGGATCTTTCAAGACGGCAGGCTTCTTTTCTCTTAAAAGCTTCTGGGCTTATTCAAGTAGAGGGCATTGATAAGTAAGGTGGTTCTGCTTGCAAAGCTTACAAGGGAACCTAACCTTCTTATCTTCTTTGTTACCCTCTTCGGCATTATCTTTTTTGGGCTTTTGTTGGTTCCCCTCTCCTTTCTTGCCCTTCTTTTTGTTGTTGGGCTGCCGAGGGCCCTTTTGATTGTTCTGGACCTGATTGACAGGTTCAGAAGTAGAAGGAGAGGTTGTGACGGAAGAAATATCCGCAGTTGATTGTTTGACTGATAAGGTGTGAACCTGTTTAGTCAGTGCTTCGAAGGCTGTCGAATCAACTGAACCCACTATGTCGTCAGCATGTGGTCCAGGTTTGGGTCTACTCAGATCAGTGTTTGATCTCGGTGCGTCAGGTATAATCTCATACAGTAGACCAAATTGTGCATATACAAGGTCTAACTGTTGAGTCCTTAAGATGGCTTCTTCTTCATTGGATACTCCAGATGTCGCTACTTCCATAGAAATATAAGGGAGGAGTGATTTCAAGTACCACTCAAGCAGGAACTCTGGAGGGATGTTGGCCTTTATGAGCCTCTTCCGTCTTCGCCACTCCTGAATGTGGTCAGATAAGTGAGTGGCTTTGTTTTGTCTAAAAGTAGACAAAAGTTCTGTTCCAGCATCATACCAAACAGGAAGTTGGAAATGGTTCAAAAAGACGGTTGCTAGATCCCCAAAACTAGAGAAAGTAGCTGCAGGTAACTCAATGTACCATTTGGCTGCGGGACCAGTTAAGGTCCTTTGGAACAATCTCAATATGATGGAATCTTCGTTTAACGAATTTGAAGAACACCATAAGTGAAAGGTAGTGACATGGTCACCAGGGTCTTCACCAGCTTTGCCCTCGAACTTTGGAATGTCTGAACGCAATTTGGTGGGAACTGATGGCCATGTGGCATTATGACACACAGGATCATTTGTCAGTTTATAAAGGTTTGGCAAATTCAAAGTTGCCAGAAAAGGTAGACAAGGCCGGTAAGATGGTACTTGATACGGGGAACCACCCATCATTTGTCCCATGAATTGTTGGTAGGGGTTGCCCCCAGCCATTTGGTGATAAGGGTTGCCCCTGGCCATGTGCTGATAGGAGTTTCCACCTACCAACTGTTGATAGGGGTTGCCCCCAGTTAACTATTGGTAGGGGTTGCCCCCAGCTATTTCTTGGTACGGGTTGCCCCCTGCCATCTGTTGTTGTTGTGAGAAAGAGTTATTAAAATTTCTCCACCCAAATGAGAGTGGATTGGTGCTTTGCGGGTTCGTCCACTGTGGCTGGGTGTTGGCCCTGCCATATTGCTTGTTAAAGATATTACCCCCTCCCCCTGAGAATAAGGAAAAAGGGGTGTTACTTGCAGGCATGTTACCTTGGTTCATGTTTGGTCCTGCAAAGGTGTTGAAACCAGTAGAAGCTGATGTGGACGGTGCAGTCATGGTGCCCATTCTATATCTACCTCTAACCCCTTAACAATCCCCCTCTATCTCTACCTCTAACCCCTTACCACCCCCAAAAGTCTCTTCCTTTACCTCTCTTTCTCTCTCTATCCCCAAACACTCATGCTCCCCACCTATATCCCCCTTTCTCCCTAATCCCCCTTCTCATCTCCATACCCCCCTCTCTCTCTCTCTCTCTCTAAATCTTAAAAACCCCCTATATATCTCTCCCCCCTAACTCTTAATTCCCCCCAATATCCTAACACCCCCCTTTGTCTCTACCTCTAACCCCTTAACAATCCCCCTCCATCTCTACCTCTAACCCCTTACCACCCCTTAAATTCTCTCCCTTTACCTTTCTCTTTCTCTAACCCAAACACTCCTCAACTATATCACCCTTTCTCCCTAGTCCCCCTTCTCATCCCCAAACCCTTAGCCTTCTCTCTCTCTCTCTCTCTCTCTCTCTCTCTCTCTCTCTCACTCTCACTCTCCCTACCCCTCACCCTTTAACCGTCCCCCTCCATCTCTACCTCTAACCCATTAAAAATCCCACTCTCCCTCACATCCCTACTCATCCACCTACACCTAACCCCAACCTTACATCTCTCTCTACCCCCTATCTCCTTAACATTTAATAACCCCTTCTCTCACACTCATTCTCCTATGCAGGGAGAGGAGAGGGAAATCCTATAGGGGAGAAAGAGAGATAGAGAAGGTGTTATTAAGGTTTATAGAGTGGATGGGAGAGAGAGAGGAGGGGGGGTCGGGGTTAGGTATAGGAGGAGGAGTAGAGGAGTGGGAGAGGGGGTTAGTAAGAGTTAGGGGGAATATGGGGGGATGGGGGGGGAGATGGTGTTAGTGGTATGTGGAGGCACATGGATTTGTGTGTTTGTGTAGACAGGTGGGGGTTAGGAAAGATGTCGAATGTAAAGTGAGAGAGGGGGTACTAATTTAAGAGTTGGGGGTGTTAGGGGATTAAAACATCGAGCGGTTGTTACGGGTGTTAGGGGATTAAGACATGGGGGGGTGTTAGGAATTTAAGACATGGGGGGGTGTTAGGGGTTAAGACATAAGGGGTGTGGGAAACATTCAATGAAATGTTAGCCGTGGAACTAAGCCGTGGAACTACCGTCTTAAATGTTGTTGATCGTTAGTAGAACAAAACGCATATGCATTACATAACTAAAAAATGCACATGAACTTTGTACAAGCACAATGCGTATGATTTTTGCACCTATATAGACAGTGCATGTCATTGTTCGAGAGACACTCTAACAGGATCATGAAAAAATAGCAAAGCGCGTTAAAATTCAGATTGTATACACAACATAGAACTCATCATAGCAAGAAAGTTTGAACGCAAATTGAGTATTTCATTGAGACCATCTCCATCACAAGTGCTACAAGGATTGATTGGAGGGGAAAAAGACATTGGATAAGTTTCAAGAGTCCAATAGAAAAACCATCTCCAATTCTCCGCCATTAAATTTATTACAATTTATGAACATCAAATGCAATATTTCATTGACAAATGTGGTGGAGAATAGATTCAATTGAACAACAAAAACACCAAGGTTGGAAAATGGCATATTGAGGAGCACCATAGACCATCCCCACCATTGATGGTCTTACAAGTGAGGATTATCAAAGGCATCATCTCATTGATCGTTGAGGTGGAGCGTAGAAACTATTGAGCAAGAAAAATACTTAGCTTGAAGAATATCCAATTGAGAAGCACCATAAACCATCTCCACCATTGATTTGTATTAATGGCAATTTTTCTCATTAATCATTGTGGTGGAGTATAACACAATTAGGTAAGACAAAAACTAAGTTTGGAGAATCTCCAATTGAAGAGCATCGTATATCATTGATCATTGTGGTCATGGTAAATCTATGAAATTAAAAAATAAAATCCGCAAGGAAGAAGATACCTGAATATATCATTGAAGAAATTAGAGAAAAGAAAAGAAATGACATGACCAATCCAATGCATTCTATGGACACTCAACCAATTCCGGTTGAAGAGGATGTCATGATTCTTCCAACCAATCCACAACAAGAAAGACATCTGGAGTATTCACTTCAGGGGCCTTCGATTTCCACAATAGTTGAATAACAAGCACCCCATGGCCCTAATCAAGGAGTAAAACATATGTGCACAAGAAGGCCACCTGAAACCATGGATGATTTAGTAGGTTGTGGTTATACAAGTGAAAACGTTATAGAGGCGTTGCTTGGTGAATATATGCTCGAAGAAGAAAATTTCATTGATACCATCCAAAAGGATGTCCTATTGCCATCATCCAGCTTCCAACAAGAGAAAGAAGGAAACGAAACTACCGTTGAAACACCAAACTTACTAGGTGATGAAGCTCCAACCTCGCTATCTCCATTATAAAGTTCTAGATGACTAACTCCAAAGCACATACAGATTGACGAAACTCTCATTGGTTCGGTTTATGTTATACTATCTAAATGTAGTATTTCATATCAAACTCAACAAATACTTGTTAACTATTTTGATTCTAGATGTGATGGAGATAAATGTAATTTTTTTTTATCATTATTAAAATCTAGGAGTATGACTGTTGTTAGGAGAAAGTTAAATGTAAATATGGTAACCAATTCTGAACCAAGTTCTCATATTGTTAAAAGTTTAGTATATGCATTTGGTACAATTGGAAAGAAATCTCGTTCAAAGGATCGTAATGAGGCTCGATGTGTGTTGTCATGATCAATTGTGAACAAAAGCACTAGGGCCCTTCGTCTTCTTAATTCTACATCCAAACTTACTAATTTGAATGTCAAAACACTCTGTAGGTATTGTGTTAGAAGGGAGCAACTTGAAACTGGTCAAATAGATGTCTGGGCCTTCATTGGTCGGTTTCCATGCTCTGATATGGAGCTCATTGATGTGGTATAGGGACTAGTGCAAGATGTTTTCCATGACAACACTAGACCTTCTTCCAACAAAAAATATGTACTTAAATTGAGAAGGGGTTTAAGGGATCGTGAACCCCACATTAAACATTTTTTGACATGACACAAACAAAACTATATGAGAGATTTAGGCATGAACATAATGAACTTTTCTTGTGTTGGTTGTGGAGCAAAATCTTCCAGTCTCATAGATGATATTGTCTCAGATGTGTACCCTAGAGTACTGTACACTCGTTCCCCCACCTTGGGGTTCGAGGGCAACACCCCCGAGAAAATTTTTTGGGCTATTTTTCCAACAAATTTCGGGCCCATGGTTTTGGGTAACCCGTGGTATTTTTCCATTGTATTTCCCTTATAAATGAAAGACATTGTAATATGGATAGGGTTGATGTATTAGGTATTATGCATTGTAAAGATCTCTGAGATCGTGAAGAGAGACTGTGAGACAGTGAATAGGAAGTGCAGCGGTTGTGCTGTAGGTTGTATCCCTTCACTTTGTTGGACAATATAATAATAAGGACTGGCAATTTCATTGTGGACTTAGCCCATCTTGGTTGAACCACGATATATTGGTGTCTCTCTTGTAATGTGTATGTGTGATTATATTTGCATTTCTATTTATTGTTATTGCTCTGCGATCTTGTTTTTCTAACAGTCTTGGACCAAAGATCTTTCGAGAAATGCAAATCATGCTATGTTAAAATAAACATAACTCATAACACATTCTATTGTCGATACCACATTGAGTACAATTATTATTATGACACATATATATATATTTTGGGCGTATTGCATAACACTCTTGTGCAGGAATGCTCAGCTACATTGGCACCAATGTCATCTAGAGACTTTATTCATAGCGTATTGTGCAGTAGGCTATAAGGTTGCATATTTTATCAAAAATATTGTCTAGATGGGACATGCCAAGTGTGCGGTGGAATGGAATTATTGGACAATGCATACATGCGATCCATGAGAATGAACTTGGGTGGTAGGAGGTGAATTTGCAGTCATTTAAATATGTCATGTATGATATGTTAAGATTTAATCTGCTAAGACAGAAAATATTAGCATTACATTCCATTTCACAACAATAGAATATACAGGATCACTAAAAGAACAACAAGCACAGCATAAACACAAGAGACACAGATTTATCCTGGGAAACCCTCATGGGGTAGAAAACCCAGCAAAGCTTCCTCAATATAGATGACCAACAAATACAAAGGTGTAAACCCTAGACATGAGCTCCTTCTCCTCCATAGAAGATCTCTCCCTCACCTATGCGCTAATCACAAGTGAGTGTAATGTGTGTTAAATGAGGAACACACCTCCTCTATTTATACACAACTCCAACTTGTCTTTTACACAAGCTAGGTCGGCCCCAACTTAACCACTTTACATAATGTGACAGGGCCGACCCCACTAGGATGGTCTAATAACCCTTTAACCCACATAACACATACAAGGCCAACCCCCACTAGGGAATTCTAATAACCCAAGTTACCACATCATCCACGGAGGAATAAAACATCTCCGGATATACAATAAGGTCTTCGCGGAGGAATGAAACATCTCTGGAATAATAAAGTACAAATATAATATTTTTAGAAGTTACAATATTTCAACACTCCCCCTTAACAAGAAGGATATTATAACATCTGCAAGAGCAAGGAGTCATCAACATCATACATGATACATCTATAAATCATTGGAAGCTTTCTTTATACATCATCAGTAACTCAAGCAGTTACTAGAACATATTCAATACTGGAACATCAACATCTTCAGTACTGAATCTTCATCTTCTGCATCACTTGAATAGCTATAGAAACATCAACATCTGAATCCTCACGATCAACAACATCATCATCTAGATCATCATGATCAATAGCATCATCATCTAGATCATCATGATCAACAACATCGTCATCTCACGATCGGCACCATCGTCATTTCACGATCAACATCATCGTCATCACACGATCAGCATCATTGTCATCACACGATCAACATCATCGTCATCTCACGATCAGTATCATCGTCATCTCATGATCAGCATCATCGTCATCACACAATCAGCATCATCGTCATCACATGATCAGCAGCATCGTCATCACACGATCATCAACATCGTCATCAACTGGATCCTCTCGATCGACAGCATAATAGCAGCATACCCTGCAACACACATGATCTATTTAAGACACCATATCATGTCTAGGGATGATGCAGTCCACTCGTCAACTTAGACAAAGTCCAAGGACCACTCTCAGAGACATCTGTCTGTGGATTTGTTTTAGGGCTGAAGTCCATGGATGATACAATCCTCTCACTCTCAGAGACATCTGTCTGCGGATCAGTTTAGGAATGAAGTATAGGGGTGATACAATCCTCTCACTCTTGGAGACATCTGTCTGCGGATCAGTTTAGGACTGAATTCCAAGGATGATACAATCCTCTCACTCTCAGAGACATCTGTCTGCGGATCAGTTTAGGACTGAAGTCCAGGGATGATACAATCCTCTCACTCTTGGAGACATCTGTCTGTGGATCAGTTTAGGACTGAAGTCTAGGGATGATACAATCCTCTCACTCTCGGAGAAATCTGTCTGCGAATCTGTTTAGGACTGATGTCCATGGATGATACAATCCTCTCTCATCCTCTAGGGACCATTCATCGACCTCATCATCGGAACAGGTAGCCTTACCATCGACCTTGTCATCGAAGCAGGTAACCTCATTATTGATACAAGTATCCACATCAATACAGTATCGACATCAACGATACAGTATCCTCATCAATACAGTATCCATATCAACGACACAGTATCCTCATCAATACAGTATCCACATCATCGACACAAGTATCCTCATCAATATAGTCGATATAGTATCCTCATCATTGACCTTACTATAAATATAGGCAATCTCATCATCGATATAGGTATCCACATCGATACCAATATCCAAATATCATCATTGACCACATAACTCCCCCTTTCGAGGAAGGTCCTTCTTAACTACACCAATCTTGTCTCGAAAATACTCAAACTCTTCTCGAGACAGAGGTTTGGTCAATACATCAACAACTTGTTCTTCAATGCTCACATACTCGAGCTTGATATCTCCTTTCTGCACCATATCCCTTATATAAAAATATCGGATCTCTATGTGCTTTGACTTATCATGGAACAATGGATTCTCTGTCATTTTGATAGAACTCTGGTTGTCACACAGGATCATAGTGGGGTCCATCTCTAAGTCAAACAGTCCTGATAATAACTTTCAAAGCCATACTGCTTCACAACTAGTAGAGCAAGCAGCTATATATTCCGCTTCAGCTATGCTGAGAGGTACACTAGACTACTTCTTGCTATACCACGAGATCATGGCAGATCCCAGAAAATAACATCCACCCAATGTGCTCTTCCTATCTGATACAATTCTTGCCCAATCAACATCTGTGTAGCCATATAATCTGAATTCATGATCTCCAAGATATCATAGACCAAAATCTATTGTCCCCTTTAGGTACCTCATCACATGCTTTATAGCTATTAGGTGAACTCGTCTAGGTTCCACTAGATACTGACTCAAGGTGTTCACATCAAAGCATATATCTAGCCTGGTATTCGTCAGATACATCAATGACCCAATAATATGTCTGTATAGAGTTACATCCACTAACTTTAATGAGTCATCAGCTAACTGCTTCAAGTCGGAACCCATGAGAGTGGCCATGGTTGTACATTCCAACATATCAAATATTCTCAATTTTTCCATAGCATACTTTCCTTGGTTGAGAAAGATTCCTTCTGGGCCTTGCCATACTTCCATACCTAAGAAGTAATGCATCAATCCGAGATATTTCATCTCAAATTCTGTAGCTAGATTCTTCTTTCTTTCCATGATCTGTTTCTCATTCCCTGTCAGAAAGAGATCATCCACATACAATAATAGTATCATCCATAACCTTAAGGTAAAGGTTAGGATCATCTTTACTTCTGGTAAAGCCCAAGCTTGTCAAGAAACTGTCAATTCTCCCTCTGTGACTGAACATCATTCACACTCTGCATTGAGTGATCTTCTGCATATCTATCTGTTCCATCTCTCATCAGATGGGTCTACTGATATGAGCCTCAAGATCATTCGAACTCTATGGTGATTTCCTTCTTGCATCCATGTCATATGTATATAGAAACCATCTTCAACCTTGTCGAAAAGGTTGAAATCCGCATCACCCATGGTGATCATTAAGCTCATCAAATGACTATCGATCTTGGGTACCCGTACAGAGCTTTCTTCAATTGAATCCTGGGAGTTTTCTTGATTTGCATTTCTTCTTCAATTACACCATTAAGAGAATGGTCTTATCTAGCCACTCGTCATGATCCTCTTCCTCTTTCTAAGAGAATCTTCTAGCCATGAGCCTTCTATAGTATGTTTGATTTGTAAGTCTTCTCATCCATCACTTGTTCAGTATTCATCAGTCTTCATGATATTTCCTACAAATCAAAGTTAATTACATGATTAGTAATACTTCATAATCATCAAATCATGTTGACATGATAATCTATTATGCATACAGATATGATTCACATAGTTATGCAACTATCTTGACCAATACTTTGGCACAACACTTTTCCATATCCTGTATGCATACAGTGGTTATCTAGATGCCTTCCATCTCTACCAGAACATACTATCAAGAGCGTGCACAACTCTTAGCATGTCAGCAAAGAGGTTTCATTCTAGATAAACAACAATGGAATGTTTGTCCAACTTACCAATCATATGCATATTAGTAGTATATTGTTCAATGCTATATGAATGCTTACACTCAGCATGATATATTCTAGGAATACAAATATGCACACAACTATTACGAGCAACATCATTGACTATTCAGAGATTCAAGAAGTAATTCAAATGACAACTTAAATACTTATCTTTTATGGTTTCCTCTCGCTTGATCTCTATATGTATTTGAACTTATCATCCATCCTGGACCACTATGCATACTAGTGTCATCCTCATGATCTCATACATAATCATACATCCATTAGTATAATCTCAATACTTATAAAAACATTATAATTTTATATAATCTTAAGTATGTATGGTCATGTTCATTTTATACACAGGTATACATACCTAAGATCCTAACAAAGTAGGATTCTAACTTGATATAGGAAAACATACCTAGATTATCATGCTTGGTTATGTCTTAACATACCTAAGCAATATCTTCTTTGTTCTCTTCAATGATTTAGAGAGCTTGTGCTAGAACCTACATATCTCATAAGTTAAGCATGGTAGAACAAAGTCATACATACCTCATAAGTAGAGCTTCTATGTGATCAAAGATTATGGACGAGTCTTTGTCTTCATGTCATCATGGTCTTTGAACTTCATTTGTCTTTCTTGATGTACCTGTATCTTGTTAGCGGACAACATCATCCTCATACAACACCATAAGTGCATTAGTACAATCATAAGTGTCATAACCCTAATCAATAAATGTATTCTATTATTCCAATGCATTCATACTTTTACTAGGGTAATAAGACAAGTCTAACATTAATCAAGATTGTACTAACCTAAATAATATGAAGACAATCATAAACTTAATTATGAACATATTTCAACACATAGCTGTATCTCCTCAAGTCATACCTGTCGAGAGATCTTGTAGTCTTCTTAAGTAAGGCCTTAGCCTCATCTCCCCCTGAAACTGGAACTTCTTATGTAGGTGTCCAATTCTCTTTTAGGATTAACCCAATCTGCTCAGACTGGATTTGGAGCTAGATTAGGGTTTGTCAGAGAAACCCTAAAAATTCAAACTTTGAATTTCAAACCTTTGAATGGATGGAAAGATGTGCCTTGTTGAGCTAATCAAGCTGGTATACTTCACTTTTGAAAATTGCAAAATTTAACCCCTCAAAATTGCCTTTGAAACATCTGGATTCATTGGATAGGATCCTGAACTAGGGTTTGATAAAGCCCAGTCATCTACCCATCCAAAAGGTTCGATCTTTTGTTCTAAACTTTTATTTTCCTAAGGAGCTTCTAGCCGCGGTCACATACTTAAAAAATTTCAACTTTTGCAGAAGCCCTAATTTTCCACCTTTCCGATCAAAATCCTGAACTAGGGTTTGATCAAGCCCGACATTTTTCCCAACCAAAAAAATTTGATCTTGGTCTCTAAATTTCTATTTTTCTGAGTAGCATTTAGCCATCGACTCCGATTCAAAAAATTCCAACTTTCTCCGAAACCCTAAATTCCCGCAGCAGTGATAAGCCAAGAATGAAGTTGCTCAAAAAACAATTCTGTTTTGACAGAAATATGTACCTGATTGTTTCTGATGCATATCTGAAATTACTAATCCACAGGGTCTAAACATTTGTCTTGTGGTAGCCTGACCTGTCTTATTTCCAACCCCATAGGTCTGACCTCAATTGGATTTTCTGAGAGAGAGTTATGCCAAGTGTGGTAACGTGACCTGTTTATGGGATGAAAAAGGAGAGCGAAATTGTACGGCGTGCCACGTGTCACCGGTTCACCTTCGGCCTCTGAAAAACTTACCTGAGAAACTACAATCCGTGTACTACCTCCCAATTTTTATGAAATTTCATTTCGAGCTTCCTATCCCGAGATATGACCTTTTTTCCTAGGTCACCTGTTCATGACTGAGATCTGGAAGAGGCAGAAACCCTAACTTGTACTGATCATAAATCACAAAGTACAACGAATAAGAGGTTTTCCTTTGGCCACAAAGTACATAGGGATTTTATTTACGACCTATTAAGGTTTCAGATCCCAAACCTTCTCCAAAATGGATTTATAGCTAAAGTTCCACGATGACTGGTTTTTTCTATATAAAACCCTAACCTTCAAATTGTCGCAAGTGAAGCAAGTGTCGTAAGTGCCATCCATTGCCTTCCTTCAGCTTAGCTCTGATACCATGTTAATATTTAATATGCTAAGACATATAATATCAGCATTACATTCCATTTCACAACAATAGCATATACAGGATCACTGAAAGAAAAACAAGCATAGCATAAACACAAGAGACACAGATTTATCCTGGGAAACCCTCATGGGGTAGAAAACCCAGCAAAGCTTCCTCAATATAGATGACCAGCAATACAAAGGTGTAAGCCCGATACATGAGCTCCTTCTCCTCCATAACATATCTCTCCCTCACCTATGTGCTAATCACAAGTGAGTGTAATGTGTGTTAAATGAGGAACACACCTCCTTTATTTATACACAACTCCGACTTGTCTTTTACACAAGCTAGGTCGGCCCCAACTTAACCTCTTTACATAATGTGACAGGGCTGACCCCACTAGGGTGGTCTAATAACCCTTTAACCCACATAACACATACAGGGCCAACCCCCACTAGGGAGGTCTAATAACCCAAGTTACCACATCATCCATGGAGGAATAAAACATCTCCGAATATACAATAATGTCTTCGCAGAGGAATGAAACATCTCCGGAATAATAAAGTACAAATATAATATTCTTAGAAGTTACAATATTTCAACATGATATTGACAGAGGGAATGAAAGAAAAAAAATACAGTTAGTCACTTCTCAGGTTAGTAATGAGTTCTTGAATACTATTTTTTTCTTCGAATTGCAATTTCATATGTAACAATATACTGATATATGTCTTTATTGTTGATCTACCAGGTACGGGTTTGCGACTTCATGGATGGATTCTTAGAAAATACACAACAATATGTAAAGCATGTACATGTGGCTCGTTGGAAATATGGACAGTTTAGAACATGCAGGGATACATTTCTTGTTGGGACTATCTTATCAGTGGTCGATTTTGTAGAAAACTACACCTTTCAACCGCAAACAGAGATTTAGAGTCAATACTATCACTCAGACCAGGTTAGCATAATGGTCCATATCACCTATATACATAGGGCATATAGTATTGAAGACAATAGATTTATATTGAATGAGTATCACTTCTACATAAGTGATGACAGGTGTCACGACTTGGATTTTGTACAATACAGTTTTCAAATGTTCTACAATCACTTGAAGGATAACAATATACAGATGGAACAACATTGGGTTTGGTCTGACGGTTGTGTAGGGAAATTTAAAAATGCCTGTGTCTTCCAATGGTTGTGTATGCTCCACAAAAGGCACAAGGTGCCACATATTTGGAACTATTTTGAGACCGGACACGAAAAAGGTGATCATGATGGAGCAGGTACGTCCATCAAGAATGCATTACATAGGAAATAAATTAAGTTCACAAATTTATCACTCATTCGATATGAAAAGACCATTGTTGAATAGTGCTCTTTAGTCATGGGGGAGGGAGCAAGAAGGCATGAAGATAAGTCAACTGATAAATCACATGTAGATAAATATTTTTGGTAGGTGGTGGATGTAGATCGATCACATTTATATTAGTGAAAGACTGTACAAGGAACTCATCCATTTCATTTAGTTAGAACATCAGTCAATGCTATACCTGAAATGTGGACAAGGAAACTCTCTTTATTTTGTTCTTCATGCAGTGGTGGTAGATGAGACTCATGTGAATTCACATATTGGGTGTTGGGACCGTGTATCAATCCCAATTGGTTGATGTATGGCTACATAATTATCCAAATTGGAGGAGGAAAAATCAAGCATTTCAACAGACTATGACCACATATAAGATCTCATACAACTAGGTTCGATTAATATTTTGAAAATTTTGACAACTTGTTATGTCTAGTTAGTTGACTCAAATGTTGGCACTATTGTTTATGCAGGGCACATATATGTAGTGGTTTCCCCAAGACGTAATGCATGGTGCACTAATTATTGGCTGGCACATTACTTGGAGGGTAAGCAGACCTTCAATGTCCCATTAAGGGACTGCGAGGACAATGATTTTCCGATTGGGTCGATGGTTATAAAAGGAGAGTATTTGAACCAGGTTTCCCACTCATATGCTATAAAAGGGTATGTATTTGAATATTATAGACCGGGTCATATTTTATACCATTGCACACACTTAGTTATTGGCACAAACCTCTAGCTGCAAACAATTCCAAGGAAGAACTCATCAAAGGCACGATGCTTATTTCCTGACTCCGAACATGATAGGTTAAAGGAGATCGTTGGTATTAGAGATGATCCTGATGGTCTAGTCAAATGAACATAGGTAGGTAATCTAGTATGTGGTTTGTGTGAAATTCTAAATCACATCAGATCATGGAACCGAGTATACCTCACAGATAAAGAATGAGCAGAAAAGATGAATTACAGTGAAAATTGAAGTAAAAATGAGCAGACAATTAATCGTGCATGAGAACTTAGATAGGAATAGAATAATGTCACATGATCCAATAATCAATATAATCAACAATGATGTTACAATGGAGAGAATTCAAATAACCTAGGATAATTCAAGTCTTGTTCTGTCTAGCATAGGAATTGTCACCTCTATTAGTGCTCCGAAGCTCCCAAACTCAGTTAAACTCAACCAAATCTCAGTTAACTGAAGCTACTATCAGTTAACTAACCAAGGAGGGCGCAATCATGATTTTTTCATGAAAATAACTTAGAAAAGGGATCATTAGGCCATAATCAGTGGCAATGAAAGCATAAACCCCCCACAAGAGTTAGCTAACTCAGGTGGACTGAACTAGAACACCGAGTAGGCTCCTAAAATGTAGCGACCTTCCTTTAGTGGTCCTAAAATCATGCATGCAGGGTGCATTAGGCGGCTAATTGATCCTAGATGACATATGCACACCACTAGGTGGAAAATCACATTACTAAGTGTTATCAAATGGTAAATAATGCAAGTAGGACAAGGATGGAGTATTAAAATATCCTAACACCCCCCCCCCTTAATCCAAACTTACGCATCTTAGTCCCTAGTTACTAAGACCAAAGGTCACCCATACAATCAAATAAATGATGAAAATAAAATAAAGGTCCATGAAACAAGGTAATGGGGAAAACCTCATGGGAAACTCCCCCTTAAAAAAATAGGACATCATTAGGGAATTCAAATGACCTTCACACTAAGAAGAGAAGGAAAAATTTTCCTCAGTGAAATCCTTTGTAAAAATGTAGGCAATATGCTCCTATGTAGGATAGAAATCCATGTGTTGGATCTAGATCTTGATCTGGATCTGATCCTCTGATGTACTTCCCACTATGTCAAAGTTGTATTTTCCAAAATAAGTCTTCTAAGAACCCTTATTTCTACTAGAGCGAATGGCTCATTCTAGTCCAAATCATTAACCTTTGAGTACCCTTTGTCAAACAACCAAGATTTGTACTTGGTTGTAGATCCCCCATGACAAGTCTCTTCAAGGGATTGTGGATCAAACCCCATCATCATGTAGCACCTCTCTGAGAGAAGTGGATCAGCATGACATAGTGCAAGGTTTTCATAATACTGAGATCTGGTGGTTCTATGGCAAGGATAATTTTAGGGGCAAAATTTAGACCATGGGCTATTTTTCCATGTTTTTTTTCAAAACAATATTCGCCAATTTGCATTTTTTGAAGCCCCATTTCGCCCAATTTTGATGGGGCAAAATGTTTTCACTCTAAAAATCGCCAAATTATTATATCTACTATATAAAATCCTTAGAAATTGAAATAATTTTAGAAAAATATCACCAAATATTTTATAGTTGACATTTTAAGAATTGGTAAGATTCGCCAAGGTTTATACACTTTTAAATAAGTATGGGTCCTTAAAATTATCCCTGTTCTATGGTTAGATGGATCCCCAACTATGTTCCCAGAAGTTACAAGGACTTTGTGAGCCCATATTGGCCTTGGCCTTAGATTGGGGGTAGGTGTTGGATATGGATCTGGATCTAATTGAACTTTATTCTCAACATCAAGATCTTGATCCTCATCTTCATTAGAAGAGATATCACTTTGATCTTCATCATATGCCAATGGAGTATGCAGAGAGTATGGAAAAAAGTGAGAGAATTCATATTCCTTTGAGGCATGGTTTTCAAACCCTTTCGCTATAATATTCCCAAAAGATATCTCTGCAATCTCCACTATGTCAGGACGAAATACCACTTTCTTTGGTGAACCTATGGGAGTCATATGATAGACAAGAAAAAAAATTGTTGACAAAGAAGGCACAAATAGAACATTTTTTATCTTTCCATGCTCTAATTGTATTGTTCCCTTCCCTTCAGCTGAGATCTGAGAATCATCTCCCTTGTGAATACTAGGACCATCTTTGAGATATAGAGAAGAAAATGATTTTTTGGAGGAAACCATGTAGTTGGAGGCTCCTAAATCTTTGAGGAAGGCTTGTGATTGCGAAAATCCATCCTTCAGTGCATGGCATCTCTCATGGCCATTGGACTCACTTCCAGAATCAGTCTCTCTTGCACCTTCTAGGAGGGAAATGTTACGTTGTTCAATAATTTTTGTCATATGGTATATCTTCTTCTTCATGCATGAACTCTCTCTAGATGGTTTTCTTTCTTGCAATAGGAACACTTGGATTTATCAAATCCATTTTTATTATCCTTCTTGGAGCTGGAGGCTCCTTCCGATGGATTATAATTTCTATTATGCTTGGTCTCAAGTTTATTCTTCTCTTTACCCTTGTTCTTCCCTTTGGAATTCGCACTTTTTGACTCCCCAACCATAAGAGCCTTATTTTTGGAAGCTTTCAAAGCGCCCATCTAAATCAGTTTGTCTTGATCTTGGATGAGAGATTCGGTGAATGCATCTAGAGAGGTAAGTTTCTAGTTGGGGACTAACAATTTCCCTGATTGGAATGTAGAAAGAAAAATGGAGAACTCCAGACCAAGCTTGCTTAGAATGGATAGCACCAACTACTCATCCTTCTTCTCAATACCACACTGCTTGCATATCATGACCAAATATTTTAATTTGGAAAGAATTGCTGGATGGTTTCAAAATTGTTGGGTTGAAAAGAAATCAAATCATTCTCCATAATATGGCCCCTTAGCTCATATTGTCTGTTGAAGAGGGTCTCCAACTTCAACCAAACCTCTTTTGAAGTCTTTAATCCATCGAGGTGGAAGATTAGAACTCTGGAAATATGAATACACATGAAACCAAATGCTTCATCCAATCTATTCAAATACCCTTCCTTCTCAACAATTTCTTGAGGTTCAACCTCATCCCTCCAATCAAGATAATTGAAGAGTGTCAAGATTCTTGGAGATAAGGGAACATTCAAATTCTCCATATGAACTGCTAGAGAGAATACAACTGAACTGTTGGACTGAAAAACCTTCAAAATCCTGCAAAAAAAATCAATTTTGGAGATAAACTACTACTGAGCACTTCTTTAGGACAACAAGAACATTTTTCTGGATCCTTCACACCTGGCTATACCTAAAAGCATTTCTCCAATGAATTCAATGCAATGGCACCATGATTGGATGTGGAAATCTAGAGGGTTCTGGTGCACTACTGAAAGTAGTTGCTCAACCTATGCACATTGAGATATGGTACCATGTGAAATTCTAAATCACAGCAGAGCATGGAGCTGAGTATACCTCACAGAGAAAGAATGAGCAGAAAATATTAATTACAATGAAAATTGCAGTAAAAATGAGCAGACAATTAATCATGCATGTGAACTCATATAGGAACGTAATAATGTCACATGATCCAATAATCAGTATAATGAACAATGATGTTACAATGGAGAGAATTCGAATCACCTAGGAGAATTCGAGTTTCTGTCTGTCTAGTATAGGAATTGTCACCTCTATCAGTGCTATGGAGCTCCCAAAATCAGTTAAACTCAACCAAATATTAGTTAACTGACACTGCTATTAGTTAAATGACCAAGGAGGGTGCAATCATGAGTTTGTCAATCAAATGACTGAGAAAAGGGCACATGAGGCCACAATCAATGGAAATCGGAGCATAAACCCCCCACAAGAGTCATCTAACTCAGGTGGACTGAATTAGAACACTGAGTTGTCTCCTAAAATGTAGGGAACTGCCTCTAGTGGTTCTAAAATCATGCATGCAGGGCGCAGTAGGTGGCCAATGGGTGCTAGATGACATCTGCACACCACTAGGGGGAAAATAACATCACTAAGTGCTATCAAATAGTAAATAATGCAAGTAGGACAATGATGGAGTATTAAACTATCCTAACACCCCCCGTTAATCCAAACTTGTGAATTCGGGGCCCTGGTTATTGAGACCAAAGGTCACCCATACAATCAAATAAACGATGAAAATAAAATAATTGTCCATGAAACAAGGTAATGGGGAAAACCTCATGGGAAAAACCCATTCATGTGCATCCATTTGAATCCACACCATTTTTCTTCAAAGATGCACAAGAGTCCAAAAAACCATAGTCTGTGCATTCATGTGCATCTACTTGAATCCACACCATTCTGCACAATTATGCACAAGAATCCAAAAAACATCATGATGGAACTATATATGCATTGCAAAAAAGATTCTTCTATTCATGTGCATTCATTTGAATCCAAACAATTATGCTACAAATATGCACAAGAGTCCAAAAAACCCTAGTTTGTGCATTCATGTGCTTCTGTAAGAATCCAAACCATTGTGCACAGGTATGCACAAGAGTCTAAAACACTTCATGCTGCAACTATATATGCATGCTAAAAATATTCTTATATTAATGTGCATCCATTTGTAGCTAAGCCATTTTGCTACAGACATGTTGAAGGGTCCAATAAACACTAGTTTGTACTCTAAACTCCTACCCTAGAAATCCTAGCCTATAAACCCTAAAGAAAATCCTATAAACCCTAGCTTGTATCCTAAACATCTATATTTGAATCTCGAACATCTCAAACATCTATAGTTAAATCTCGAATGTCTTAAACATATGTATTTGGCATCTACCTAGAATGTATAACCTTGAATTAGATTATTTCTATTATTATTAAAAAAACTATACAAGTTTGGTGTTCCTCAAACATTGAATATCAATTTTAGTATCCCTTTGAACTCAATGGGATCTACCAAACTTGGAGATCTTCAAAACACCAATTTGTCCCTGAAATCCTTTAGGGTGCGAGTTTTAACGGGCCATAAAATGGTGACCATGGCTCGGATCGAGAAACCGTCGAATCTATTGGATTTAGGACATCGAAATAGTGCTAGGGGTTCCCATCTCCTTCGGGTCCATGAACCATTGTTCATCTTTTAGGTCGATTTTGGAAACTAGGGTTTTGCTCAGTACGGGTCTATGCAATTTTTGCACATAGGGTCAACTTTGAAAGACCCTCAACCGAGAACTTGTGGCTAGAGCTACCACATGGAACCTGCCTAGACACACTTGCAGGACCTCCCAGAACCTAGTTTTGTTGTAGGTTTGGAATTCTATTCCCCCGGCAGGGATTGAACAAGTGTAGTTAAAATCCTTTTGGGTGCGAGTTGTAACAGGCCATAGAATGGCGACTGTGGATTGGATCGACGAACCATCGACTCCGTTGGATTGAGGACATCGGGATAGCGCTATGGGTGCCCCTCTCCTCATGTTCCATGTCCCATTGATCATTTTTTAGGTTGATTTTGGAAACTAGGGTTTTGCTCCGTAAGGGACTATGCAAATTTTGCACATAAGGGTCAAATTTGCAAAATCCTCGATTGGGAGATTATGGATAGTGTTCCCATGTGGAAACTTACTAGACACACGTGTAGGACCTCTTGGAACTCGGTTTTGTTGCACGGTTGAAATTCTATGCCCTTGGTCAGTATTCAACAAGTGTCCCTAAAATCCTTTGGGGTCCAAGTTGGAACGGGCTATAGAATGATGATCACTGCTCAAATCAATGAACCATTAACTCTATTGGATTCAAGACATCACAATAGTGCTAGGGGTGCGTCTCTCCTTTAGGTCCATGGCCCATTGATCATATTCTAGGTCGATTTTGGAAACTAGGTTCGCTCAGTAAGGGTCTATGCAATTTTTGCACATAGGGGTCAGCTTTGCAAAATCCTCAATCGAGAACTTGTGGCTAGTGTTCCCACATGAAAAATTTCTAAACACACTTGTAGGACCTCCCGAAACACAGCTTTTTTGCAGGGTTGGAATTCTATGCCTTGGTTAGGGATTGAACAAGTGTCCCTGAAATCCTTTTGGGTGCGCTTTGTAACGTACCATAGAATGGTGACCATAGCTCGAATCGATGAAACATCTACTCCATTCAATTTAGGGCATCAGGATAGTGCTAGGGGTGCCCCTCTCCGCTGGGTCCATGGCCCATTGATCATCTTGTAGGTCAATTTTGGAAACTAGGGTTTTCTCAGTAAGGGACTATGCAATTTTTGCACATAGGGGTTAACTTTGAAAAATCCTCGACCAAGAGCTTATGGATATCATTCCCATGTGTAAAATTACCAAACACACTTGCAGGACCTCCCGAAACCTTCTTTTGTTGCACGGTTGGAATTCTATGCCCCCGATCGGTATTCAATAGGTATCTCTGAAAGCCTTTCTGGTGCAAGTTGGAACGGGCCATATAATGATGGAATTTCCTCGGATCGATGAACCATGGAATCTGTTGGATTAAGGACATTGGGATAGTGCTAGGGGTGCCCTTCTCCTTCGGGTCCATGGCCCATTGATCATCTTCTAGCTCAATTTTGGAAACTAGGGTTTCACTCAGTAAGGGACTTTGCAATTATTCCACATAGGGGTCAACTTTGCAAATTCCTCCACCCAAAACTTGTGGCTTTCGTTCCCACATGGAACCTTCCTAAAAACACTTACATCACCTCCCAGAACCCAGTTTTTTTGCATGGTTGGAATTCTATGCCTCTGGTAGGGATTGAACAGGTTTCCCTGAAATCCTTTAGGGTGCGAGTTGTAATAGACCATATAATGGTGACCGCGGATCAGATCGAATAACCGTCGAATCCGTTGGATTCAGGACATTGAATTGATGCTAGGGTTACACCTCTCCCCTAGGTCCAAAGCCTAGATATTTCCTTATAGGATTATTTTTGAAACTAGGTTTTCTCTCAGTAAGGGTCTATGCATTTTTTGCACAAAGGTGTCAACTTTGCAATATTTTGATTTTGATTGTATAACTAGAAATTCAAAGAGTGGCACTGAAACCCACCACATTGCACTCTTAATAGATTGCTATGTCTTTAGTGTGCCATGTCATTTGACATGTCCTTATTGTTCCACTATATTTGCATTTTGAGCAATTAAAGTCGTTTTTAAGAATTCAAACTTCCAAATAAAAAAAGGGAGGTGTTGTTTCATCTATGATACCTCTCTCATCTTTTCTAGCTTGATCACTTTCCTTGACTTGTCCTTTTAGTTTCTTAGGAGCCACTTGCAAAAAAAAAAATTATCAGGCTTTCTAATCTCTTTCATTTGAATTGGACAAGTATTGAAGTCATTTGTAAATTTTTGTGGGGTAAATAATTATTCATTTATGTGGGCCACACAGGTGCATCACTTGGGTGTGTCAACTATTTGCATCCTTTATGTTTTTTAGGTTCTTATGTGGGTAAGGTGCTTATGTGTTCCACTTGGTTGGTCCAATTGCTTGGGTGTGTTGGGTGCTTATGTTTGTTAGGTCTATTGCAACGTGACTTAGGTAGTTAAGGTTAGGATCATTAGTAGGTTGTGTGTTGGGGGTTTTGGGGCTAGTGGGTTAGCCATAAATGGTATTGTGGTATATGGATTACTTTTATAGGGGTTTCGTGGGTCAAGGTAAAAGATAAGTATCACCTATGTGGGAAAAATAAGTGTGTTTCAAAGGTGTGACATCTATGTGCATCCTTTAATATGTCCAATAGGTGCTTATGTAGGTTACGTATTCATGTGCTTGAGTTAGATTAGTTTGTTCCTTATGTGTGTCACTTGAGTACATTGGGTGCTTATGTTCCTAAGGTGAAACATGAGATGCATTAGGTGGTTATGATTAACAATGTTAGTTTGTAATGATAAAAAAGGATTTGAGTGTAGTTGGTGAGTGAAGTTTATGATAAAGGGATTATTGATTTAGGGGTCAAGGGTCATGTTAATAGGATAGTGTCATATTGAACTTATGTGCATGCCCATGTTCATTTTTTTTATCTTTGTGTCATCACAATAAAATTTAACCTGCTTATATGGGTTGCATGAGTGCATCACATGTGTGTGAAATTCTAGATGCATAGCCTATGTGTGCTTGTCCCACTTGTTAAGTTTTTATGTGGGTTAGGAGTTTATGTACATCACTTAGTTGTATTAGTTTCTTACTATGTAGGTTAAGTGTGTTAGTACATTGTGTGGATTAGGTGCGTCACTCACATCATTTCACATGAAATTTCATATAATTTGATTGTGGTCAGGAACATGATGTAAATGCGCATTGTTGTGGATACAATTTAACATTGTATATGCAATTGGATCATTGTCAATAACATTGTAAATGTGCATTGTTGTAATTGTGCATTTTTCTCAACATTCTAATTGATATCTCCATGCAATTTTCCAAGCTATAAAAAAATGGAAAAATTACGCATATAAACATTATTGGCCACACATGTATGATCACATATAAGACCGAACTATGAAGATGTAAAGAGACAATCTGAAATATATAATATATCATGGAAGTCATATAATACAAAAATAGAAGGCCCTTAAATGGCCTTTCAATGTACATGTATCAATAAGTTCAATGATGTACATGTAAACAAAAGTACATATGTCCACGATCATGTACATCAAAACTATAACTTCCTCTTGTAAACAAAAGTATGTCTGTCCTAGACTACACATCAAAACTCTAACTTCCTCTTTTTTTCCCAGACTGTGATACATCTTTCCTCTGTCTATGACTGTTGTGCATCTCTGGAGACTGCAAGTCAAATATCATATTTCTTGATCAGGTAACTGAACTAATACCAAATCACTAACTTAAAAAATTTAAAATACGACTCAAATGCTTATAACAAACACTCACTGAATCCATCTCAAGAATAGAGGCCTATGGTGTCCTCCTCATAGCCGAAAGCCTATCAGAAATGGTGCTCTACGAATAAAATATCCTATGTCAATTAGATCAACAATTATCAACATGTATGTGTGATAAAGTACTAACCAATTTTATAATTGATGAACATGTCTCACTGAAAAAATATGCTCTGGGACAGGAGATTGAGTGTCATATGTAGAAAGCGGATCCATAGGTTGAACATGAACTTGGGTCACATTCTCTACTGGACTAGACTGGCGCTACATTCACCAAATAGTAAAATGGTTAAAGACATCATGCATGTGCATACACAATACAAATGAATTGTACATGTAAAAATATTCAAGTAGATACATATGCATGGCTTGTTCCCATTGTACATGCAACCTGAATGGTAGCATCAACAACCCCGCAAATGTCTGGCATGCAGGACTCTCCATCCTGATGTTGTAAACATGCGAAAAAAAGCATTAATAAAAACAAGTTGTGGAGTGAAGTGAAATCTAACCAACAATTATCATCGAAGGCTATGTAAATTACCGTGGAATCAGTAGGTACACCCACTCTTTTTATGGAAGAGATCTGTCTAGTCTAGAAAGATCCTTCTCTACATTTAGACTATGGGGAGAGCCAAACCAAAGCGGTGGTGGATTGAGTTGCATTAATGCATGCAGTCATAGAGCGTTGTCATAGTTAGACATGGACATGAATGAATGAATAAAGATGTATTGAAAAACTAACATGTTTTAATACTTACCACTGCTTGGTACATATCTCCCCCATTGGGAGGGATCAGTACTAACAAATTATTGCCCCTCTGTAGAGCCGAATAACAAGGTCTGCAAGTTTAAAGATTATAAATGTTAGCAATCTATAAAGAAGTACACTAATAAAAAAGAATTTGAACAAGATTAAGTCATGAACCATGTACTTACATTCTTGAAAAACTCGTAGAAGCCTGTTGTGGGGAATTCTCTTAGATCAATGTCTCCTGCATCCTGTTGAGAATGCGGTGCTTGTAACTTCAAAAATTGTAGATATTATACCATCTAATAAATTAATCAACTAGCATGTATTAACGAACTGACATGTATTAACAAAATGACATGTTGAAAATATGACCTCAGTGTTGGTTGTTGCCACCTCAGATATGACAACACCAGGTACACTACCACCCACTGCAGAGGGATCAAGCTCCTGCAAGGTTAAAAATTGTATATATTAACAATCTTTTAATGTGCACAATATGGAAAAAAATAATTTGAACAAAAAAATAACGTTTTAACTTTGTCCATACGTAACCATAAGTCATCGTAGATGTGCCATGTGTTGGTCCACAACCATATAAGGTTTGCCCAAATTTCGTGCACATGTGTGGCCGAATCTATGGCTCATGTGATGTCCATCTATCCCCACTAGTGGATGGTCCTCTCCCGCTAGAGGTTGATGGTTGTACCCCACCATAGGAAGAGGTCCATTCCTAGTCAATAGTTGTACTGTGGCGTACAATGACCTGAGCTAGCATCAGAAATGCATCTTGTGTCTGAGGTATCATTGTATGCCCATGAGGGATGTCTGTCCTTGGAAGCTGTCTACGAGGTGGAGGTATCCATTGATTGGAATCTCTATGCCTATCATTGGGACGATTTTGGGGCATCCGCATAACAGCTCCCTGGAACCCCAACATATAGAAATAGTTGACATGTTTACCCATCACAAACTCATCATAAAGTTTTCAAAATAAGTATATCATCAATTCCCTGTTGTTGTGTGTGGGAATTTCAAATACCATATACCATCGATCCATCCAGTTATCTCTGATTGGTGGAAAAACACACTGCTCAATTGAAATATGTGCTCTAATAGTCTCTGGAATGGCATGTGTCCCAAGCACTCTAAAAAGTGAATATATTTTATGATTATTTATTTTTAATTTCTTCACCTCATTGTAACTCAATCCATTGGCATATTCTTGTCGTTTCCTTTCTCTGTACGATTCTATGTTGTACAATGCACCATTTGAGTGACTGATAGTATCCACAATATCATCTAGTGATGCTTGCAATGAGTGAAGGATTTCAACTCCACCCCACCAAGTTCTACCGATCTCTCTCAATATCTTTGCATTCTGATCCATAATAGCCACTGCAATCATAAATATAAAAAAAAAATCATTAGAAAATACATATGGTATAATGACATCTATAAGCAATGGAAAATATAAAACTAGTGTACAACAAATAACAACATGAACTATTTAGAATTTGAAATTTAAAATTGAACAAATTATACACTAAAGACTAAACATTTAACATTTTTCCATCTTAATTTCATGTTGTATGTGTGTATTAATTTCAATTGGCAGATACATACATTAAATGTCCTAAGTGTATATATGTTGATTGGGAATCTTCTCTACCTTATTTTTAGGCTTGGATTATGAAGTTTAATAAGAAATGTAGGGGGTGATTCCACGAAGGTGGTTCACCATTTTTGGCGGATGGAAGCTAAAAAAATTGTTTTTCGAACCCTCGATCAAGGTATTTTCAAGCCCTCGATCGAGGTTTTAAAAGCTCAATCGATGGTTTTAAAAGATCGATGGAGGGTTTTAAAATACCTCGATTGAGGGTTTTAAAAGCTCGATTAAGGGTTTTAAAAGCTCGATCGAGGGTTTTAAAAACCCTCGATTGAGGGTTTTAAAAGCTCGCAAAAGCTCGATCTAGCTTTTGAAAAACAGAAAAAGGATCATTTTAGGCCCTCGATCGAGGGTTTTAAAATACCTCGATCGAGGTCTTGTTAAACCCTCGATTGAGGTATTTAGCTTAATCGAGGGCTTAAAAAACAGGCCGAGAGCCATTTTCACTGCTGAATGAAATTTTTGTTTGCCTTCCACAGAGTTAAACCATGTCATTAAATGCTTATTAATGAGCGGACTTGATACCATTGGATTTGTCAACGAATCCTCTATCTAGATATATAAAATTTACGAATTTTTATCTTCATATGTCTTTTGTTTTTAAATTTCTATTAAAACTTGCCCTAAAAAACCCTGTCGACAACTTCGATTGAGCTCAAAGATAAATCCACAAAATTCAAAATACACATCCAAAAAATTTGAAAAAATACACATGCCCTAGATAATCACGTCCTCTTTAAAATTGTATTTTTAGTTTTGCAAATTATGTAAAAAATCAAAATATTTCGTGCACGCACACACATGTGTGCAAAATGCGACTTAAATATTCATTGGTCATTTTCGAAAAATAATAATAAATATATTTTTTCGAGAAAAATTAAAAGAAAAATATGTAAGCCCTAGTGCATTCTGTCTAGATCATGTTCACATGTTTCATTTTTTAAAATTATTACTTTAACATTTAATTATTGTGCAAGCACACAAACTACTTGTTAATTGCTCTTCAAATTTTTAAGTACACATGTTTCATTAAATGAAAATTCGACATGATATATGACATTCGTATATTTTGAAAAAAATATCATTGGAAAGCCAACATAATTCTCTACATTTTGTTTTTCAACCACATGTCAAAATTCATGTGGCAAGTATGAGTTTCGAGGGATTCAATTTAATACATGGGTAAAATTTCTATTTTTCACCGTCATATTTGGCCAAAAAGAGTTACCCATCTTCATGGAATCACCCTAGGGTGTTGACTAATGCCCTTGGAGGACCAGCTCCAAGATTCCAGGTAGAGGCAAGGGCTAGAGCATAGAGCAGGGGGCACATGGTGGTATTGATGAATAAAATCCCAATATAGGAAAGGATTTTGATATATGTAATTATTTGTTGTGTCGTGAAGTTTTTTGGACTCTATAGACCATTTAGCATCTTTGTTTATATGTAATTTTGGGCATATATCGATTTCACCTAATGTTATTTTAGTTGTATGCACTCTTTCTATATACACATGAGAAACTTTGCATATTTGTTTATAGTGGTTTGGGATCTAGAATTCAACAGAATTAACAGTTTTCGATCTTTTAGGATTGCAAGGTTTCCACTGGATTCTATGATGTATGATATTATGGGATTGACATGTAATCAAACAAATCAACCTCCCTATGATTCTTGATGATGGTAGAGACTATTGTTGAACTCCTAGGAGTTGTATTGACCCTAACCAAAATGCACCCTTGACTAAAGTGAAAAAAATTATTAAGCACGTGAAGTTTCTCTATCCTATCTTAAAACTTGGATTAAGAAGTTTCATCAAAACTATAAGTTGTTGACTAATGTCCTTGGAGGACCAACTTCGATATTGCAAGTAGAGGCAAGGACTAGAGCCTAGAGGAGGGGTAAACGATGCTATGGATGAATAAAATCTCAATATTGGCAAGGATTTTGATATGTTATTATTTGTTGTGGCGTGAAGTTTTTTGGACTATATTGGCCATTTAGCATCTTTGTTTATGTATTTTGGGGAAGATATCAATTGTACTTGATTTTTTTTAGTTGTAAGCAACCTTGCTATATACATGATAATCTTTGGATATTTGTGAATATTGGTTTGGATTCACAAGGATGCTTGAAAGTATATATTTATATATTCAAACTGATTTGATTTTTACGAGTTAATTGAGGTAATTTGTTTTGGGCATAAAAATATTTGGAGTTATGGTCTAAATTTCTTTTAGGGCATACAAATTTAAAAATTTATGGATTCAATTGATTTTAGGGCATAAAAAAACAAAAAATATAGAAATTTTAGAAGGGTAGAATTTGGTTTAAATACCCAAGGTTGAAGAAATTGGTGCCCAAGGTGGAATATTTGGGCCCTATACTTCAAAACGAGTTCACCATTACTCATTTCATCGTCGTCACTGCTCGGTTGTTGTCATGGAGGAAATGATGGGCTCGGCCCGTTTCGTGCATAAACCATGTTTCAAAAAATGCGTACATGTTTATCAGATCATAAAGTGTACACGTTTATTAGCTCAAAACATGTAAGTGTTTTGTAACTACATAACATGTATGCATTCTCTTTAACTATCCTACTTGGCCTTCAACGTGGCAGGGTCAAGATTGCTTGAATGGGTTTCTTGAATCTACCATTGCATCTAAAAGGTCCCTCAACTTTGTGCACTCACCTTGTAACAGAATTTAAAGCATATAAATTGCTTAATAGATTAATCACTACATGCAATTTGTTTCTAGAACATATTTGTTAGTTTTATAGAATTATTCTAGCAAACTACAAATTGCAAATTACATTTTCCATGTTTCTAGATAATATTCATTTATAAACTAATCCAATTTCTTCTTTAAAGAGGATTACAAATTACATTTTCTAGGTTTCTAGATAATATTTATTTATAGACTAATAGAATGTATGTATATGGCTAGACCATCATGCTTCATTCTTTCAGGAACTTGTCTCAAAAATTAGGATTCTAATCTTTTACTTCTTATGCCACTAAATGATTTTGTAGCACAATGTGCTCACAAACTATGTGCATTTGATGTACATCCATGTAGTGGCAAGGGGAAGAGAACTCAAGTACATCTATGGTCTTGCAAGGGGAAGAGAACTCAAGAAGTTTTCATGTACAAGTTTACCCAATCTATTATATGTCAAGCCATGATAAACAGGGACTTTGTAGGGTAAGATTATTGAAGGTGAGTAGGATTGTATGCATATGTAACATTTATGCATAAATTAAAATGTTAAAAACTAGTATTTGATCTCTTTTATTATTTAGTAGATATGGAGGGAAGATCGATTTATAGTGGTTTAATATGTAAATTACTAGTAAGTAAATCTATATTTTAATGATGGTTCAACTAAGAAGGAATAACATTAATTGGAATATATATAATTTTGGATTTGAAATTTAAGAAAATATTGTAAAATTTATATTTACTTAATTTTTATTATTATTTTAAAGTGTCAGTTGTTAATTTCATGTTTAACAATGAATTACAATTCTTCATATTGAAAACACTTCTCTAATAAAAATAATATTAATTTTTTAATTTAAAAAAAAAATCTAAATATAAAAAAAATAAGTAAATAAGATTATTACAATTCCAACTTAGTCCTAAATATTTTAAACGTTTTGCACATCTATTAAATAGTTCAGAAAAAAATAATATAACATGCTTTAAAATTTATGGATGGAATGAAATCGTATCATTGACATTATAAGCCTTATTATAAGGAAACAAAAACATTTAACCATGATAGAATAAAGAAACAAAAACATTCGAATCTAATGGAATAAAGTTTATATTTTAAAAAATAACAATAAAATCAATTTTATAATTTTTTTTTTAAATTTTAAGAGTTTTTTCACTAGAGAAAGATGAACAGATAACCTAGGTTCAGATCAACCTAAATTTGAAGCACTCATCCTCAACTAGTTTGAAATGAAAATGATGAGGGACAATACCTATAATTCTTAACCAATTTGAAATGAGAATTTACCTGGCCAGGCTTTAAACTTGTATTATTTCATGGCTTAGGGCATAATACTCGCCATTTGCTTCATTCCATGTGAATTACATACTGCAAAACTGACAAAAATACTCGCCATTTGGTACATTCCATGTGTATAACATGGATTGAAAATGCTGCATACTGCAAAACTACAACAACCTGACCACGCTTTAAACTTGTTTTATTTCATTGGCTACGGCATGAAACTTGCCATTGCCAATGCAGGTACAGCGTAAGACTCATTCTCAGAAGATGAAAGGCCATGCACACTCACTATGAAAGAAAAAGAACCATCCAAATTCTTTCCTTCGACTGGACTTGACAGCTGCATAATATAGTCGCCCACCTTATAAACTTCCAAACAGTATTCATCGTCTATGCTCTCATGGTAGTCAGATTTGCACACAAAGTAAAACACGCTCTGCGTCAACAGCGCCATCAAGTTAACAAAACACAGCAATCCTACAAGAAATGCCCCATACACTACCCTGGCCGCTATTCCTACGCCATGGTCACGCCCATCAATGACCCTATACAAAAACAACCCTCCAATACCTCCGCTAAATATGAAGTAAAGCATAAACAGAACCAAGGCCGTTATCTGCTTTCCTTTGATGAGATTCTTGCTCTTCTGCATGGCGGCCAGGCCGTAATATTCCTCCTCCATCACAGATACAACGCTGGCGAGATACCACACCGTGCTTATATACACATCGGCGCAGATGAAAACCAAGATTATAAGAAGTGAACTGAAAACAAAGCCACCCGAATTCAATTTATAACCCGATCCCACGGACAACAATGCGAGCAGAAAGAGGGTCGATACAGCTGCATTGTAAAAGACCAAGAAAATTATATAATTCCAGATATAAGTTATCATGAGGCGATCCCAGACCTTGGGAACGATTCTCATAACTCTCGCCCACGACAAATTCTCGGCGTCTGCAGCGTATATGGAGGCCACTGTGTACACCACTGCCGCCGTCGATAACATCCGGAAAGCAGAAATGAAGAATATGACCGCCGCTATGAACAGAATAAGCTCCCTCGATTCCGAGATCAATTCCCTCAGAGTACTCTCGCTGGCGGTGCTGCCGGCCTCCATTTGATAATACAATATAACTTTGTTACAAGTTATTTTACGGAGCAGAGGTTCGGAGACAAAAGTGTGCCCCAGCATTGCAAAAGAGAGGGGAAGAAGCAGGCACAGGGTGAGCCCCCGTAGAAGTTTATTGCAGGAGGAACGAAAGAGGATGTTGAAGGCCTCTCTCACGATTCCAAAAGCGCCGAGAAACGGGAGCTCCTGAGCTGCAGCTTCTGTATCCATTGCCTAAAGCAAAGAGAGTTGCTGTTGTTCTTTTTTCTGCTCAATTTGCAGTAGTTGCTGCGAGCTGTGAGGTTTAACGGAGGCTTACACAAAGTATTACTTATGGAGCGTTGCTGGGTTGATTAAGCTCGTTCCGGAATGGATGGGACGTGTGAATCACAGTGCAATCGTTCGTCCCTCCTTTCTTTGACGGGCTGATCACGGTAGCAACACTGAGTCTATGTTTTTCCTTTCATTGACCCGATGATTTGGGGGAGTGAACTTCACGCATGAGCTAGGGTACGGTTGCTTAATTTTCTTAAGAATGGTAGTCTACAATTACGTTGAATTTTGCAGGCAAGTGAAGGGGTCGACGTAGACTGTTTTGTGGTTTCCAAAATTATACTATTATTAGTCGTTTCTGGTTGACATATTTTCCTTGGTAAGGATGGGTCATTTTTACATCAATCAGTTTTATTTTTTAAATTAAAAAGAAAATCCAATACGTTGTCTTTTACGTCTTTTATTTTTAAATTAAAAAAAATCATAAATTAGTTTTTGTTAATATAAAAAAATTTAATTACAAAAATTCATAAATTGGTTTTTACTTTTGATTAATTACATGACATTAATATAATATCATATTTGACATTAATATAATATCATATTTGACATTAATATAATATTTGATTGATTACACCCCGGATCTAGGTGACAACCCAACCCACACGAGCCAGATTGCATTTGGCGCCCGCTCTAGCCAGCTCTTGGCGAATACCTGTACCAGCCCGCCTATGGAGCTCTCCACCTGTCAGCGCAGCCTCCAAGACGATGACAATGAGCTTTTATGGGAGCCCCTCCCCCAAGGTTTTGCATTTACTCAACTGCATGCAGAGCACATCACAACGTCGAGAGATGGAGCTAGAAATCCCCTCGAGCATTAATTCACCATTGTCTTCAAGAATGCCAGCCAACAACATTAATTCTCGCTGCAAGGTTAAAACGTGCAGGGTGGGCTCTTCGCGGTTCAACATCGACACTCAGGATCATTCCATAGCTCTGGCCTTCGCCTGGCTTCATCTTGTTGCTACACCTACGTTCCTAGTTCTGGACGTTCTCTGCCAACCTGCAACCATGACGCGTCCAAGAGGCACTCCTTGTCGAGGTGGTAGCAGAAGAGGTTATGGGCGTCGACCCAGGAATATCACGGACTGGACTGCGATGGATGGCTATGCAGAGAGCGTCACCCGCCTCCACCTGCAACCTCATAGACAGTTGGGAAGCTCCCAGAGTTACAACCATTCTAGCTTCAGGAAGAAATGGAGGAACCATCAATCACTACTGGCTCATTAAGAATATGACATGAGTACTTTGGTGGAGGAAGTGGTGGGCAATTGGATCGCTAATACCAACACTCTCAGGGATATCAATGTCAAGCTGACAGACATGACAGATCGTCTCGACATCATCCATACAAACATGACCTGGGAGAATTTCTCCCTTGGATGCAGTAATGAGCTAGAAACCCTTCAAAAAGCTGTTGATAACAATGTGCTAATGGTGCAGGGTGATGGTCAGAACGGTATAGATGCTCAGGTCAGAGAGGACGCTGCTACTCCTTCCGATGACACTACCAGGCCTTCATCCCATGTTCTACGCTCCCCAGGGACGGTAGAAGACTATTACGACAGCTGCCCCATCATTGAAGAAGACCGGGACGTGCTACATGCCGAAGCAATTCCCTAGATGGGCTCCAAGAGTGCTGGTTTACTATTGTAACATCCATCTTTTTTGTTTTCATATTTTTTATAGTCTCCTTTTCATAAATCTCAGCATCTGTGTCATGTATTTTTTGAAAAACACCTAGCTTATATTTTGGGCAGGCCTTCCCCATAAGGTCTTATTTTTGTATAATGTTAGTTTTTACAGTATTTTTGAGCATCTTGGATGGTGGCTTCACTACATGAGGCCTCTCCAGCTGGCGCTAGAACCTCATGCTACCTACGTAAATTCGGCTATGTTTTTTGGCTATGTTAATTAATTTTATCTCTGCAACTTTACAAAAGGAAATATCTAATTGATTACATGACATCATTGTATAAAAATAAAATTTTGATTATAAAATATTTAATCAACATTGTTTTTCGTTGAACTTTTAAAATTTACTAAAATACTTTATAAATAAGATTTAAGTATTGTTTATAAATAATTTAATATAATATTTGATTGATTACATTAAGTTATTATTACGTCATTGTGTAAAAATAAAATGTTGATTATAAAATATTCTCAAACTTGTTTTTCATAACTTTTAAAGTTTATTGAACATCATATATCATTTGATCACATATATTGTCAACACAACTTGATGGCAGATAGACTTACAGGTTACAGAGCTAGGCTCTGTCAGAATCTTTGACTATTAATTCTATGGTGTATCTATTATATCTTCACGATATGTTCAGGTCAGGTGTTGCTTTTTTTTTTATCTTTTTTGTTGAGAAGGAGTATATGAGTATATCTTTGCACTTAAGTCTGTTTATAGACTTAAACATTTTGTACTATTTGATTCAATATGAATACCAATAGTATGTTTTTTTCTGTTGAATTTTTTTTTATTGAACATACTTTATAAATAAGATTTAAGTATTTTTAATAAATAACTTAATATAATATTTGATTGATTACATGAAGTTGATATAATATTTGATTGAAAAAAAAATCATATTCTTCTCATTCATAGAGAAATTAGGAGAATACATTCCACAAGTGCTTCTGCACGATTTTTAAACATTTTCAATAAAGTTCATAATTTTTGCACTGTCCACAATATTACCAAAAAAAGTATATTTCACAAAATAACGCTTTTAGTTAGCTTGTCCAAAAATCTAGAGTCATCCTGTTAGTTTCATGTAAACCATTTCTTTCAGTAGTTATCATGCACATTCCAGCTTCCATTCTTAATCCTTATTTGATAATTCATCCGCTTTCTCATTTTGTTCCCTGTAGACATGGGTGAAATTAATTTGGCAGAAAGATGAAGCTAAAGTTTACAATTTTTTCCCAATGTTTTGTAAATACAAGATTTTGATATTATATTCCTTTCTCATATATTTTATCCATGGCTCTGAGTCACCAAAAAACTTTATAGTCGCCACTTGTTCCTCTTTTGCAATATGCAACAACTTTCTGAGGGCTAAACCTTCTACTCAATTATTGGTACCTGTACCTCCATTAGCTTTAAAATATATAGAAGCATTTTTTGAGAGTATCAAGATACCTCCCAACCCGCAGGTTCTGTTTTCCTTCTCGCAAGCTCCATAAAAAAATCTCACTATCTCTTCCTCTCTAAAACTGATCTCTTGCAAAGTTTTGGCCTTGTGCTCACTTTCCTCTTCCAAAAAAATTTATAAGTTAAAAGGACCTGGGAGATAACAAAAAAAATCGGGTGATGGATGTCCTCAAATATTGATGCATTTCTTGCAATCCATACGAACCACGCTACCAGATATGGCGGACATCTCAGATATTTCAGATCTGGTGATTCATATCACTCTTTTAAGAAGTTTTCAAAGGTGTCATCTTCCCACTTAATATTCATTTGTAATGTTAAACTTAAGATTTTCCAGATTTGTTGGATAAATAAATAGAGAAGAAATAACTGTTCAACATACTCCTCTTCATTTCTACATAGACTGCACCTACCTAGCCCTTGTATCTTCCTTTTTCGCAGCTTGTCCCAAGTTAAAAACTTTCCATTCAAAATTAGCCACATTAGAATCTTACCTTTGTGTGGAGCTTTGGTTTTCCAAAGTGATTTCCACCACCAACATCTAGTTGGAGTGCGGCTCCTCCAAATCAACTTATATGCCTCTTTAACCATAAAAAATCCCCCATCTTCATTACCTTCCCATTTCAATTTATCAGGATTATTTGTTAGTCTTATAAAGCCTTTACATAGTTCGGTTGTCGAACTATTCCATAGCTCTGTCCATATTGCAGGTAAGTCCAACTCTGTCGTAGTACTCCATTTTTGAATTTGGCTTGTCCCCCTTCCTCTCTCAGCTACATCTGCTAAACAAGTGAATCCCCGTTCTGCAAGATTATTTGTTAGAGCCAAAGGAAGCTCAATCATCCCTTTAACTCCCACCTAATTGTCCATCCCAATAAGAATTTCCCTTCCATTACCCACTTCCCAAGCCAAATGGTCTCCTATAAGGAAAGCATCCACAATGGCCTTCCAAAACATTGATCCTCCCCTGCTAGTATTTCGTGGATCCCTGATCCATTCTAAGATTAACAAATTGCCCAAATATTTCTGCTGAAGTATAGATTGCCACTTCCCTGCCTTCGATACAAACTACCAAACAAATTTTGCTTCCTGTGCCGATCCAAAAGTATGTAATTCCTTTAGTCCCCACCCTCCCTCCTCCTTAGATTTTGCTATTGAGTCCCATGAGGTCCAATGGATTCCTTTTTGGAATTTCCTTTCCACAAGAAATCGAAGAATAATTTCCTTAGAGAATTCAGTACCCCTTTAGGGATTTTCGCTATGATCATCCAGTAGACCACTATTGCATTTAACACTCCCTCGATCAACATAGACTTTCCACCTCTGGATAAAAACCTGTTAAACCATAAATTTATGCGCCTTCCCACCTTCACTAGAAGCCAATTCCAATCTTCCTTGCAATAGGTATTGGGTTTCGGATGGAAGCCTAAGTACTTGAAGCCCTCACTCAAAGGTATTTGATCCATTGGCATGATATCCTGGAAGATCTTCATTTAATTTTCATTTATTTCACTGAAATAGCAAGCCAATTTCCCTAGATTTAAGAGCATCCCTATAACTGAACTGAACAGCCAAAACATATATTTAACTACTCTTGTCTCTTCTTTAGAATTCCCCAAGAAAAAAAGTGCATCATCCATGAAAAAGATATGCGTAATCGTTACTTATTTGAAACTAATTCCTTGGATCCTTTTGTTGTCAAGTGCCTCATTCATCAATCTGCTCATCCCATCCATCACTAGAAGAATTAGATAAGGAGAAAGGGGACAGCCCTAAGGCAAACCTCTTGTGGGAGAGAAGAAATTTGAGGCTGCTGCATTAATCAGAAGTGCAAATTTGACTGTTGTGATGCAAGACCATATCCAGTTTACAAAAGGAAGAGAAAAACCCATTTGTATCAGTACCAATCTAATATACATCTAGCAGGTTCTATCGTAAGCTTTAGAAAGGTCAATCTTCAACACCTCAGCAAAACTTTTCCTTTTCTTTATCAAGTGTATACACTACTGAGCACTGCCAATTTATTCATGAATACTTCTATCCGGTAAAAACCCGAACTATTCCGGTGTAATATGAATTGCCAGGAAAGGTTTGAGTCTTTCGACAATAATCTTAGATATTAATTTGTAAATAGAATTACAAAGTGATATTGGTAGAAAGTCCCCGAATGAATCTAGAAAATCCGTCTTCGGAATTAAAACTATGAAGGTAGAATTGATACAAGAAAGAATCTTACCCGAGGATCTGTTGTGCTCAATAACCCTCAGAAGGTCCCCACCCAGAATATCAAAAAAAGCTAAGTAGAATTCAGAAGTCCAGCTGTCCGGCCCCAAACTCCTTTCTTTCTTTGACTTCTTTAAATAGCCCTGCATCTCCTCAATGGATACCAGAGAAAAGAGCTTTTTGTTGTCTTCCTCCTTTATCCATTGAGTAAACTTGGAGGTTGTTTTGACGATATCTGATAAATTATTCAAGGCAAGTTCCATGTAGATCTCAGAAAAAAACTTTACTCCTTCACAAGCCAACTTGCTAAAGCCTCTTACCTTCTCCCCTAAACCTTTTGAAAACTCCCATATACTATTAACCCTCTTCATATGGCTTACCATCTCGTGAAAATAACCATTATTTTCGTCACCTAAGGTTAACTAGACTGCTCTGCACTTTATCCTTACATTACATTGTTATTATGTCATTGTGTAAAAATAAAATTGCGATTATAAAATATTTACAATGAACATTGTTTTTCATTCAACTTTTAAAATTTATTAAAAATACTTTATTTAAATTAATTAAATATTTTTTATAAATACGTTGATATTTAAAAGTTATTATATATGATGCGAATAATCATTAGAGAGATTTTGAGGTCAAAAAATGGCCTACTAAGAGATGTACTACAAAAATATGAGATATATTAAAATATTAGGAATTTGGAGTTTTATGGGGTAGGTATATATGACAAGTCACCTCCCACACTATTTTCTATGCACAATATAAATAACCATGGTTGAGTGACTTTTCAAAATTCACTAGAAATAAAATTAATAAAATAAGTCTACATTGATGTGACTAAGATTCATTGAAAATTCTCAAAAATTTATTGTCCTTTAGCATTTATTTGTCTTGAACTTGCAATTAAAATTAAATAATAAAAAACATTTTTAAGAATTATTTTTTTAATTCTATGTTGACTTTTTATATTTAGTATTTTTCTCATGAATTTAATATAATGTAATTTAATTGAGAATTTATTTACATGTAAAATGTTAATAATATTATTATAATCCACATTGCATTATTATTATTATTATTTATTAAATCTATTATTATTCTTTATTAGTTTGACATTATGTTATTAAATAGAGTGGAGTGAATATATAATTTAAAATTAAAAACATAAAAATGATAATATATTATTTTATAAACAAATGTGAAATGACTTTCTTTATGAATTAAGAGTACTTCACTTGAAAATGACAATAATATTGTTTTATGAAAAAGTGTGAAAAAACATTCATTATGAGTACTTTACTTGAAAATGACAATAATATTATTTTATGAAAAGACTATCATTATGAGTACTTTACTTTATGACTTAAAAATACTTACACCACTACCTTGGTTAACTAATGTGTTTTCATCCACCGTAAAAAATTTGAAAAATAAACATTCTTAACTCATGCAATGCCACCTCAACCAAGGGGGATGATGTCATCTACTAGAATGTGATTGGTTGTTTTTTATAGTACATTTTCTTTGTTTTGAGGCCATTTTTTGACCTCAAAATTTGTCTAATGTTCATTTTTATTTGTGTGGTATTATTATTTTTTTTAAATCATAACATAAATAATTTAGAATCTAAAATTATTAAAGAAAATAAAATTAATAAAAAACTAAAATAAAAATTAATTAAATTAGTAATTAAAATAGATAATTTAATAATTTTTTTGATATAAGTTGCATAACCATTATTAATGGAAATGAGAAACAATGAATCAATTGTATTAAGAAAAGGTTTACATCATATCATCATTAATTAATAATTTGATATAGAATTAGAAAATCCTCAGTTAAAGTTTATAAAATATTTTTTCGATTTCTAAATGTTTTTTTATGAATATATGTTAATTTAAGTAATATTTTTTAGAAAAATGAATTAATGATTGAGAAAAAATTAAGTTAAAGTAAAAATAAACAAAAATGTATTAGGGTAAGTGATTGAGAAGGATCCAAGAAGGCACATATCTAATAGTTAACGGTTTAGAAGGCTCCTTCTCCTAGGATTTATCAAGGCTAAGTTTTCTAGGATTAAGATGAGACCATTGGATCAGAACGCATCTCGAGGAGATGGATCATCTCACCTTTTACCCTCCGTGACATATGATAATGATCGAATTTTTCCAGGAGCATGATCATCTCACCAATTATCCTCTCTGACACACGGTTTTGATCTAACTTTTACTGTACCTTCTTCCCAGCTAGACTATCCTACATTTTCTTGCATGCATGAACCGAGAGAGAAGGATATTGTTGGAGATAGACACGTATATGGGGGTTTTGTGGGGTGTGAGTCCAAGGGTTTGGAGGCTAAAATCCCCCTGACCGGTCTATACTCTAAGCAGGTCTGTTATCCTACTGATACTATCGTTAGACTGCCGAAGCAGCACAACAAAAGAAATCTCGTTAAAAAACATATAATGTTAAAATGACAATAGGTGAAGATATCAGAGTGCAACATATTTTGGATTTTGTTGGTAAAACTCTAACTGGAAAATTGTATGGAGAGAGGGTTTCAGAAAATTCGGTGAAATTTTGGGTCGATCAAATCTGGAAACCTATTCTTGATTATATCTCACCCTTCTTTATCCTAACCTGAGGTTGGATTAGTTTCAAATTCTAGTCCGACAAAGATGCAACCAATATCTTGAAATAAAAATGGATATGGGGTAAAACTTTACTTGTTCTGAAGTTGTGGTTTCTGTGGTTTGACCTGTTAACACCTAAAAAGTGCTCACTAGCTCATTCCCTTATTCACATAACCCATTTGTCCACTTTTCCACCATCTGAGCCTCTGAAACCAACAAAAGGTCACCAAAACACCTTAGTACACCCCTTTTTCCATTAAAAAAGATTATTTTTCCTGAAAAGCATAAAAAACCCTAAAAAATGGTTCAAATTCCCAAAAATACTAAAAAGGGAATAAAAATATTAATTTTATTCAAAAAAGGAAAAAGGAGGGAAAAGTACTTAAACCATGTTGGTCAATACCATTTAGTTTCCACAAAACCACAAATGGTATTCCCCACCACCAAAACCTATAAAAAGGTGGTAGGGGCTCCTCATTTCACATCCATCCATTATCTCATCCTTATGCTGCTGAAATCTCTCTTGAGAATTTTAGCCATTGAAGCAACCTTGGAGAAGGAGACCTCTTGGAGCTTGGAGCTACTCATCTTGGGAGTTGCTCAACATCAACCTTCACCATTGAAGGTATTATCGCAAGCACTTGCTTGCCCCTATTTTTCAATACAAATTCATTCTTTAATATTTTCTTGTTCTTGTTTTTTAAATGTTTACATTATTTGCTTAGATTCTTGCATAGATCCATGATTAGTTTTGTTTAGTTTAGTTTCTTGTTTTAATTCTATTGAAACTGCTGCTACTAGTTAGCAGGTGCCCATAGCACTAAGCCTGGTTGCAAAACCGGGCCAACAGTTTTTGGCGAATCCGCTGGGTTTTGAACAATAGATCTCTAGTTTTGCTTTTAATATTAGTTTTTTATTAGTTTTTAACCTTTAGATCCATAGATCTGCCATCTTAGACAGCAGATCCATTGCTGCTCTAAGTTTTGGCCCCATCTATTGCCATTAACAGCCCGGAATTCTCAATTTTCGGGATCGTTTTTTGGCTTCCGTACACGGCTTTCGCCTCGCGGTTTTTAGCTTGACAGTCGCGCGGTCCATCGCGGCTTTTGGACTTTTTTCCGCGCGGTTCATCGCGTCTTTTGGCCTTTTTTCCACGCGGTTCACCGCGGCTTTTCTGCCGGTTTCCGCGCTGCACATCGCGGCGCCGCAGTCATTTACCGCGCTGTCCATCTCGACTATGCGGCCCTTTTCCGCGTGGTTCACCGTGACTTCGCGGCCTATTTGCGCGCTGCACACCGCGGCTTCGCGGACATTTTCCACGCGGTCCATCGCGACTGTACGACCGAAACCCGCGCGGTCCATCGCGGTTTTTCTGGTAAAACCCGCGCTGTTGAATTTTTCATTCGGCCATTTCGATTTTAAAAATTCATTTTTACTGTACTTTCTGTCCACATAGCACATTTTTACAGTATTAGATTCTGCATATTTTACAGCCTTGAAAAAATCTTTTTACTATTTAAAAATGCATATCTAGAAATCTTTTTAAAAATTTTCAAGAAAGTGAAAGAAAGACTTAGTTTTGCATTTTTATCTAGATTAAAAATTTTCCTGTTTACTTCTTTAAAAACTTGCCCTTAGCAATTTCCTTGAAAGAAGAAGTCCATTATTTCTTTTAAAGAAGTCTATTATTTGCTTTCATAATTCAAAATATCCATTGTTTTTTGAGTTGATATTTGCAAAAGCATTTAATTTCAATTTATTTGAAAAAGTCATAAATATTTGCTTTTTTATTTTCAAAAGCTCCTTTGTTTTTTGAAAATTTCCTGTAAAGCATTTACCTTTTCTCAAGTTCAGTTTACAATACCTCACGTGCACTCACTCGATCACTTAATTGAACTAAGCCTTAAAACGTACCCTAATTTCAACACACTGTTAACCCCACTTGGGGAACACTAAAAGAACTTTGTAGCTAGGTAGTATTGGGGGGATAGGTGTTCCAATAACACCCCTCAGTTATTACATCTGAGACATAGAAGTTGTCCAATTAGGGAGCTAAAATCTCTTAGTACTTTTTGGCGCGGTCACAACCGGTTTGTGGGAAGGCCTCTCCCCTAGGAGGGTTGAAGTCGCGAGGATGGTTCCGGAAGCCTGAGTGGAATACCGAAATCCATTCAGTAACCGAAGGGCTACCATTCGCAGTTCTCGGGATATCCCTGTATTGGGATATTGCGATCAAAGGACCAAACGGCAGATTTACCTTTTCTCGACACGTCATGAACGGAGTATCCTAGTAGCCTGTCTTTAGGATTGATTACCCGGTGTCCCTCCCGGTAGGGGGATATCTAGCCGTTGTCTCAACACTCATATTGTCTGACTTGGATTTCATCACCTTGCAGAGGATATCGTGTGTTCGAGTCACAATACTTTTAGTTAGGTGTTTGCATGATTCAACCCACCCTTGGTCTAGTTACACCTATTTTTTCATAGAAGCCGTTTGCATGTTGGTACTCTGACCATTTGTTGCATTCCTCCACTTATTGTAGCACAGCTGCTAGAATAAGTGCCTTTTTTGAGGTTGATTTTTTGGCCTGAGAGCCTTCTTTTTTCACTCCCCTTCTTGCACCCTTGGTTGCATTAGGGTTTTGAGTCTTTTATAAATATATCACCACCTGATATTTAAACAAATTTTTTACACAAAAACTTAATTCTCACCATTGAGAATTTTAGACACTCTCGTCGTCTACAGGGCGAACTCCCAGAGTTTATTCCACTTGGCTCTCCACGTCACGGACGCAGAGCCTTATCCCTTGATTCGACACATCGTCAATCAACTAGACAGTCATCCGATTCTGACACACCTCACTTCACATTTGATTTGGAGGTAGAATCCGAAAACCCCACAGAGTTACCACCAACCACCATTATGGCTGGAACACCATTTGATCCACTGTTTACCAGCACCATAGGTGAGACATCCACAGACCCTTCTGCGGCGGTGCCATCAATGGAAAAAACCACCCCCCTGGGTATGCCCAACATGGGTAACACTCCACATTTAGAAATTCCCAACACAGGGCCACCACCTGTTATGGGTATACCCAACATAGGGCTCACACCCCCTCTGGTTTCCACAAACCCTATCCCAGGAATCCCCACTCCTATTCCTAACCCAAGTGTAACCCATGTTGCACTTGGAGGCGCTAGACCATACCAGACTACACCTATTGGAGGGCACATACCCTCCATACCTAGCATACCTTTAGGCGCTACTGGACCCTTACATCATACCACAATGACTAGGCATGTCCCAGTTCCAGTCACCACATCTCCTAGCTTACCATACATGGCGAGTCTGAACCTGCCAGACTTAGCTAGGCTCACAAATGACCCCATCAGACATGATCCTGCGTGGCCTCACATGCCCACCAAACTCCCCTCTGACATCCCTAAGTTTGAGGGCAAGGTAGGTGAAGACCCCCAGAACCATATCATGTCCTTCCATTTATGGTGTTCCTCCAACTCCATAGTGGACGACTCAATCCGCCTCCGGCTTTTACAACGCACCTTCACTGGCTCTGTAGCCAAGTGGTATATCGAGCAACCCCATGGGACGCATGCCACCTTTACCTCCCTTGCCTCGACCTTCCTGCAGTTCTTTCAGTTACCTGTCCGCTATGATGCGGGCGTCGAGATCCTACTGTCTTGCAAACAGAATACGGCCATCCACATCACTGACCACATTCATGAGTGGTGTCGACGCCGAAGCCTCTGCAAAATCAAATTAGACGACCGTATCTTCTTAGATTGGTTCCTTAAATCCCTCCTCCCTCTCATTGTGAAGGATGTGGCATCTGAAAGACCCCAGTCTGAAGAAGAGGCCATCCTCAAAGCCCAATAGTTTGATCTCATTTACGCCCAATCGGGTTACCTATACACAATCATACCAGACGCCCCACGATGCGACTCTTCACGCAGTGACGCGCCGGGGGCATCTCATGCCGCCGATGGCATTATTGGCCAAATCACACCCCAAGCGAAAACTTTCAGCATGGTGAGTACCATGCCTGCCCCAGACCTCTCTAGGGCTACATCCAGTTCCGGAGCGACAACTTCTTACGCTCCAACAAACCAGACACATCATATTCATGGACCCTCTTGTCCGCAACATTGCTATGGACAAACACCATTAGCATATGTACCTCCTACATACTATAACCAACCTGCTACATAGAGCCCCATTCAGTTCTCGCCACAGCAGATGCAGTACCCACAGCAAGCTGCACCAGCTAATCCACCACATCCAATAGCTCAGGGGTACCAACAACCCCAACAGGCAGCTGGACCACCTCCAGCCCCACCAACATATTATCCACCGCAACCTGCTCCTGCACCTGCGGCTCCCCAGAATCCCCCCAATGCTTAAGGGCATGTGTACGCACAACAAAATCAGCCCCAATACCAAAATAACCAACGCAATCAGGGTGGGCAACCAAACCACGGAAGAGTACGTAACCGTGGAAACAACCAAAACCATAACCAAGCTCCACAACCTACCCATCCTCCGCAAAACAATAACGCGGCGCCTGCTCATCAGAATCCTGATCGGCCACCTAAGCAAGCCAAAAATGCTAACTTATGAACAAACCATCCTTGTTCTATTTGTGGTGTCTATGGCCACTATACCCACACTTTCCCACATCTAGAGCGAGCTCGACAACTATGGACAGATGACGCCCATCGTCAAGGGCAGGCAGCTCCTCAGCCGCCACCCAACCCTCCTCCACCTCAACAACAACCTTTGGTCCTAGAAAACCCTTTTCCAACACAAGGAGTGGTGAACACTCAGCCGTTAGCCCCCCCACAGGGCAACGTGCAACCACAACAAATCACTTACGCCGGTCCTGATCAACCCATGTTTGATTCAGGCACTCACCACTTATTGATGATGTCCACTGCCGACGTCAATATCCAAACCCGTCGGAACCAGTATGGTCCTACCTCCGAAGCTCCCCCCGCCGATAAGGATACTAACGCTCATCCCACCGATCAGACGTTACGAATACCACCTCTTCCACTCGATGGCGCGTCTAAAGCACCTCGTTTCCCACTCCGCCGTATCAACAACAACCCCAATGCACGGGCTGCGTCAAATTACAACATCGTAGATGACCTAGCTCAATCTCCCGCAGCCATGTCTGCGTTAGAAGTCTTGAAAAACTGTCCTACACAGCGCAAGACTTTACTTTCTGCCATTGGGGCGATTGACCCAAATGATTCGAAATTAATGACCTTTGATTTGGACCAATCTGAACCACGTCTGCCTTCCACTATAGCAGTCCAAGTTTCTGTTTCTATTCGGAATCTTGTCATCCATCGATGTATCATCAACGAAGGTGCCTCCACATGTGTCATGTCCACATTTGTTTGGCAGAAGTTGGGATCCCCTACTCTCCAGCAATCCACCACTGCATTGCGGGCCTATGACGGTCGGTCAGCTCAGCCTCAAGGTCTACTACCCAAGGTCCCCGTCCAGTTGGGTGGGAAAACTGTGCTCATCGACATTGAGGTCATTAATGCCCAACTCGATTATAACCTTTTACTTGGCCGTAGTTACATGTACGCCATGAAAGCAGTTGCCTCATCCGTTTTTCGTACCATGATGTTCCCCCATGAGGGACGCGTGGTCAAAATCGACCAACTCACCTACTATGATCCCAATGCCCCTGCAGCACCCAAAAATGTTCTTCCCATGATTGAACAACCCGCTTCTAGTGCAACTACCTCCTTTGTGTCTTCTGTGGGACCCGGACTTTACTCAGATACACCAATGACCTCTACATTCCAGGCCATTCCACCACCATCACCAGAAACCCATGTTGCAAAACTCTGTACTCTTTCACAGAATACACAAACACCCGGTAGTCAACCACCATTGGTACCGAGTCACATCGGTGTTACACCCATCCACACCATCCCCTTTCTATTTCCTCCTTCGGGGGTAGTAAGCGCCCCGGTTATGGCTACCCTTAGTCTACCCGGGTTAACATTGGGATTACCCGTGTGGTATATTTCGCCTCCCGTTCCACCGCCGACACCAAACGTCATCCTCCAACCGGTACAACCTATTGTTACCACAAATCAACCTCCTCCTGGTGTCGCAATCCCTTCGTCGTCAATGAAACCTCCTCCTAGTCTCAATATCCCTTCGTCGTCAACGAATCCTCCCCTTCCTATCAAGCCCACTGGGGGCAGAGGTCCACAACCATACACTGCTATACCACCTCCTAAGGTAGTTAAACCCCCACCGGTGTTTCGAGCTCCCCCTAAATGCTCATTGTGCGATGAGATAGGCCATCCAACTCAGCAATGCCCACAGTTACCAGCACTCCAAGAGCATATGAATATGTTGGACGATGACGCCGGCATCCCAGTCGTTAGACTTGAGCCACCTCCTCAGCCTCGCGATAGATCACTGCGCACCAACCATCCTTGTGCCATATGCAATGTTTACGGCCACTACTCTCACCATTGTCCCGATCTCCCAGACTGTAGAGTATCATTGTACGAGTTAAACAATGTCGATTTGGAGATATCTCCTCCCCTAATCGAGGAGATCTACCCCCCGCCATCATCCTTGTCGGAAGAAGTCAATAGAATATATATGATTTCAACAACTTTCAAACCAGAACCCCTTGATTTATGGTCTGACTACTTCAATACTGATGAGCAAATTTTGGAGACACTCACCGCACCCGACTACCCTTGGGATGATATGCATCATCGCTCGTACTTCCTCCCGGAAGCATCTACATCCACCTCATCCAACAAGCTATCGGTCGAATCGAAAGATTTCATACCCACTAAGGTCGATTGGTTAAAAGACCCCATCCCAGCACCGGATGCCTTTGAAGAAGGGAACATGTCGAACATTTCCCCCACTATACAGATAGACATTTCCACAACACTAGGGAAACCTGAACTCATCTCGCTGGGCGCATCTTGCACTCAAGCGGAAACTCAAGCGTACAAGAAGCTCTTTCAAGAGTACCGTGATGTCTTTTCCTGGTCCTATACTGAGATGCCTGGTCTCGATCCCGCCATTATTGAACACCACATTGATACATGGCTTGAGGTACCCCCTGTTCGTCAGAAATAGCGACCCATTCACCCTTCCAAGCTCCCCACTGTTAAAGCTGAGGTCGAGAAACTTCGCAAAGCAGGATTCATTTACCCTATTCCATACACCACCTGGGTGTCGAACCCCGTTCCCGTCAACAAAAAGCAAGGCACCCTTAGAGTATGCACTGACTTCCGCGATTTAAACCACGCTTGTCCAAAAGACAATTTCCCCACGCCATTCATTGACCAACTCATTGATGAGTGTGCGGGCCATGAAGTCCTATCCTTCATGGATGGGTTTTCCGGATATAACCAGATTCACATCCGAAAGGAGGATCAGTACAAGACTGCCTTCACCACCCCATGGGGCACCTTTGCCTATTGCGTCATGCCATTTGGCCTTAAAAATGCTGGTGCCACTTTCCAGCGAGCCATGACCTATTACTTTCACGACTTGGTCCATATCCTACGAGTCTATCTTGACGACCTCACAGCTCGTTCCAAAAAACGATCAGACCACCTTAACGACCTCTGGCAAGTTTTCCTGCATTGTCGCAAATATAAAATCTGCTTGAACCCACACAAGTGTGTCTTTTGTGTCCCGGCAGGCCGCTTATTGGGTTTTATTGTTTCCCAAGACGGAATCACTGTCGATCCCCTGAAAGTCAAAGCCATCTTAGAACTTCCACCTCCTCGCACGCTTCGGCAGCTCCAAAGTCTACAAGGGCGGTCCAATTTCCTCAGGCACTTCGTTCTTGATTATGCCACCAAAGTCCACGGGTTCTTACGCTTACTTCGTACCCACATACCCTTTGTTTGGGATGAGCAAGCAGACACGGCATTCGAAGCCCTCAAGAAATCTCTCACACAAGCCCCCTTGATATCCCCACCGGATTTCTCTCAAGACTTCACCCTTTATGTCTCGGCATCTGAACATGCTGTGTCCAGAGTTTTGGTCCAAGAAGATGCCTCCCACCAAGAGAATGTTATTTATTACGTCAGCTAGACCTTGTCTGGCCCACCTCTGCATTACCCATACGAGGAAAGATTAGCCCTAGCTGTACTCTTTTCCGTACAGAAATTGCGACACTACATTCTACTCAGTCATACCACAGTCGTGGCCGACTCCAAACCTATGGTCTATCTCCTCACCCGGCGGCTCCTACAAGGTCGTGTTGCTAAATGGGTCATTATCCTCCAGGAATATGACCTCACCTTCAGAATTCCCAAAATCACTAAAGCCCTCGCACTGGCTCACCTCATCACTGACCTCCCATCCTCCTCGACATCACCCGTTATCCAAACGGACCTGATTGACGAGCAGATCTTCATCATTTCGTCTGACGACCCTTGGTACGGAGACATTTTGACTTACCTTCGTACGCAAAAATTTTGACCACACATCGATCGTGATGGACGCCGTCGCATACGACACCACGCCCCCCGATACCTCTTGATAGGGGATGTACTTTACCGACGCGGCGTTGATACCATTTTACACCGCTGCCTATCCCATAGTGAGGCAGAACAAGTCCTCAATGATTGTCATAGCGGTGCCTGCGGAGGCCATTTCTCCGGCATGGCCACCACCCAGAAAATCATCCGGGCCGGTTACTTTTGGCCATCATTGTTTACTGATTGCATCATCGCAGTCAAGCATTGCCAGAACTGCCAATTATTTGCCCCAAAGCAAGAACCCCCCCCCGCCCCCCTTTATCCAGTCATCAACGTTGGACCATTCTGCAAATGGGCCATTGACTTCCTCGACTGCAACCCCACGTCAGCCGGCGGTCACAAACACATCGTTGTGGCTGTAGATTATTTCACCAAGTGGGCAGAAGCCATGCCGAGCTATAATTGCAAAGCCAACACTGCAGCACGGTTTTTCTTCAACCATGTTATCGCTCGGTTTGGAGTGCCAAAGCAACTAGTCTCTGACCACGGCTCTCACTTCGAAGATGCCGTCTGGAAGGAATTATCAACCATGTTGAAATTTGAACACCATTTCTCTTCCGCTTACTATCCCCAAGTAAACGGCCAAGTCGAAGCGATCAATAAAATTTTGAAGACCATTCTCCAACGTACTGTAGACAAGCACAAATCCAATTGGCACCACATGCTCTTCCCGGCACTATGGGCCTACTGCACATCAACCAAAACTGCCACCGGTTTTACCCCTTTCCATTTAGTTCACGGTGTCGAATACGTCCTCCCTATTGAGTGCCAGATCCCAGCCTTACATATCGCCGTTGAACTCCTACTGGACACTTCCCCGATCGAGCAACGTTTACTACTCCTAGAACAGGATGATGAAGATCGGTGCACAGCCATTCAAAACATGGAAGCAACTAAACAACGATCGAAATTAAGTTACGACAAACACGTCCACCCAAGAACCTTTTCTGAGGGAGACCTTGTCCTCGCTTACGATCAAGCTCATGATAAAACCGGAAAGGGAAAGTTCGTGTCTATGTGGCAAGGCCCCTACATCATACACACCTGCCTCGGGCAGGGGGCATATATTCTGACCGATTCAGAAGGCAATCCCCTGCGCAACCCACGCAACGGGTTATACCTTAAACGATTTTACCCATAGAAAATCTGATGGACACCATCGTCCATTTTAGTATAGGCATAATTTCTTTGTTCACAAAAAATTAAAAAAACCTAAATATTTCTTTTTTCTCTGCATGACCGCAGATGGAGCCTCTTCCACTCTGCCATGTCGGTTTCGCTGATGGCGCAAGCCATTGGTCTCCCAATCTTGCCTCCGTAGCTTGGGTAATATACTCCCCTTCACATGAGTTAATTCACATTGACGGAGTATGTTTAGGTGCCGCCACCAATAATCAAGCTGAATATGATGCCGTGACCGGTCTCCTGGCCACTGCTCTCCAAATGAGCATCCGTCACCTCAACGTTTTCTTGGACTCACAGCTCCTAGTTTCCCAGCTCAACAATGATTACCAGGTACGTGATCCCTGTCTTTTCAGAAAATTCCTGTGCACTAAACAAATGGTTATACAGTTTGAATTCATTTCATTCACACATGTCCCAAGACACCTCAATAGTGTAGCAGATAATATGGCCAACAATGTCCTCGACTGGCACACCAGTCACATCATGTCATATCCATAACAAAATGCATCCACGTGCATAACATGTGTCTCCACGGGCATATCTATAAACAAAATGCATCCACGTGCATAACATGTGCCTCCACGGGCATATACAAAAAACAATATTGCATCCACGTGCATAACATGTGCCTCCACGGGCATAAAACAAATAACCAAATAACGCATCCACGTGCATAACATCTGCCTCCACGGGAATACATAAATAAACACCATATTGCATCCAAGTACATAACATGTGCCTCCACGGGCATATACAAAAGACAAAGGTGCATCCACGTGCATACACGACAATATATCCCAATATATATCCACATATATATATAAGCCAAATAGTCAACATGTCATAGGTGCCCTCAGCACCCGATATACAAAAAATACATCTGTCATACAAAAAAAAAATGATTCCCCATATGCTCATCAGCATTTGGGGGCAAATACAATATCTCTACTCATCTGGATCCCTAGGATCCTCCGGCTCCTCCTCCGCTGGCCCCGCCGGGTCATGGCGAGCCCGAACTCTCCGCTTTGCCGGCCCCGCTGGATCGTCCCGCAGACGTATCCTCCCCTGAGCCGGCCCTGCCGGATCATCTCGTCTACCATCCCTGTGCCCCGCCACGAACACCGCTATCCTCAATAGGAGCGACTGCCACTCAGGTGCCGCACCAAAACAACCCTGCAAAATATCCCAATCCAGGTCTCTCCAACCATCCTCAGGGAGTCCAGCTAGGATCCGGGCAAAGGTCTGTCTGACACCCTCTATGGCGTCATCGTGAGGGCTAACCCCTCGCCCATGAGCTGCAAATCCTCCACCATGTGGAGGTGGTACCGCTACGGGTGGATGGGCGACCACCATCGCCCGCCCCTGACGAGGCACGTAGTCGTCCGGTGGCACTGGACCCACATCTGCACAAAGCAAGTAAGCCATCACATACTATACAACAATAATCATCAATGATAAATCAAACAACATATGATATAATATCAAATAAAACACAAAACATACCGTCTAAACTCCAGGCCTGTCCTGGGGCACGAGGCATCTCTGGGTCACCTCGGTAGTCCATGCCGGCGTAGGGGTAGTCCTCAATCACCAGAGGCATCTACTCCCACTGCTGATAAAAATCCTCCGTGAAGTAGCCGCGGACACCACCGCCGCCACGAGGCATCATCTGCCCCCATCTCATCATACGAGGCTCACTCGGAAGACCAGCACGAACGGGTACCCGTGGCCGCAAGGTCAGCACCCGCTCGAAGAAAAAACAGCATAAAAATGAGGCATAACAAAACTCGCCTCCCTCTCTGATGGCCTTGTCCAGATCTCTCCGGACACCAGCCAGAAACATCTGCCCCTAGGCATAATAAGTACCCTGAAGAATAGAATCCACCATCATCGTCTGCCCCCCAGACATACGATGTGGCGCAGCAGCACCCAATATCCGCAGAACGCAGGCACCAACAGCTCACATATCCCACTCACGTAGGGATCGCAGACTAATAGAGCTGTTCTGCAAAACAGCATCATCTACACAGAAGGTCTGTAACAGGTCCTCCATATCTATACCTGGAGGCAACCTTAGCAAGATATCACCCACCTCACCCAAACGAGGCAACCCAGTCAAAAAATAGACATCCATGAGAGTGATCTCTAACCTCTCACCCCCAATAATGAATGCACCCTCCGTCGGCACCCACCACTGCACAAGCTTGTTCAGGAGCCGTCTCACTGAACGAATAGGTGGGATCTGAGCGAACTTCAAAAGTCCGCTCACAGCCAGAGTCTGTCTCACCCCTACATCAGTCTCAATCCTCGCCATAAGATCATCATCGATCTCTCGCTCACGCCACGAGGACTGTGGTCTCCTCAACATCCTGCCAGAAAACAGAAAAAATTTTAGCCCCAGCATAAAATTCTTTTGAAAAAATCCCATCGCGGCTTTTACACAAAAAGCCGCGATGCCCATCGCGGCTTTTCCACCAAAAGCCGCGATGACCATCGCGGGATTCATGCAAAAACCCGCGATGAACATCGCGGGTTCCAGCCTCACAGTCGCGATGAACATCGCGACTGTCAGCCTAAAAACCGCGCGGTTCATCGCGGGAACAGCCCCGAAACCCGCGCTATTCCACGTTGGAGAGTCAACATGGAATTTCGCGGCCTTCGAGGGCCCGCTGCCAAACAAAAAAGACATAATTGACAAGGCTAAGGCAAATAGAGTTACCTGCAACTCGCTGAATCGAAAACCAACGGTGAAATCTCCCGGAAATCGAGAAATAGCTCTGACAGCTCTATCAAACTCGCACGTAACAATGACAAGTCATTTGGGCCCCACGCCCTATTTATAGGAATTCCACCAATTTTCAAACAACCATTGCGGGATCATACGAAGTCCATTTCTCAAACCGTTGGTACCGTTGGAATCAGCACAGCGAGAACTTCATGCAGGTTCCTTTCTTTTCCCATTTTCACGGGGTCCATTTTTTGACAATTTTTTGGCCTCTCTCATGGCCTCGGTTTGCGTGTCAAATCAGCCGTTCTCCGTTTTGGACGTGCCATATGTCACCGGATCCAGTTTTCCGCGCTCAGATCATTTCTCGCGGTCACGTCCCAATTCTCTGGGCATTTTTCCATGCCCCCTCCTCACCTCGGTTTGCATGCCACATCGGCCGTGCTCCATTCTGGACGTGTCATATATCACCGGATTCAATTTTCCGCACTCGTGATGATGCTTGAGATCATTTCTCGCTGTCACATCCCGATTGTCAGGGCATTTCTTCCATGCCCCCTCGTCACCTCGGTTTGCGTGCCACATCGGCCGTTCTCCGTTTTCGACATGCCTTATACCACCGGATTCAGTTTTTCGTGCTTGTGATGATGCTTGTGATCATTTCTCGCTCTCACCTTTAGATTTTTCGGGCATTTTTTCCAGGCTTCCCTCGTCACCTCGGTTTGCATGCCACATCGATCGTTCTCTATTTTCGACATGCCTTATATCGCCGGATTCAGTTTTCCGCGCTCGTGATGATGCTTGAGATCATTTCTCGCTCTCACCTTTAGAGTTTTCGGGCATTTTTTCATGCCCGCCACATAGCCTCGGTTTGCGTGCCACATCGGTCGTTCTTCGTTTTCGACAATCCTTATGTCACCGGATCCAGTTTTCCGCACTGATGACGATGCTTGAGATCTTTTCTCGCCATCATCAATACCTTTTTGTTCGGTATAATTTTATCCCTTTTTCGGGCCGAGCAACCCCTTTTTACGAAAAAGGCACTTAGGGAGTTTCTGTTAAGCTCTTTTCTGACTCCTAAAAACAATGAAAAGATTGCCGAGCAACCTTGCTTCCTTTCATGCTCATTACACGTACCTGAAAGGGCGTCTACCTGGTATAAGTTTACCCCTTTTCTGGACCTTGTAGACTAATTACAAAAAAGGAATACTCTAGTCACATCGGCTAGAAGAGTTCTCCATCCGCATCATTTTATGTTTTTTTGGGCCTTGGAGACTAAACTTACGAAAAAGAAACACCAATAGAGTCCACTTACCGTTTTCAGACTCTCTAAACATGAAAGCAACCATGAGCATGAGCCGTCCTGGGCTCACAAAATCCACAGGACCGTACCATTTCAAAGCACACTTTTATCCCTTCTTCGAGCTCATTAAAACTACGAAGAAGAAATCAATGGTGCCTCTTGGCACCACGACAGATCACATCTACTCATTAGGCAGTTTCCCCATTTTGGTCACCTTTGTTCAGAGTATTCTACAGTATGTCACCTTGATAATTCCTCGACGACACCTATCAGCTCGTCCTCCCCCCCAGAGTCAATATATACCATTCAGTCAAAGCAATGATCCCCACACCTACAAGTCAGTTCCCTACGCTGCCAGGTCAACCATGTCATCATGCTCTGAACAAAGGAAGTTTGAGTCTACCCATTTTTTGACCCAGTTATTTCCCATTCCCACAAGTATGTTAGTCCTACCATCAGTACTACAACACTTCAGTTTTACACCTCGTGCTCCTATCAAGGAAACATCATTGCCTTGTTAGTTGTTGGTCCCCCTCTGTCGACGACAACCACATTTATTCCAGAGGATAGACCTAGAGGTCCCTGTGTCTTGGACTCATCCCCATTTATGATGAGTGCCTACGAATCATTTCGAGAAGAGTCCTCAGTGCCTCTCCAAATGGTTGTTTCTCACATGCTCGACTTCAACACCTTGATCGCATTGTTGAGACTCGCACAGGGCATTGGTCCGCTCAGTTATTAGTCGAAGACCCCGGATACCTTCTGACTCCTCCACATTTGAGAGTCTACCTTTGGATACAAAGTTACACTGTTCCTATAGATATCCGGGTTGCGTATGGCAACAGTATTAAGATGTCCCCCAGTTTCATACTCCCTTGAGTACACAGTTACATTACTTCTCAGAGATGACTCATAATCTTTGAGTCCCTACAGATGTTGGACACCTTCAGTTTCAGCAGTTCACCAATTATTCCAGTGTGTCAGTTATTGAGATCCGTTATGATCAAGAGTACATCCCAAAATAATGTCCCCCCTGGACCATTATGATGTACCAGTAGATTCTTTCTGTATTAGATCCCCCTTCTTGGGACTAATTGTTATGTATATGTCTTGATACGAGCATGGGAATGCCCGCCTCGTCCATTATTAAAGATTATACCTCATTCACATTGAGGCCATGTAATATTTTTTGTTTTTGCAGCTTCCAAGGGCCGTGGTTCCAGTCTCCAATCGGTCTCTTCTCCTTCCCAAAACCCTAAAAAAAGACAAAAGAACTATGATGTCTATCGGCCATATGATGAGCTCCTGCCCTCACACATCAGGGGGCAATTCGTTAACACCTAAAAAGTGCTCACTAGCTCATTCCCTTATTCACATGACCCATTTGTCCACTTTTCCACCATCTGAGCCTCTGAAACCAACAAAAGGTCACCAAAAGACCTTAGTACACCCCTTTTTCCATTAAAAAAGATTATTTTTCCTGAAAAGCATAAAAAACCCTCAAAAAGGGTTCAAATTCCCAAAAATACTAAAAAGGGAATAAAAATATTAATTTTATTCAAAAAAGGAAAAAGGAGGGAAAAGTACCTAAACCATGTTGGTCAATACCATTTGGTTTCCACAAAACCACAAATGGTATTCCCCACCACCAAAACCTATAAAAAGGTGGTAGGGGCTCCTCATTTCACATCCATCCATTATCTCATCCTTATGCTGCTGAAATCTCCCTTGAGCATTTTAGCCATTGAAGCAACCTTGGAGAAGGAGACCTCTTGGAGCTTGGAGCTACTCATCTTGGGAGTTGCTCAACATCAACCTTCACCATTGAAGGTATTATCGCAAGCACTTGCATGCCCCTATTTTTCAATACAAATTCATTCTTTAATATTTTCTTGTTCTTGTTTTTTAAATGTTTACATTATTTGCTTAGATTCTTGCATAGATCCATGATTAGTTTTGTTTAGTTTAGTTTCTTGTTTTAATTCTATTGAAACTGCTGCTACTAGTTAGCAGGTGCCCATAGCACTAAGCCTGGTTGCAAAACCGGGCCAACTTGACCCACCAAGGGAAACCCTAAGAAAGGTTCTGGCATGGGTTAAAATACCAGGCTTACCTATTGAGCTATGGAACTGTTGCTTGGTTTTTCAACCAAGCATGTGCTAAAGAGCACCTATTAACTTATAATAGCAGTTTCAATATAAAACAAAAACAACTATGAATAAATTAATATAATCTAATCTAACATAAACATGTGCAAAGACGTAAAAAACAAGATTTCAGAACATAAGCAATAAGATCTATGACAAAAGCAAGAAATTAAAAAATTTAATCTTTTGTATTACCTCAAATGGTGAGGATGGTGAGTGTTGAGCAGCTCCAAGGTTGAGAAGCTCCAAAGTCCAATGGTCTCTTCTTCTCCAGTGCTTCAATGGGATTCTTCAAACTTGAAAAGGGAGGCAATGGCTCTCAAAGGGAATTTGGCAGCATAAGGATAAGATGAAATGTGGATGAAAATTGAGGATCCCCTATCACCTTTTTATAGTTTTTGGTGATGGGGAATACAATTAAGGTTTTAAGGAAACCAATGGTATTAATCAACATGGTTTTGGTCTCTTTTTCCCTCTTTTTCATTTTTTGAATATTTTTTATGTTTTTATTCCCTTTTAATATTTTTTGAGAATTTTGGACTCTTTTTTAGGGTTTTTTGTGTTTTTTGGGGAAAAATATATATTTTGAGGGGAAAAAGGTGTATTATGCTCTTTTTGGTGACCTTTTGATGGTTTTAGAGGCTCAAATGGTGGAAAAGTGGATAAATGGGTCATGTGAATAAGGGAATGAGCTAGGGAGCATTTTTTGGTTGTTAACAGATTACCCCCTGAAGTGTGAGGGAAAGAGATCATCGTATGGATGATAGACATCATAGTTCTTTTGTCTTTTTCCTGTGGTTTGGAGAATAGAAGAGACCGATTGGAGACTGGAACAAAGGCCCCTTGGAAGCTACAAAAAATGAAAAAATACATGGCCTCGAAATGAATGAGGAATAATCTTTGATTATGGACGAGGCGGGCATACCCATGCTCATATCAAGATATATACATAACAATTAGGCCCAAGAAGGGGGACCTGAACAAAACTGTTGTTACATCATAATGGTCTAGAGGGGACATAATGCTGGGACGTACTCATGGCCATACCATGACTGATCTCAATAACTGATACACTAGAGAAGAGCAACAACCATTCTGAATAAGGTTTCAAAGGGTTTAATGAATTGTTGGAGCTAAAGGTGTCCAACATCTGTAGGGACTCAATGACTATGAGTCAACTTCTGAGGAGTATATGTAACTGTATACTCGAGGGAGTATAAAACTGCGGTACATCTGAAAATTGTCACCCAGTGCAACCCGGATATCTATAGGAATATGTAACTGGTTTTTTCCTCAATTAGACTCTCAAATGTGGTAGAGTTAGGTGATATCTGGGGTCTTCTACAAATAACCGAAAGGACCGATACCCTATGCAAGTCTCAATGATGCAATCAAGGTGTTGAAGTAGAGCATGTGAGAAGCAATCATTTGGAGAGGCAATGAGGACTCCTTTCAAAATGATCCATAGACACTCATCATTAATGGTGATGAGTCCAAGGCACAGGGACCTCTCGGCCTATCCTCTAGAATAGATTTGGTTGGCGTTGATAGAGGGAGAGCAGCAACTACCAAGGCAATGATGTTTCCTTGATAGGAGCGCAAAGTTTACAACTGAAGTGTGATAGTATTGATGGTAGGACTGACATACTGTGGGGATGGGGAATAACTGGGGTCATAGAGTGGGTGGACTCAAACTTCCTTTGTTCAGAGCATGATGACATGGTTGACCTAGCAACATATGAAACTGATATTTAGGTGCGGGGATCATAGCTTGAGGGATCATGGGTATGTATTGTAGACTGAAGTGACTCGGGGGGGACAAGCTGATAGATGCTATGGGGAGATTCTTAGGGTGACATACTGCAGAATACTCTGAACAAAGGCAACCAAAATGGGGAAGCTACCATATGAGTAGACATGATCTGTTGTGGTGCCTAAAAGCACCGTTGTGTCCTTCTTCATGGTTTTAATGAGCTCCAAGAAGGGATAAAAGTGTGCTCTGAAATGGTATTGTCCTGTGGATTTATGCGAGCTAAGGAGTGTTCATGCTCGTGAGTGCTTTCATTTTTAAGGAGTCTGAAAACGACAAGAAGACTCTGAATTGGTGGAGGAGTACTGTCTTGTGGATTTGTACGAGCCCAAGACAGTAATTGCTCGTGGTTTCTTTCAATTTCAGAGAGTCTGAAAGCAGTAAGGAGACTCCATTGGTGTTCTTTTTCATATGTTAGTCTCCAAGGCTCGAAAAAGCGTAAAATGATGCAAATGGAGAACTCTTCTAGCCAATGTGACTAGAGTATTCCTTTTTCGTAATTAGTCTACAAGGTCTGAAAAAGGGGTAAACTTATACCAAGTAGATGCCCTTTCAGATACTTTTAGTGAGCATGAAAGGAAGCAAGATTGCTCGACAATCGTTTCATTGTTTTAGGAGTCAGAAAAGAGCTTAACAGAAACTCCCTAGGTGCTTTTTTCGTAAAAGAATCACTCGGACCGAAAAAGGGATAAAATTATATCGAACAAAAAGGTATTGGTGAGAGAAGGGAATGATCTCGAGCATTGTAATGAGCACGGAAAACTGAATCCGGTGACATACAGATTGTCCAAAATGGATAACGGCCAATGTGGCACGTAAATCGAGGTGACGAGTGGCATTTTGAAAAAATGTCCAAAAATTAATAAGGTGAGAGCGAGAAATGATCTCAAGCATCATCACGAGCGTGAAAAAGTGAATCTGGGGACATAAAGATCGTCCAAAACAGATAACGACCGATGTGGCACGTAAATCGAGGCGACGAGTGGCATTTTGAAAAAAAGTCTAAACATTACGGGGTGAGAGCAAGAAATGATCTCAAGCATCATCACGAGCGTGGAAAACTGAATCTGGCAACATAAAGATCATCCAAAATGGATAACGGCTGATGTGGCACGTAAATCGAGGCGACGAGTGGCGTGTAAAAAATGCTTGAAAAATATGGTGGTGAGAGCAAGAAATGGTATCAAGCATCGTCATGAGTGCAGAAAACTGAATCCGGTGATATAAGACTCATCAACAATGGACCACGACCGATGTGGCACATAAATCGAGATGATGAGGGGCATGTAAAAAATGCTTGAAAATGGGACTTGGTGGAATCGGGAAAAGGAGTGGACTATCATGAAGTTCTCGCTGCGCTGATTCCAACGGTACCAATGGTTTGAAAAACGGACGTCGTATGATGCCGAAATGATTGATTGAAAAAATGGTCAAATTTGTATAAATAAAAAGTGGGCCAAATGTGACAAGTGTCATTTTCACCGTTGAGTTTCGCAGAGTAATTGAGCTGGGTCAGAGCATTTTCTTGATTTATGGGAGATTCAACTGTTGGTTTTTCATTCTACGAGTTTCAAGTAAGCCTATGTGCCTTAGCCTTCCAAATTATTTACTTTTTGGTTAGCGTTAGGGTCTTGGAGGCCGCGAATATTCCACGTTGGCTTGCCAACGCAGAATATCATGGGTTTCGGCTCATTTTCCGCAATGCACATCGTGGGTATGGGCAAGAAACCCGCAATGTGCATCGCGGCTATGGGTCTGACTGTCGCGATGTTCATCACAGCTGTAGGGTCTTATAGCCGTGATGCACATCACGGTTGTGGGGCTGATACCAGCGCTGTTCATCGCAGTTGTGAGGATGAAAGTCGTGATGTTCATCGTGGCTAAGGGCCCGAAAGTTGTGATGGGGACTTTGGGAAAAAAAATTGTTTTTATTTTTCTAAAAAAAATTTCTATGTGGTTTTGGCTGGATGCTGAGGAGGCCGCTGGTGTCGTGGAGGGAGAAGGAGATTGATATGGGATTGATGGGCAGTATTCAAGATAGCCCACATGTGCAGGCGGCCTTGGCTTTGGGTGGACTACTGAAGTTCGCTTAGATCCCTCTCATGCGTTCAGTCAGGGAGCTGTTGAACAAGTTGGTTGACTTTTGGGATCCCGAGGAGGCGGTGTTCATGGTGGAAGGTGAGCGACTGGAGTTCACCTTGACTGATGTGTAATTTCTGACTAGATTGCCCCATTTAGGTGAGATAGGGGACACCCAGCCGAGAAATCCGGCTGGTATGGACATTGAGGATCTCTTGGAGAGATTCTGTATTCTAGGGGCTCATGTGCAGAACAACGCACTGAGTCTCTTGGATCTAATAGAGCTGGAGATGCAGGCGGTAGCGGCTTGTGTTTTGCGGGTGCTTGGTGCACAAGCACCCCATCGTTTGTCAGGGGGGAAAATGATGATGGTTCATCATGTTTTGACTGGGACCTAATATGCTTGGGGTCAGATGTTTCTGTCATGTGTTCAACCAGAGCTGAACAAGGTTAGTCGGGAGGGAGGTGAGTTTAGCTATGCCTCTTTCCTCTGTTGTTTCTTTTTTTGAGCGAGTACCTACCTTGCGGCCACGTGTGTCGATTTGGGAGGGACTGAGGAGTGAGATGCGAATGGTGTGGTGGGGGGAGATGATGCCCCGGGGTGGTGGTGGCATCCGGTAGTTCTTCTCGTCAGAGATGTATGACTAGCGGGAGCAGGTGCCCATTGGTATTGATGATTATCCATATGTGGGTATGGACTTCCGGGGAGATCCTGAGATGCCTCGAGCTCAGGGACAGGCCTGGGGGTTGGACGGTACGTTTTTGTTTTTTGTTTCTCTATTATATCATGTTTAGATGTTTTGTATAGCTAGAGATGTTTTATATGATATTGACTTGATTCATTGTGTGTCCTTGCAGATTTTGGTCCGAGGCCTCCAGTGGATCATATAGGACGTCAGGGATAGATGATGATGATGGTACCTCTGCTAGTAGCGGCACCGCCGCCTCGTGTACGAGGATTTGTGCGTCAGCGATATGATGCCCTAGAGGATGTATGTGATACCTTGGAGGCACTTCTAGTGGATGCACCAAAGGATGGTTGGAGGGATCTAGATTGGCCTGTTATCGACTGTTGTTTCGATGCTCCCCGTGAGTAGCAGTCGATCTTCCTTAGAGTAGCTGTGGTGATGGTTGATAGGAGGGCTCGAGATCAATATGATCCAAAGGAGCCAGAGGAGGAGGAGCCAGAGGAGCTCGGTGATGATGATGATTAGGTGATCTTGTACCTTCCCCCAAATGATGATGAGCATGTGGGGATGTATTTTGTTGACACATATTCTATACGTCTGGTGTACCTTTTGTATATTTGAGTGCTGAGAGCACTACTGACATTATGACTCTTATGATGATATATATATATATATATATTTATGCGTTTTGGTATATAGTCGTGTGTGCATGTGGATGCACATCTTGTCTTTTCATTTATGCTTTGTTGCACGTGAATGCAATTGTAGTTTGTTTGTTTTCCCGTGGAGGCATGTTTGATGCATGTGGATGCAAAGTTATGATTTTTTGTACGCACATGGAGGCACATGTTATGCACGTGGATGCAATGTTGTGATTTTTGTATGCTCGTGGAGGCATATGTTATGCACGTGGATGCAATGTTATGATGATTTATTTATTTTGATTTTTTAATGCCTATGTGATGCATGTTGTGATGTCCTACATGTTTTGGTTGACATGCCAATCTAGAATGTTGTTAGCCATTTGGTCTGCTACAGTGTTTAGATTTCTTGGGACATGAGTGAAAGAGATGGATTCAAAGTGTTGAATCATTTGTTTAGTGCACAAGAATTTTCTAAATAGACAGGGATCGCGTACCTGGTAATAGTTGTTGAGATGGGAAACAAGGAGCTGGGAGTCCAGGAAAAAACTAAGGTGACTTATGCCCATTTAGAGAGCAGTGGCCAGGAGACCAATCACGACACCATACTCAACTTGGTTGTTTGTGGCAGCACCTATGCACACTCCGCCGAGGTGGATCAACTCGTGTGAAGGGGAATAAATTACCCAAGCTGCTGAAGCAAGATTTGGAGACCAATGATTTGTGCCATCGGCAAGGCCGATGTGGTAGAGTGGAACAAGATCCATCTGTGTTCATGCAGGGAAGAATGAAAACGTAAGGTTTTGAAAATTTACAGCGGAAAAAAAAATTAAAAAACTGTACAATATGGACCATGGTGTCCGGGAGACTTTTATGGGTAGAATCTTTTGAGGTACAACCCATTACGAGGGTTTCACATGGGATTGCCTTCTGAGTCAGTCGAAATGTATGCTCCATGTCCAAGGCAAGTCTATATGCTATATGGGCCTTGCCACATAGATTGGAACTTTCCTTTGCCCGTTTTGTCATGGGCTTGGTCGTAAACAAGTACTAGGTCTCCTTCACTAAATGCTTGTGGGTGAACATGTTTGTCATAATGGAGTTTAGATCTGTTCTTTCCGGCTTCAATTGTTTGGAGAGCTGCACTGTGATCTTCGTTGGCTTGTTCTAAAAGAAGTAAGCGTTCTTCAATTAGTGAAGTATCGGGGAGAAGCTCTACGGAAAATTGTAATGTTGGTATATGGCATTCAATGGGGAGGACAGATTCCATGCCATGAACTAAATGGAATGGTGTAAAGCCGGTGGCAGTTTTGGTCAATGTGCGGTAAGCCCATAATGCGGGAAAAAGCATATGATGCCAATTGGATTTATGTTTGTCGACAGTGCGCTGGAGGATAGTCTTCAAAATTTTGTTAACAACTTCAACTTGGACACTCCCTTGGGGGTAGTAGGCGGAGGACAATTCTCTCCAAACTGAGTCCTCAAAGTGAGAGCTGTGGTCTGAGATGAGTTGCTTTGGCACTCCGAAATGAGCGATAACATGGTTGAGGAAAAAACGGGCTGCAGTGTCGTCTTTTCAATTGTAAGTAGGCATGGCTTCTACCCATTTAGTAAAGTAATCGACCGCCACAATAATGTGTTTATGGCCGCCTTCGGATGGAGGATTGCAATCCATGAAGTCAATGGCCCATTTGCAAAATGGACCAACAGTGACGACTGGATGAAGGGGGGCGGCGGGTGGTTCTTGCCTTGGGGGAAAAAAGCTGGCAATTTTGGCAATGTTTTACTGCTGTGATACAATCAGTGAATAATGATGGCCAAAATTAACCTGCGCAAATTACCTTTTGGGCGGTGACCATTCCAGAGAAATGGCCGCCACAGGCGCCAATATGACAGTCGTTAAGGACTTGTTCTACTTCTCCTTGGGAAAGGCATCGTCGTAGGATTGTGTCGACACCACGTCGATAGAGGACATCACCCAAGAGGAGTAATGGGGGGGATGGTGATGTATGCGACAGCGTCCATCACGGTCAATGTTGGGTAAAAACTTCTATGTGCTGAGGTATATCAAAATGTCGCCGTACCAAGGGTTATCAGACGAGATGATGAACAAATGTTCGTCAATAATATCAGTATGGATAGCTGGTGATGACGACGACGATGGTAAGTCTGTAATGAGTTGAGCGAGTGCTAATGCTTTGGTACTCTTTGGGGTTTTAAAATTTAGGTCATATTCTTGTAAGATAATCACCCATTTGGCAACACGGCCTTGTAGAAGGCGGCGATTCAAAAGATAGACCATTGTGTTGGAATTGGCCACAATTGTGATATGGCTGAGGAGAATGTACTATCGCAGCTTTTGTACTGAAATTACGATGGTGAGGGCCGTTTTCTCTTCATGTGGGTAGCGCAGTGGTGGGCCTGAAAAGGTCTGGCTCACATATTAAATGACATGTTCTTGACGAGCGAAGTCTTCTTGGACGAGTACTCCGGAAACGGCGTAATCTGATGCTGAAATGTAAAGTGTAAAGTCTCTTGTGAAATCTGGAGGAGAAATCAAGGGGGCACTTGTAAGTGCTTTTTTTAGTTCTGTGAAAGCCCCTTCTACTTGGTCGTCCCAATGGAAACGGGTATGAAGGCATAGTAAACGGAGGAAACTATGTACTGTGGTGGCATAATTTTGGACAAAGCGACGAAGAAAGTTGGACTTCCTCTGGAGGCTTTGTAGCTGTCTTAATGTACGAGGTGACGGTAGGTCTACTATGGCTTGGACCTTTAGAGGGTCGACGGTGATCCCTTTTCTTGAGATGATAAAACCCAGCAGGCGGCCTGCTGGAATGAAAAAGACACACTTGAGTGGGTTCAAGTGGATTTTGTATTTTCGACAACGCAAGAAGACTTGTCGAAGATCATCTAAATGGTCAGATCATTTCTTAGATCGAGCCGTGAGGTTGTCTAGCTAAACTAATATGATATTAATCAGGTCGTGAAAACAATAAGTCATGGCTCATTGGAAAGTGGCTCCATCGTTCTTGAGACCGAAAGGAATGACATGATAGGTGAAGGTGCCCCATGAGGTAGTAAACACGGTCTTGTATTGATCTTCTTTACGGATTTTGATTTGGTTGTATCCGGAGAAACCATCCATAAAAGAAAGTACCTCATGCCCTGCACACACATTGATTAGTTGGTCAATAAATGGTGTGGGGAAGTTGTCTTTGGGACAAGCTAGGTTGAGGTCACGGAAGTCAGTATAGACGCGAATGGTGCCGACTTTATTATTGACTAGTACTGGGTTTGAAACCTAGGTGGTGTATGCAATAGGGTATATGAAACCTGCTGCTCGAAGTTTCTCAATTTCTGCTTTGACAGTTAGAAGCTTGGCTGGGTGAATGGGACGTTGTTTCTGGCAGACCGATGATATGTTGGGCCAAGTGTCTATGTGATGTTCTATGATGGTAGAATCAAGACCAGGCATCTCGGTATAACACCAGGCGAAGACATTTCAAAATTCTTAGAAGAGTTTCTTATAAGCTTGGGTTTCTTTTTCAGTGCATGATGCACCTAAAGAGATAAGCTCGGGTTTGCTGGGGATGGTGGAGATGTCGATTTTTATGATCGGTGAAATGTTGGCCATATTACCTTCTTCAAAGGCTTTTGGAGCTGGGATAGGATCTTTGAACCAGTGGACCTTGGTTGGTAAGAAGTCTTTGGATTCAACGAACAGTTGGTCCGCCGAGGTGGAGGTAGATGCCTCAAGGATGAAGTATGATCGATGGTGCATATCATCCCAGGGGTAGTCTGGTGCAGTCAGTGTTTCTAGGATTTCCTCATCGGTGCGGAAGTAGTGCGTCATTAAATCGATTGGTTCAAGCTTGTAGGTAGTTCAAATCATATATATGGTATTGATTTCTTCTGAACGGGATGATTCTGGGGGGAATATTTCCTCAATGAGTGGGGGGGATATCTCTAGGTCGACACTATTCAATTTGTAAAGTGCTACTCTATAATCTGGGAGCTTGGGATAGTGATGTGAATAATGGCCATAGATGCCACAAATCGCACAAGGGTGGTTCGTGCGAAGCATTTTATCGTGAGGTTGGGGGGGTAGTTGAAGTTTAACAACCGGAATGTTTGTGTCATCGTCCAACATATTCATTTGTTCTTGAAGTGCCGATAGTTGTGGACATAAATGGGTAGCATGGCCTATATCATCACAGAAGGAGCACTTAGGGAGTACATGGGTTGTTGGGGGATTATTAGCTAATTTGGGAGTCACTAGGGGGTGCGAGTTGTGGGTCCAGTGGTGTATGTTTGTGGACCTCTACCCCCAGTGTTGTGGGATTGAGGGGGGACATAACTAGATGTCGATGTAGTGCCCCTTGTTGGTGGTGGACGATTTTGGGGGTTCGGTATGCTAGGTGGTGGATGGTTCGAAATATTTATGGGTTGTACCTGCTGTAAAACAACGGTTGGAGTCGGTGGGGGGGTTGGGGCAGGTAAGTACCATACAAGTAACCCTAACGTTAAACCTGGAAGGTTGAGTGTAGCCATTACCGGCGTGCTAACAACTCCTGAAAATGGAAACAAGAATGGGATAGTGTGAATTGGTCTTTTCTCCATTACCTTAGCATTGTCATATGTATATCATTGCACTGGCAATTGATTTATTTTCTGGTAGTCATCCATCTATTATGGTCTGCCCCAAGCCATAGGAAGTTTTCTCCGTAACAGAAATGGCGACTCCGCTAGGGAGAACCTCCATTTTGGGGGATTTTTAGGCATTTGTCCTTATTTTGAGTTGTTGTTTGTCAAGATTCTGTGTCATTGATTGGCCATGAGGATCCACAGTAGAAAACTAGCTTTTTCTGGGTTGTTTGATCTTTTTTGGGCTCATTTTCTTTTCCTTGTGCACGGGTCAACCTTGTTTTGACCGTGTCTACCCGCCTCTGTGTGAACTATAGCCCACGTCTACCTGCAACTCTTATTTGAAAAGTTGCGTACAACTCCAGGATTGTTTGGTTTTTGGCCTTGGGTGCTTGTTGGGTGATTCTGAGTGTTCCTGAGTCTTAGTTATCCTATTTCCTGACTGTTCCATGCCCTGTTCATGACCAGAAACTCCTCTTTCTCTTAGTTTTTGAGCTTTGAATTTTTTCACAATTTCTTGTTTTCTAGCTCATTAGCTTGGCTGAATCTTATTATTTGGGTCTTGCTAGGTTGTCTATTTGATATGCCTTGCGTTTCTTCACTGAATAGTTATATTTTGCTTGCATTTTTTCATTTCGTTATATTGAAAAAATACAAAAACATTGTTTTGCATTTTCCTTGCATTTAGAATAGAAAATACAAAAATATTTGATTTATGTACTGCATTTTGCATCTGAGTGCTTGTGATTTCATCTAGGACTTGCTTGTGCATTGTAACATTAAAGAGATTGCATTTTATTTCGAATTGTTTGATTGATTGTTATATTAGTGGCATGTCCTTTTATTGATTAGTTGAGTCTAGTGTTTTTCGGTTGTGCATACCATTGAGTCTTATACATCATCAATTTCACGAGCATATCCTTTGAGTAATTACAGCCATTAAAATCAACGCTTAATCTTAAAATTGATTAAAAATGATTTTATTTTTATAGAGTGCACCAACTTGATTAGGTTTAGAGTCTTGGAATAGATCATTGTGAGTTAACAATCCAAGACTATTGAACCAACATTATGTGTCTGACCAGGGAGTGGTGAAACCCATAATAAACATAAGTGTTCTCAGGAAGCTCTACTCAGACTAGAGTTAAGCAGGAGTTCACGGGAACCTAGTTACGGAGATAGCCCTCCAATACTGATTGAATGTGGGATATATTTCCAGGATTTGTTCATGTACAGGGGTTCTTAAGGGATCTGTACCTCTTGAGTTTCAGGCTTAGCTACCCTTCCCATACGACAGATCCCACCTGCGACTATCCCCTTGAGCATTGGTTATATTGTGGTGACCTTCATTGCTTTACCTATGTACCACATAGGGTGCTTTCAGTGGTTATACTATGTGTATCCTGAGTCAGAAAGGGGTTAGACAACACAATTTCCTGTTGTATAGGGATTTGACCATGTGCACGCAGTGAAGTTTGGGAGCCCTTATAACTGATTCTATTACCTCTGGTTATAGTTTTGTAGTCTCAAGCCTCTCCTAGGAGAGACATATCGGTCGTAGTGTCGGGAGGTCCCTTGAACTAGTCCTATTTGTGTTCATTTGGTTGTGGTTTCTTTAGGTGTGTGCTCTTTGATCAATAGTTGGCCAACAAGAGGCGTTCCGTTTGTTTGGAGTTATCGTGGAGCAAGATCCACCTCTTCGTAGGTCTTGTCATTTAGCTGGTTTACCAGTTGACGAGGTAGCACGTCCTTTTCATAAGAGACACCAGAGGATTCCCTCCGATACGTTTGACACTTACGAAGAACTTCACAAGTACATTATGACTTCTGCATCTGGTACACCGGGAGGTATTCCCATGACTTTGTTGGTGGATGTCGATGGACAGCCTGTTCCTTCCACTCCTAGAAATCTGGGAGGGGAAGGTTCACCCCCACATGTCACTTTTCCAAGTTTTGGGTCATATCCACCCCCAGAACAAAATCCACCTCATGGTTGTTAACACCCAAAAAGTGCTCACTACCTCATCTACCCTATTACATGATTCATTTGTTCATATTTCCTACCATATTTACCTTCAGAACCCTAAAATCCCATTTAAAAGCCTCCAAAAGGCCACAAAACCATCAAAAAAGCCTCCAAAAGGCTAAAAAACCCCCTTTTCCCCCAAAATTATCCAAAATTCCTCCAAAATAGCAAAAACCCTCTAAAAAGGGAATAAAAAATATAAAAAAAAGGAGGAAAAAGAAGGAAAAAAACCCCATACAGCTGACCTAAACCATATGGTTCCCAAAACCATGGGCCAGCACTCCACCACTAAAAACCTATAAATAGGTGATGGAGACCCCTCATTTCATATCAACAATCAAATACACCCTTACTCTGCCAAAATCACTCTTGAAACCCTAGCTCACCTTTGAGCTACTTTCACCATTGAGTGCCCCTTTTGGGCCATTTCCACCATTTGGAGAAAGAGAAGGAGCAAAGTTGGAGTTTGGAGCAACCCTCTTGGATCATTGCAAGAACTTCACCAACCTCTACACTTGAGGTAAAATTTTAATACAAAAAGAAAAACCATTTCTATTTCTTGTCTCTTATGTTTCATGCACATGTTTATAATAATTTCCATTTTAATGTATTGTCTTTTATTTACTGTTTATTGAACTGCTACTAAGGAGTCCATTCTTCTTAGTAGGTGCTCATTTGTACAAGCTAGGGTGAAAACCCTAGCTACAGTTCTGGTGACTCCACTGGTGTTCCTTCGAATTTCTGGTTATAATTTTTAAAGTTTTAAATATTCTTAATTTTCTGCAATATTTTTCTATTCGGTTGTCCCTTTTGGCTGGCGTCAACCGCATCTTTTACATCTTGCAATTATGTTCCAACCACGTCTTTCAGGCCTTTACCTGCGATCCGACCGAGGCTCTCAAACTATTTTCGATGACCTGCTGGCCGTTTTCAGTCTGTTACCTGCGATCCAACCGCGGCTATTAGCTTGTTCGGGGCGATCCGACCGCCGCTGTTACCCCTTTTCATGCGTCCCGACTGCGGATTTCAACCATTTTACTGCAACCCGACTGCGTCTGTCGGCCTTTTCCCCGCGTCCCAACTACGGCTTGCAGCCATTTTTCTGCAACCCGACTGCGTCTTTCGGCCTTTTTCCCATGTCCTACCTGCGGCTTTCAGCCTTTTTCTTGCAACCCGTCTATAGCTTTCGACCTACTTCCTGCGGTCCGACTGCATCTTTTGACCAAAAACCCGCAACCTCTCCACGACTGTTTCTCTGTTTCCCACGGTCCGACCATCGATATTTGCCACATACCCGCGGTCATCTTTCTGCACTTTTTCCCCTATTTTGAACCCAGCACTTTGCTGCACTATTTTCTGCACCTGCACAGCCATCTGTCCTACCTATAGCCATACTTCCTTACAGCCTTTTTCTGCAGTTTTATTTCTGTTCCATTTATAGAATCATTTTTTAAAATTTCAGCATTTTACTTGAAAAAGAGAAAATTTTGCATTTCAAAGTTTAATTTCTGTATTGTTAGAAAGTTGCCCCCCTTGTGGCACTTTTTACTTGGGTTCATCATCTCACATGCACACACTCTGTCACCTAATTCAAGTGATCCTTAAAAAACTACTTAACACAACCAACATTCTAAACCCGCTTGGGGAACACATAAGAATTTTTGTAGTTAGGTAGGATCAGTGGGATAGGCATCCAAATAACATCCCTCGGTTGCTTACACTTGAGACATAGCTGTTTTCCATTAGGGAACCAAAATCTCCTAGTATTTTTTGGCATGGTCATAACCAGTTTATCAGAGGGCCTCTCCCCTAGGAGGGTTGAAGTCGCCAGACTAGTTCCGGAGGCCTGAGTGGAATACCACAACCCATTCAGTAACCGAAGGCTACCTTTCACAGTTCTCAGGGTATCCCTATATGGGGGTACTACGATAAAAGAACCAAACGGCAGATTCACCTTTTCTGGACGTGTCATGAACGGGTTATCTTAGTTTCCTTTCTTCTAGGGTTGACTACACGGTGTCCCTCCCGGTAGGGGGATATCTTTAGCCACTTGGCTCTACTATCCATATTGTCTGACTTGGATTTCATCAACTTGCAGAGGATATGTCTAGTTGAGTCAGAATACTATTTAGTTAGGTGTTTGCATGCTCCCTTACCTCCTTTTGGCCTAGTGAGTCCACTATTTTTATTTTTTAGGAAACCTGCTGCTTGTTGGTATTTTGACCATTTCTGTTGATACTCCACTTATTGTAGCATAATTGTTGCAGTAAGTGTTTTGAGTTGGTTGTTGGCCTGAGTGCCATATTTTTTGAGCTCTCCTTCTGTACACTCGGTTGCATTAGGGTTTTTGAGTTGTTTTTCACTCAACACAACCCCTAGATATTTGACACCATTTGTCACCATTGAGTCCCCGAGACATTCTCGGCGCCTCCGAGGCGAGCCCCCGCAGCACGGTTCACTTGACACCACCCATCATAGACATAGATCTTCATCACTTGATACCACTCATCATAGATCTCGAGCTTTGTCACTTGACTCCACTCGTCAATGGCATAGAACTCTGTCAACTGATCTAGATGCCCCCTATTTTACCTCTGATTCTGAGGTAGAGTCCGAGAACCCCATTTACACTGCACCAACCAGCCCCATGGCTGGTGTGACTTCCACCCCTTTCTTTGTAGGGACCATTGGTGGAGCATCCACCACCACACCAGCAACCACACCTGCTTTGGGTATGCCCTCGATGGGGCCCACATCTACCATTCCGATCACTGCACCCATTCCAGTAGCTGGAATACCTGCTCCCACTCCATCAGTGACTCACACTACCCTTGGCAGTGCAGGACCGTCCCATACCATGGTCGTCCCTACACTTGGGGGCAACCTCCCAAACCCTGCCCCTACACTTGGGGGCATTGGCCCCAACATGGTCCAACCCACTAGTATGTCACATCCTTCTACTAGTTTGCCATTCATGGCTAGCCTCAACCTTCCTGACCTAGCTAGACTGACTAACGATCCTATCAGACACGACCCTGCATGGCCTCACATGCCCACCAAGCTCCCCTCTGACATCCCTAAGTTTGAGGGAAAGGTAGGTGAGGACCCCCAGAACCATATTATGTCCTTCCATCTATGGTGTTCCTCCAACTCCATAGTGGATGACTCTGTCCGCCTCCGTCTGTTATAGCGCACCTTCACTAGCTCTACAGCTAAGTGGTACATCGAGCAGCCCCATGGGACCCATGCCACCTTTACTTCCCTTGCCTCGACCTTCCTGTAGTTCTTTCAGTTACCTATCTGCTATGACGCAGAGTTGAGATCCTACTGTCTTGCAGACAGAACACGGCTACCCACATCACTGACCACATTCATGAGTGGCATTGACGCCGCAGCCTCTACAAAATCAAGTTAGATGATCGTATCTTCTTAGATTGGTTTCTAAAATCCCTCCTTCCTGTCATTGCCAAGGATGTGGCATCCGAACGACCCTAGTCTGAAGAAGAGGCCATCCTCAAAGCCCAGCAATTTGACCTCATTTACACCCAGTTGGGTTATCTCTATACCATCATACTTGATGCCCCTCACAGTGATTCCTCCCAACACGATGCGCAGGGGGCATCCCATGCCGCAGACGGCATCATTGGCCATGTTGCCTCACATCCCCAACCCTTTTCCATAGCACATCCTAGCCCTTGCCATGACCTTTTGCGGGCTACATCCCAATCCGGAGCAACCAATTCATATGCTCCCATAACACACCACCACCATTCTCACGGACCCTCATGTCCACCTAAGTGCTTTGTACATGCGTCCCCCACTTATGCTCCCCCGGTCGCACCTCAGCCATATTACCATCCACAAGCAGCCCCAGCTCCTATGTCCTCTCAAGCCTAACCTGCTTATTACCCGCCATAGGCAGCCCCTGCGGCAAACCCACAGCCCGCTCCACAGACGTATCAGCAACCCCAACAAGGTTCAACACCTGTAAAGCCTCCACCTACTTATTATCCACCGCAGCCTGCTCCCACACCTACACAACACCAGAACCCACCTTCTACCCAAGGGCAAGTTTACGCCCAACAGAACCAAAACAACCAGCGCCAACAGGGCTAGCAAAATCGTGGCAAAGGCCGTAACAATGGGAACAACCCCCCTCCAGACCAAGGTGGTCAACCTCCCAATCCCCCAGACAACAATAACGCGGCACCTGCCAACCATAACCCTGATCAGCCACCCAAGCAGGACAAAAATCCTAATTTGTGAACAAACCATCCTTGTTCTATTTGCGGGGTCTATGGCCACTACACACATACTTTCCCACATTTGGAGTGAGCTCGAAAACTCTACGCTAATGCTGCCCATCGCCAAGGGCATGCGGCTCCTCAAGCGCCGCCCAATCCCCCACCGGCTCAGCAGCAACCTTTAGTGCTGCAAAACCCCTTACCAACCCAAGGCGTAGTGAACACTCAGCCGTTGGCTCCCCCTCAAGGCAACGCACCACCACAACAACAGATCACTTATGCCACTCCTGATCAACCCATGTTCGACTCAGGTACTCACCACTTGTTGATGATGTCGTCCGCTGATGTCAACCTCCAAACTTGTCAGAACCAATATGGCTCCACCCTTGAAGCCCCTCCCGCCGACAAAAACACTAATGCTCATCCCACTGATCAGACCTTACGTATACCTCTGGCTCCACTCGATGGCGCCTCGAAAGCACCTCGTTTCCCACTTCATCGTAACAACAATAACCCCAATGCTCGCGCTGCATCAAATTACAACATTGTAGATGACTTATCCCAATATCCTGCAGCCATGTCCGCGTTAGAAGTCTTAAAAAACTATCCTTCACAGCACAAGACTTTTCTTTCCGCCATTGGTGCTATTAACCCAAATGATTCACAACTGATGGCATTCGATTTGGACCAGTCCGAACCATGCCTGCCTTCCACTTTAGCATTCCAAGTTTTTGTTTCCGTTCGGAATCTTGTCATCCATCGGTGATCTATCGATGAAGGTGCCTCCACATGCGTTATGTCCACATTCGTTTGGCAGAAGTTGGGATCCCCTACTCTCCAGCATTCCACCACTATGTTGCGAGCCTACGACGGCCGTTCGGCTCAACTCCAAGGCCTATTAGCTAACGTCCCCATCCAGCTGGCTGGTAAAATCGTTCTCATTGACATAGAGGTCATCAATGCCAACTTGATTATAACCTCTTACTTGGCCGCAGCTACATGTATGCAATGCGGGCGGTTGCCTCCTCCATTTTTCATACCATGATGTTCCCCCATGACGAACATGTGGTCAAGGTCGACCAACTCACCTATTACGATCCAAATTCTCCTGTTGCACCCATAAATGTTCTCCCCATGGTTGAACAACCTGTTAGTGGTGTCGCTACCTCGTTTGTTTCCTCCGTGGGACCTGGAGTTTACTCAGATATGCCGATGACCTCCACATTCCAATCCATTCCTCCCTCGTCACCTGCGACTGAAGTATCTGACCTATGCACCCTTTCCCACAATCCACAAACACCCAACAATCAACCGCCCTTGTTACCCAAACCACCATTGGTACCTAGTCACATTGGTGTTACACCCATCCACACAATCCCCTTCCCAGTCCCTCCCTCGGGAGTAGTAAGCGCCCCAGTTATGGCTACCCTCAGCCTCCCCGGGTTAACCTTAGGATTACCCGTCTAGTATCTTTCACCTCTCGTTCCCCCGCCGACACCAAATTTCATCCTCCAACCGGTGCAACCCATTGTCACTACTATTCAACCACCTCCCGGTGTTGCTACCCCTTCGTCATTTACGAATCCCCCTCCTCTTCTCAAGCCCACTGGGGGCAAAGGCCCACAACCATACACTGCTGTACCGCCTCCTGTGTTTCGTGCTCCCCCCAAATGCTCGTTGTGTGATGAGTTAGGCCATCCGACTCATCAATGTCCACAATTACCTGCATTACAGGAACACATGCAAATGCTTGACGATGACCCCAACATCCCGGTTGTCGAACTCGACCTAACCCCTAAGCCTTGTGACAAATCATTGCGTACCAACCACCCTTGTGCCATATGCAGTATTTACAGCCACTACTCACATCACTGTCCTGATCTACCAGATTACAGAGCAGCTCTCTACGAGATGACTAATTTGGACCTTGAGACGGCACCCCCCACAATTGAGGAGATCCACCCCCCGGTATCATCCCCATCCGGAGAGATTAATACCATTTATATGATCTCTTCGACTACCACTCCCTCGTCAATCGATTTGACAACTCAAACTTTCCGCAATGATGAGGAGATTCTCGAGGCTCTCACTGCCCCAGATTATCCCTGGGATGACATGCACCATCGTTCATGTTTCCTCCTAGAAGAATCCTCCTCTACCACAGCTACCCAACTCGCAGTTGAGTCCAAAGATTTCCTTCCCACTAAAGTTGACTGGTTTAAGGATCCTATTCCTACTCCTGATGCCTTTGAGGAAGGTAACATAGCCAATATCTCACCCGTCATCCACATCGATATCTCTGACCCACCTGGTGCTCTTGAAATCATTACCTTAGGAGCCTCCTGCAGTGAGCATGAGATTGGAGAATACAAAAAACTTTTCCAAGAATTTCGTGATGTCTTTGCCTGTTCCTATACTGAAATGCCTGGTCTTGACCCCGCCATTATAGAGCACCACATCGACACATGGCCTGATGTACCCCCCGTTTGTCAGAAACAGCGCCCCATTCATCCTTCCAAGCTCCCCGCTGTTAAAGCTGAGGTTGAGAAACTTCGCAAAGCAGGATTCATTTATCCTATTGCTTATACCACCCGGGTTTCAAACCCCGTTCCCGTTAACAAAAAGAAAGGCACCATTAGAGTATTCACTGACTTCCACGATTTAAACCGAGCTTGTCCCAAGTACAACTTCCCCACGCCATTTATTGACCAACTCATCGATGCGTGTGTGGGGCATGAAGTTTTCTCTTTCATGGACGGTTTTTCCGGATACAACCAGATTCAGATCCATAAGGAGGATCAGTACAAGACTGCCTTTGCCACCCCATGGGGCACCTTCACCTACCGCGTCATGCCTTTCAGCCTTAAAAATGTTGGTGCCACCTTCCAGCGGGCCATGACCTATTGTTTTCATGACTTGGTCCATATCCTGCTAGTCTATCTTGATGACCTTACAGCTCGTTCTCACAAATGGTCCGACCACCTTAACGACCTCCGGAAAGTTTTTCTGCATTGTCACAAATATCAAATCCGCTTGAACCCACACAAGTGTGTCTTTTGCATTCTTGCAGGCCGGTTGTTGGGTTTCATTGTTTCCCAGAAAGGAATTGTTGTCGATCCCCTGAAATTCCAAGCTATCCTAGACCTTCCCTCTCCTCGCTCGCTCCGGCAGCTCCAGAGTCTGCAGGGGCGATCTAATTTCCTTCGACGCTTCATTCCCAATTACGCCACTACAGTTCATGGTTTCTTATGCCTGCTTCACACCCACATACCCTTTGTTTGGGATGAGCAAGCAGAAGCTGCGTTCGAAGCCCTCAATAAATATCTCACACAACCCCCTTTGATCTCCCCTCCAGATTTCTCTCAGGACTTCATCCTTTACGTCTCAGCATCCGAACATGCCGTGTCCAGAGTCTTGGTTCAAGAAGATGCCTCTCACCATGAGCATGTCATTTATTACGTCAGCCAGACCTTGTCTGGACCACCCCTACATTACCCATACGAGGAGAGACTAGCCCTAGCTATGCTATTTTCCGTCCAAAAATTGCGACACTACATTTTACTTAGTCATACGACAGTCGTCGCTGACTCCAACCCCATGGTCTATCTCCTAAACCAGCGGCTCCTGCAAGGTCGTGTTGCTAAATGGGTCATTATCCTCCAGGAATATGACCTTACTTTCCGAACCCCTAAGAGCACTAAAGCCCTCACGCTTGCCCAGCTCATCACCGATCTCCCCTCCCTTCTACCGACCCCACAAATCTCTGATGAGTTACCTGACAATCACTTGTTCATCATCTCATTTGATGACCCATGGTACGGTGATATTTTGTTATACATGCGCACGCAGAAGTTCAGACCCAACACCAATCGTGATGGACGTCGTCGTATTCATCACCAGGCCTCTCGATATCTCCTCTTAGGCGATGTCCTTTACTGGCGCGGGGTTGACACCATTCTCCGTCGTTGCCTTACACACGAGGAATCTGACCACATCCTCAATGACTGTCATAGCGGTGCCTGCGGTGGACATTTCTCTGGGATGGCCACCACCCAAAAGGTCATCCACGCAGGATACTTCTGGCCCACACTCGTTACTGACTGCATCACTGCGGTCAAACATTTCCATAATTGCCAACTTTTTGTCCCCAAGGCCCGGACACCACCTGCTCCATTACACCCAGTCGTCACCGTTGGCCCCTTTTGTAAGTGGGCCATTGACTTCATGGAATGTAAACCCCCATCTTCCAATGGCCATAAATACATCATTGTCGCCGTCGATTACTTCATCAAATGGGCTGAATCCATGCCCACTTTCAATTGTACCACTAACACCGCTGCCCGTTTCTTTTTTAACAACATTATCACTCGATTCGGGGTTCCCAAATAGTTGGTCTCAGACCATGGTTCACACTTCGAACATTCCATTTCGCACGAGTTATCCATCCTTCTCAAGTTCGAACATCAGTATTCCTCTACTTACTACCCCCAAGGGAATGGCCAAGTAGAGGCCATTAACAAGATTCTCAAAACCATCCTTCAAAGCATTGTTGACCGGCATAAGACCAATTGGCACCACATGTTGTTCCCCGCCTTATGGGCTTACCGTACCTCCACCAAGACCGCCACTGGTTTTACCCCATTTCATTTAGTTCATGGTGTAGAGTCTATCCTCCCCATCGAGTGTTAGATACTTGCCTTACACATCGCTGTCGAGATTCTCCCAGACACCTCCCCACTTGAGCAACATCTGCTATCCCTCGAACAAGCTGATGAAGACCGTCATGCCACTCTCCAGACCATTGAAGCCGCCAAGAACCGCTCCAAAGATGGTTACGACAAACATGTACACCCTCGAACTTTCCATGAGGGGGACCTCGTCCTCGCCTATGACCAAGCCCACGACAAAACTGGTAAGGGGAAGTTTGAATCCATGTGGCAAGGCCCTTACATCGTGCAGACCTGCCTCAACAATGGGGCATACATTTTAACTGACTCAGAAGGTCACCCTTTGCGCAACCCTCGTAATGGGTTGTATCTTAAATTCTTTTATGCCTAAATAACTCACGACCCCATTGGTCCGTATTGTACAGTTTGCTCTCTTTTTGTTTTTCACCTTTTTTACCACAATCTCACATTCATCATTTTGCATGACCACAGATGGACCATCTTCCACCTCATTACATTGGCTTCGCCGATGGAGCAAGCCATTGGTCTCCCAACCTGGCTTCTGCAGCATGGGTCTTATATTCCCCTTCACATGAATTGATTCACCATGACGGAATATGTATAGGCGCTGCTACCAATAACCAGGCGGAGTATGATGCTGTCACCGGTCTCCTGATTGCTACCCTCCAGATGGGCATATGTCACCTTCATGTGTTCCTTGACTCCCAGCTACTTGTCTCCCAGTTCAACAACTGCTCCTAGGTGCGTGATCCCTGCCTCTTTAGAAAATTCCTGTGCACAAAACAACTCAGCCGACAGTTTGAATCCATAACATTCACCCATGTCCCAAGAGCTCAAAATAGTGTCGCAGATCAAATGGCTAACAACATCCTATATTGGCACATCAATCACACCATGTAAAACATCCATCATGCATCATCATCCCATAACATCTCATCAAAAATATATAAAAACCCAAAAAGATTGCAAGGGGCATCCACGTGCCTATCATCACATAAACATTTGCATCCATGTGCAATAAAAAATAAAAACACATTCATATACAGGGGCATCCACGTGCCTAATCCTACATACATAATGTTGCATCCATGTACAATACATCACATAAAATACACAAGGGGCATCCATGTGCCCAACATCCTATACTACTTGCATCCACGTGCAGTACAAACATATAACAAACCATAAGCGCATCCACGTGCGTACACTAAAATCATCATCGCAAAAAAGGTGCATCCATGTGCATATATATATATATATATCAAAAAATGAATGTCAATATGCTATACATGTCCTGAGTATCCTTGTACTCAGTTATACAAAAAATATCTATACATCCCTAAAGCCTCATAGAATACATGCCATAGCTACAAAATCGGGGGGAGTCCCCTACACTCCCTAATGAGAGTCATACCCTACATCACTGCCTGCATCAGCTGCCTCCGAGTCCTCCCCTCACTCCTCCTCCGGCAACTCCTCATCCCCTGTAGGCTCATGTGCCCATCCCCTATCCGCTAAGATGGCCACCGGGATCGTGATCGACCGAAACTCCCGTGGCGGTTTCAGACAGTCCTGGATCACCTCCGGATCCATGTCCCGCCACCCGTCATCAGTCACTCCCACCAGCAACCGATCCAGCAGCATCCGTACGGACTCCAGAGTCCCCTCTGCATCCCACCGACGCACCTCCCCTCGGCCTGGCAGGGCTAGTACCCGCCACATGCCCTCTGCGCGCTACATGTCCTGGCAGTGGTCTCGGACCAACATTTGTAGATCACACATTAGTCAGTAACAATATATATCATAACACATATCATACATAAGACTTGACATCCATAACATGCAAGAAAAACCATACGTACCATCTGGTCCCCATGCCTGTCCTAGCGCTCGTGGTGCCTCTGGATCCCCGGTGTAGTCCATATCTCTATATGGAAAATCATCTAGTGTCAGCGGCATCTGTAGCCACTGCAGGTACAGCTCCTGTGTGAAGTATCTACCAACCTCATCGCCACCCCGGCGGCGCATCATCTCCCCCCACTGCACCATGCGCGGCTCCCTTAGTCCTCCTGCCCTAATCGGCACCCGCAGCCATAGTGTCGGTACCCACTCCATGAAGAAAGCACATAGAAAGGATCCGTAACAGAATCGCTTGCTAGATTCCTTCACTGATGTTAGCTGCCACTGCACACAGGTGAGGAACATCTGGCCCCACGCATAGTAGACACCATCCAGTACGCGCTCCACTAGCTGCATCTGGCCCCCGGACACCTTCTCAGGTGACTGGGACCCCAACACATGAACCATGCATGCCGCAATGGCCTGTACTGATGGATCCTGTAGGTCCACCACCAGGAGTGCATTCCTTTGCACCCTCGCCTCTGGAACACAGTAGCGCTCTAGTATATCCTCCATATCTACATCAGTGGATACTCACGGCTACATATCCGCCACCCTACCCAGACAGGGAAACCCCATCAGGAAGTATACATCTGCCAGAGTGAGGTCCACCCTCTCACCCTGCACCCAAAACGCCTGAATATTTGGCTCCCAGAAACTCACCAGCCGGTTCAGCAGCAACGCTGCTGACCGCATCATAGGTACCTACGCGAACTTCAGCAGTCCGCACAATCCTAACACCGACCGCACATGTCGATCCTCCCGGATGACAGTCATTATCTCATCCGGGACCTCCTGCTCTCTCCAAAGCACCAGCGGCATCCTGTCAATCACGCAAGTCAAACTCATCAGATGCATGTCAAAAAAGTAACCCTGCAACCCCCCCGGGGAACCCTAACAGCTCAATCCCAATCGCAGCTTTAGGGCCCCTTGCCGCGGTTTTTTACCGTGGCTACCAGGGCTACAGTCGTGGTCCAAAACCACGCCTGTAGGAGCCGAACTCACGGTTTTGAACCACATGTTCAGCCTCGGAACGCGCGGTGCCAGACCGCGTATTCCGACTTGAACATCACGGTCCCCAGCCGCGTGATCTATCCTAGAACCCGCGGTCCCTGACCGTGGTTCCATCCCTTACACCCGTGGTCCACCCCACGTGGACCGTACACATACACCCCTGGGACCCACCCCCCCCCCCCCCTCGCCCCCCCGAACCTAAAGAAAATGCAGGTATGAGTTTGACGGAATACCTGTAACTCCCGGATCTGAAAATGACCGGTCAAATCGTCTAGAAATGCCAACTCACCTCTGGTCAACTCTGATCACTAGTCAAAGTCAAATAGTACAAATGACACTTGTCATGTTGGATCCACTCACTATTTATAGTCCGTTGACTTTTTCTTGTTTTGGACATTCTGAACTCATACGAAGTCCATTTTTCGAACCGTTTCCACCATCGCAATCAACACGATGAGACCGTCATGATGGTCCTCTTGTTTTCTTATTTTTTCCACATCAGTTTTTGAGCATTTTTTAGACACCACTAGTCGCCTCGGCTTGCGTGCCACTTCGGCTGCTCTCCATTTTTTGTATATTTTATATCATCAGATTCATTTTTCCAAGCACGTGATGATGCTTGAGATCATTTCTCGCTCTCACCCCCAAACTTTTTGGGTATTTTCCAAAACATCCCCTGTCCCCTCGGTTTACGTGCCACATCGACCGTTATCCGTTTTTGACACTTTTTATATCGCCGGATTCATTTTTTCGAGTTCGTGATGATGCTTGAGATCATTTCTCGCTCTCACTTGGTACACTTTCAACATTGTGTCCCGACACCTTGCTGCCTCGATTTGCATGCCACATTGGCCGCCATCAGATTGTTCCACATTTTTACATGAGCCATTCACTCCTGTCATACTACAACTATTTCATTATTTTTCCACCATTCATTAACCCGCAAGGAGGCCCACTAGTGTTTCCCCCAAAAACTCATTCTTGGTCATCATAAATGTTCCTTGATTGAGCACTTCCTCCTTGCCTGGCCATTCCTTTTGTTCGGTATAATTTTATCCCTTTTTCGGGCCGAACACGTCCTTTATGAAAAATGCACTTAGGGAGATTCTGTTAAGCTCTTTTCTGACTCCTAAAACAATGAAAAGATCGCCGAGCAATCTTGCTTCCTTTCATGCTCATTAAAGTACTTGAAAGGGCGTCTATCTGGTATAAGTTCAACCCTTTTTCGGACCTGGTAGACTAATTACGAAAAAGGAATACTCTAGTCACACTGGCTAGAAGAGTTCTTCATTGCATCCTTTTATGCTTCTTTGGGCCTTGGAGACTAACACACGAAAAAGAAACCCCATGGAGTCTTCTTATCGCTTCCAGACTCTCTAAAATTTAAAGCAACCATGAGCATGAACTATCCTGGGCTCGTACAAATCCACATGACAGTACCATTCCATTATTTCAGAGTCTTCTTATCGCTTTTAGACTCCTTAAAATTGAAAGCAATCACGAGCATGAACTATCCTGGGATCGTATCAATCCACACGATAGTACCATTTTACACACACTTCTTCTAGTTCCTTAACCCATGAAGAAGTCCCCCCGTGCCTCTTGGCACTATGATCGATCATCTCGGCAGCACCCCCAATCAGGTCGCCTTTGTTCAGAGTAGTCTACCATCTCCTGCCATTTTACACCAGCTTGAGTATCCCTCATCCCAGTCACTATCCTTGATCCATTACAGCTATGATCCCTTTCCCATCAGTCAGTTTCATATGCTGCCCGATCATCCCCGCCATCATACTCTAAACAACGGAAGTTTGAGTCCACCCACTCTACTTGCCCAGTTATCCCCCACCGTATGTCAATCCTACCATCAGTCCTCTCACACTTCGGTTCTCCACCTCGCGCTCCTATCAAGGAAACATCATTGCCTTGCTAGTTGCAGTTCTCCCTCTGTCAACGACAGCCCCTCTATTCCAGAGGATAGACCCAGAGGTCCCTTCGCCTTGGACCCATCACCATCTGTGGTGGGTGCCTACGGACCATTTTGAGAGGAGTCATCATTGCCTCTCCGAGTGGTTGTTTCTCACATGCTCGACTTCAACACCTTGATTGCATCGTTGAGAATCGTGCGAGGTTTATATCCCTTCCATTATTGGTCGAAGACCCCGGATCTCCCCCAACTCTAGAACATTGGTGAGTCACTTCGGAACGCCCAGTTATATGTTCCCGTGGATGTCCTAATTGCGTTGGCAATTGTATTCGGAAGCCATCCAGTTATATGCTTCCTTGAGTACCCAGTTCAGTTCCAGTTCAATGTACCATTGAGAGTATGACCCCTTGTCACTATGATCCAGCAGCTCATCAGTTCCTCTGGTACCACACTTAGTATCACTGTTGTCATTCCAGTGTAACAGTTCTTCAGCTCAGATACGGTCAGCCCAGCAGTATGTCCCAGATTTGTGTCCCCTCTGGACCCTTATGATGTACACAGTGGTTCTCTATGTATGCTATGGGTCCCCCTTTTCGGGCCTCACTGTTATTTTTTATGTATCTTGATACGAGCATGGGTATGCCCACCTCGTCCGTATATTGAGATTCTTCCTCATTCCTTATTTGAGGCCATGTATATTTCAGGTCCCCATATTTTGGAACCCATTATTATTATTGTTCTATATCTTGATACGAGCATGGGAATGCCCGCCTTGTCCATATGTTCAGATTATTCCTCATCCATTATTGAGGTTATGTACTTTTAGTTTTTGCAGTTTGTTCGGGACCATTGTTCCGGGCTCCAGTTTGTTTCTTCTCTTCTCCACACCCCAGGAAAACCATACAAGACTTATGATGTCTATCGGCCATACGCTGAGCTCCTGCCGTCACACATCAGGGGGCAATCTGTTAACACCCAAAAAGTGCTCACTACCTCATCTACCCCATTACATGACTCATTTGTCCATATTTCCTACCATATTTACCTTCAGAACCCTAAAATCCCATTAAAAAGCCTCCAAAAGGCCACAAAACCATCAAAAAAGCCTCCAAAAGGCTAAAAAACCCCCTTTTCCCCCAAAATTATCCAAAATTCCTCCAAAATAGCAAAAACCCTCTAAAAGGGAATAACAAATATAAAAAAAGGAGGAAAAAGAGGAAAAAGGAGGAAAAAATCCCATACAGCTGACCTAAACCATATGGTTCCCAAAACCATGGGCTAGCACTCCACCACTAAAAACCTATAAATGGGTGATGGAGACCCCCCATTTCATATCCACAATCAAAGACACCCTTACTCTGCCAAAATCACTCTTGAAACCCTAGCTCACCCTTGAGCTACTTTCACCATTGAGTGCCCCTTTTGGCCCATTTCCACCATTTGGAGAAAGAGAAGGAGCAAAGTTGGAGTTTGGAGCAACCCTCTTGGATCATTGCAAGAACTTCACCAACCTCTACACTTGAGGTAAAATTTTAATACAAAAAGAAAAACCATTTCTATTTCTTGTCTCTTATGTTTCATGCACATGTTTAGAATAATTTCCATTTTAATGTATTGTCTTTCATTTACTATTTATTGAACTGCTACTAAGGAGTCCATTCTCCTTAGTAGGTGCTCATTTGCACAAGCTAGGGTGAAAACCCTAGCTACAATGGTACACACTAGTACATGTGGACATTTTTCCCATGGAAAATCGTTGCTATTGCAACAATTTTGTGTTGCTATAGTGACTAACAGGACTCCTTGTTTTCGTGGCACTAATTTCGTCGCTGTAGCAACACTTTCCAATGTTCGTCGCTATAGAGACAGCAATGACATGGACCGTGCTATCTTTAAAAAACCACATTGTGTCGCTATAGCAACACCTTATTCGTCACTATTTCAACGAACGTTCGTTTCTATAGCGATGACATCTCTTATTTAAAAAAGAAACAAGTCAAGCGATCTCTGTCTCTCTAGCAACGAAAGGTCGTTGCTATAGAAACGAAAGATCATTGCTATGGCGACGATCCCTCATATTTTAAAAAAATAGGTCAAGCAAGCTCTGTCGCTATAGCCACTAAGTTTCGTTGCTATAGAGATGGAGTCCCATATTTAAAAAGAATAACTCCGACGAACTTACTATACTATCAACGAAAATGTCCGTCACTAGTATAGCAAGTTCGTCAGAGTTATTTGTTTAATTTGTTGGTTTTGTAAAATAGGGTTTTACTTTGAATTTTAAGTGTAATAACACTACACTTTAAAAACGAAATTGTCACTTCCAACCTCTAACCTAATACTAGAGAATTTTAGCATTATAGCATCAATCAAGCAGTATTCAAGCCGAAAATAAGGCAATGTTGGACCCATCCTATTGATCAGGCTGTGCATGAAGCTACGAACCTATATAGCATGTTAAGGGACCTTACCATCAACTTACAATACACAGTTTAAAACTGAAGGACTGTGTATTTCTTGGGATATTCTTAGAAGTTTCTAGGGAGTCAATACACAATTAACCTTGTATGTGCTAAGTTAATCCTATAAAACAATGCAAAACAACAAAAGAATTGTGCCAAGGAGATTGAGAGTGTGTAAATGAATGAAAAATAACTACCCATGTTCTTAGAAACTATGATGGTAATATGCAGCTCTAGTTACCTGTAAAACCATATGTCAACAAGTGAAGCAACAAAATGACACTCCGATAGCTAGAATTGTCAATTTTGATATCTAGGATACACATTTGACAATGAGCACAATACGAAGGATCTTCCAACCAATAGATACTACTAGTTTTGGGAGAAAACAACTGGAATAAATTTCAATTTTATTACCTTGGGTTGCTACACTTGTAAGAAAAAATGGTCATTTCCAACCTCTAGCCTAGCACTAGAAAATTTCATTGTTACCTCCACAAAAAATATATATACATTGAATGACTTATTTGTTGGGTAAAGTCTGGAGTTTTGATTAGAAAATGAAAGCATGGTGACCATGTCATGGCTAGAGGGATAAGGGTGTGCTATAAAGTTGCATCATATTCAACCATTGTATACATGGTTTATATAGAATGAGGGGTAAATTTGACAAAGCTACATCATCCTCAATCATTGAATACATAGTTCCCACATACATTCCCTAATTTGGCTTAGTTTGTCCAGAGACATAGTGACTATATGTGATTGCCACCACGTCAGGTCTTGATTGTCCATATGAACTCCCATATTCATAAGTTTTTGTTTGCTTATTATATTTGTTAAGGTCTGTATATATGCTTGTATTCCTCAATACCATTCGTCCATCTTGCATCCATTCAATGTGCCATCAAAGTCTGGAATACTAATCTTCATCCACCTTGAAAGTGGGGTGATGAATAGAGTTTTTTTGTGGGGAAATAGGATTTGAGACTTCTATTTCCCAAAATCATCTACTGGAAGTTGGAACATAAACATCACATCATGCATATGTGCTACTTGGAATTTCTATGAATGTTCAAGGTGTCATGCAATTCTTGTGCAAGAAACTAGATGGAATTTAGCATTCCCTAGAAATCCCATGGAGTTTCTTTGTCATATAAATATATTTGTCCAAGCACTAAAAAAACCTTCTAATATTTTTGTGGAAAATTGTAATGGAATTCCTTATACTTGGTGGGGCATCCTGGAGTCAATTTGCCATGGTGGAGCTGATATGTCTATTATGGTTTTCTCATGTTTTCCTCAAAATAAATATGGAGTAGACTTGGAGAATCTTAAATTTGAAAATTGAAATTTTTTCAAATGTCAAATGTAAAATGAGAATTAAAAATCGTATATTTTACAATAAATTAGCATGCAAGCATGAAGATCATAGTCGTCGGAGTCAGAAATGTGGGCATGTCACACAAACGATCTTGACGTAGGAGCTTATGACACAACTAGCCATGGTGAACATATACACCAACAAGTAGCAAGGAGAAATGTCAGAAGTCCGAAATTTGAATGTGTCGACGATATGACACCTGGAAGCAACCGAGTGGATATTGGAGAATTCCATCAAAGGTGAGAATAGAGGAGCTCAGGAAGAGTCCTGAGAGTGTTAGTCTGATTGGCATATTGGAGTTATCAACAAGAGTGCTTGGAGGATAGGTCCGGTGGGGGACAAATGTCTGCACATCAGAGTTATGTATCATAGTGCACAAAAGGTGGTTGTGATGGAAATGCCAAAAGGAAAAGATCGACAATGAGTCCAATCTTGACACATCGTAGGAAATTAGAGATATGTATTAACAATTGGGAATGGAAGTAGGAAGTGAAACATTGATGTTGGCTCTTGATGGACCAATCAGAGCATGGTTTTTTTTGTGCTTATATCAACAATTATTCTGCTTAATCCTACCCAATGAAAAATTTTGGTCACTGGAAAATAATTCTTGCACATCTTTTCTGATTTCCAACAAGTGGATGATTTTGAGCCAAATATGTCAAAATTTCCAACACATGATGTGATACCAAAGGTGGAACTCCTATAAACACTAACCATACTTATAATATAAACAAAAGTCTGTTATTCTAAAACATGAAGAAAAATCATAAATGAACTCACCATCTGAAAACTGTGGCCATGAATAAATCACACGAGCCAAACAACCATATAAGTGATAAGATGATATGTTGGTCGAAGAGGAAGCATTTTGTGTAGATCCTTCCACATCAGTGATCAGCATATCCAATAGAAGATGAACCAATGTAGCTCGAGTAACGCTGTGGGTACACATGTTCAATAGAAGCCGCTGCAGTGATCCTTTATAAACAGGCTGTAGGGACATGATATAGTACTCAAATAAAAAATTTCATCAATATGCCACTAATAACAATCCAAGTAGAGACATTTAAGTATATAATTGAATACCTGAACAAAGCGAAGAAGATGAAACATGGCTTTAAGAGCTGCAGTATCCACTAAAGGTTTCCCATCAGCTTTAGTTAATTTGTCTCCAAAAACAGTTCTATGTGAACCTGCATTTCCAAATCTATCTGAACCAAGGGAGACATTTCTCCCTCCTATTCCAGAAATATGGCATCTACCTCTATGAATTCCAAATCGATCATCATTTGGGTTGTATAAAAACCTTCGACGCAACCTGCATGCCTCGGTAACAAGTGCCTCAGTTAAATTGGCCAGCACAACTTCTGAGGATGTCAACAAAACCTGCATTCTAGATGGAAGATGAAGAGTCTAATTATATCTCCAACTTGATATGTAAAATAAACAGGTTGATTCAAATATTAATACAAAATAAACTAGTAACTTAGTATGGGTTAAATATTACCGTTAACTACTAACAAGAAGATTATACCTCAATATGAAGTTTAGGAGGGAACGTGGTAAATATTGAAGCACTATCCATATCAACAGGTCGTCCATCAAACTGATGAGCCTGAAGCAATCTCTGTGCTTGTTTCTATGCAAGGACTTCTACTTGTATATCTGGAGGAAGAGCAGCAAGGAATTCTGGATCAATCTCTTAAGTAGCTGGTGGTTGATTATTTGTAGGTTGTGCCACCTGATTCTGCTGGGAAGAAAGCACCTTTGTTCTTAACTCTTCAGGAAGAGCCTCTAGGAATGTAGGATCAATAGAATTAGATCATGCCACCACAGTATTTTGCTGCTGCTCACTGGGAGTATGTGCAGGCACACTTTGAATGTTCTCCTTGACAATTTCTAGTTGGGCTGATTCTTTATTATTATTTTCATCTTGCACACCTTCCATTTTTCCTGATGCATCAATGTATCTGAGGTTTCCAGTTCCATAAGCACTTCCAATTTCTACTTCCAAGCTGTGAATGCTTTCACCTAATGTTGCACCATTACCACTACTATCTTGGCTCACAGTTTCAACATCACTTATGACTCGCTCATTGCGCTCATCTTGCATCTCAAGGTCATGGTGAACAGCACCTGTAGTCTGAGTTCCTTGTTCCATAGAATCTTGTTGCAAAAGTTTGGGTTGAAGTAGGGTTTGTATTACTGGCACTATTATCTTCAATATGGTATTGGTCATGTTCCTCAGTTCTATGTGTATCATTTTCCTATGATTGTAGAGTTTCTATCATTCCATTACCATCATCTGCAGCTTGTGAGGGAGTAGCTTCACATTTTTCCTGTGATCTAGTGGTATCATGGGCCTGATTTGATGGAGTATCATCAGTTGGCTGAGACCTCTATAACTGAGAAACAAACTGCTCCTCAATCTAATGCTATTGTAGTTCCACTCATTCCTCTAAGCTGCTGACTATAATCAGCCCAGCTACTCAAACGATTTCCTGGCCAACCACTTTGAAGTGTTCGGAAGATAGAATCCAGATGGGATGGAGCTAAAGTACTTTCAATATTTGTCTCTGTGACAAGCCTATCATTCTCTGTAGTCATAGACACATTATATTATATATGTCCTTAAACTTTGAATTCTAAATTTTAAACAAGGAAAAATATTATTATAATCTATCAACTGTTCAATGACCAGAAATGTTAAAAATTACCTATTGCTTGACGACACACTGATCTAGATGGGGCAGATGGTCCAATGAGAAGCAGATGTTGAAATGCAGTTCCATGGTCATTAGTCCTTCCAAGAATATTATAGATAGAGGTATTCCGTCCCAGTCGTCGATTTTCCCCCAAAAACTTCTTCAATATGCATCACATGAAATCGGTCAAACGGAAAATCACCTTTAGCTCAACCAAGCACTTCAAAATGGTCAAACACATTGATCCCATCCTCCAATCTCAATATAAATTTATTCTCATCATCCTCATCTTCTTCATCTTCCAAGATATCATCCTCATCCTCATTTTCTGCATCTTCTTCTCCACCATCCCCACTCATCTCCTCTTCTTCATCCTCATCCACTAAACTATCTTTCCCACCATGTTCAATGCTAAAAATCGCAACCACATTAACATCTTCCTCAACACCGTCATTCATAAAATCCTCTTCGGACTCCATCATCAGATTTCCAACAGTTTGCACAGATGTCATTGATCGTGGGAAGATTCCATTTGGTCAGACTCTGCTTCATTTTGATGAGAATGAACAATTGTGTTTGCTGATGGTGCTTCTTCAGTCTCTCTTTCATTCTGGCGTTGATGCACATTGGAGCAAGAAACTCCCAAATTGTTACTTTTGTGTTGAGCATCTTCATGACCTTGTACATGTTCCACAGTTAAGGACTCCAAGGCCTTCACAATTCCAAGTGAAATCTTATCACACTCAGGATGATCTAAATATAGATTCTCAAGTGTATAGGACAAGGCCTGAATCATTCCAACATCAATTAGTGTTTTTTACACTTCTGTTGAGATATTTGAGCTTGAAGGTGAGCGTGCTACAAGAACATCATTTGTTAGATCTATGAATGCATTCATTTGGCATTCTGGAGGTTTGTAGCCACCTACATGAGTACAGATAGAAGCATTGAGTGAACTAACAATCTTTACAAATAGCCGTCTGCATCCTTCACCTGAACGGACTATGGCCATCGAAAACTGGCTGGCCTTACTTGACAGTTACTGTCTCCATTCACCATCTACCTGCCTTTCTTTTATGTGAGTCCCAGAATATGGAAGAAGATTATGAAGAACATGGTATAAAGGTCCATTGTGTCCCACCCCACTAGCCCCTCCCTGTAGAGGGCCCTTAGGATGGTTGCTTTCAACATCATAATGAAGAACAACATTCATTGTTGATGGATACATTAGAACTATTTCTGTCAGTAACTTCAAGATAAAAGTTGCTCTTGCTAAAGCAAATGAAGCTTTTCCATCTAGCTCCAAGTTATCTCTGCCAACAACAGTTAACCAAACACAATCATCTCTCAAATTCATAGTGACAAAAAGAAAGGTAGTAAGCATAAACAACATTCCATTGAGAATTAAAAAATAAGAGAGGGAACAAGACAATATTCAAATCCAATAAATGTTGACAAAGTAACCAATAATAAAATCAAAGAATTGAAAATTACCACATATTTCCATCTTCCTTATTCTATGAAATTCCAAAAAGTAACTAAATTTCTATTTAAATACTGCACCTTCCATATGTCGTGGCCCAGGTGTACACCTTCCATTTTCCGATTCAGTCCATCTTCTGCAGCTAATAAATTAGTCCCTGCAACAAGATCCAAAACATTTAATGTAGTCTTGAGATGTTCCTTCAGATGAGAACAAAATACCCTTGCAAGGGTAACTGAGTGTTGCTGCATGAATGCTTTGCAAACTGCAACCATGTGCACAGCTACAAGCATCCACTATTTGAATCTACCAAACAATATCATTGCTGCTATATCTACATTTTGTACTGAGAACCGGGTCATCCAAATTATCATCTATTTTAAAAAACTGCAAATAAAACACATTGAGCAGCATGAGAATTGATAGTGATGACTATGGCTCAATTGTGACTGAATGGAAATCAAATACAACCTAAGGCATTCTACAAATAAAACACATTGATCAGCATGAGAATTGATAGTGATGACTATGGCTCAATTGTGACTGAATGGAAATCAAATACAACCTAAGGAGTAATGCTTGATGTTGAAAAACACTATGTATATAAGGTAACTGAACAAGCTCCAACAAGCTGGATTAAACCCTAAACCTTTCGTACTTCTAGTTCGAATAGTATGAAACCTCCATCACCACATTGACATACCCCACAAACCTTTCTAGGGTGAATGAAATCAAATAGTCAAAAGCACTTCTAGCTTTCTCCGTTAAGGCATTTCAAGACCAAACCTTGTTAGAAGGTTGAACAGGGTGTAAGAATTAGATTTAGAAGCCTAAAACTCATCATTGTAGGATTAATTTAGATTAATTGTAGAATTTTTAATTAACCATGTTTGCATCTTGTTGTATTATGTCCTACACCTCCACTTTTCAATCAATTATGGGAAATCCTTAGTGCTATGCCTAGTCTTCTAATAGTGGTTGCAGCAAGGCTAACATAGCTCATACAATTGCATGCAATATGACCCACTTCATTACAATTCTGACATTTTTCACAAGAAATTTGCATAGTTCATTCATGCTTGATTATCCTAATTCTCATTCCTATTTTAATTTTGTTCTTGATTTCTGCTCTTGTGATGCAGAACTATTTAGCCTCCAAGTCAAGAGCTTATGACTATATTATTTTGGTTCCTAATTGAGTTTAATTGTTTATGTTTCTAGGGATTCTGGGGAGATTGTCTAAATAAGATTGAAATTGAGAATATTGTAATCAGATCTACTTCGCAGAAGATATCTCAAGAGTTTGAATGGATTAGAGATATCTTGGGATCAATTAGATCTCTTGATTAGTTAGATCCTAGAAATATGGGTTAGTTGAATAATTTGTGCATCTAAACTAACTACGGTTCATAATCGTTTTTGGTTTAAGAATCTAAGTTGAGAGACATGAGAGAGTGTGAAGTGTAGGTAGGAAGCAAGGACAAGGCTGGATGCCCATATTTTATATCAAGCAAGCTAAATACTATATGAATATTTATGTGCATTGATTACAATCTCACTTTGAGTTCTGAGTAACTTCCTGATTATAAATTGATTTGATGCTAAAGCATTTGGATGTTGAATGTACATAGTTACTCTTCTTTGCATCTACGAACAATTGAGAAAGGAATCGACTATGTGAGTGAATTTAGGTTCTCTGTTGGCAGAATATGATCTCTATGTAGATCATCATTATAGCAATACCCAGTGTGGGGTGTATCTAATTGTGTAACTCATGGTGAATGGATTTCAAGGAGGAACCTGTGCAAACTCATGGACTAGTGATCAGCCGCGTCATATGAAGGAAATTGCTTCCTCCTTCCCCTTGGTTCATTTCTGCCACTTCTTTTGCGAGTGCAATAGAGTCGCAGATTCGTTTATCCAAATATAGTCTGAGTAGACAACCGGGTTCGATGCAAATAACTTGTAACATAGATGGGAATGTTTACTCTTCCTCTATTTCAATTACATGGCTATGATTATCTTACTCTATCAGCATTTGAGTTTATTGTAAATATGTATGTTATCAGGGAAGTTGAATTTTGTTGTGCACATATAGTAAACTCTTAGAACTTATGCATTATGTATGTTGATTTCCTCTGCGAAATATTTCCTAGTGAAGCTATATCTCATCTCGAAATTATTAGACAGCTCTGAAGGCCTGAATAATGTATTATATTTCCTTTCTTGGCAATACCAATGCAACTTTTTTGTTGGAAAAAAAGAACCAACATCAGTCATCATTGCTATTGCTCTAATTGCATAATGTTCTGCACATAACTTGTTATTCTTCAAATAACTTCTAGATTCTTCCATAGGTAATTGGTCAGTCTTGTTGTCAGCAATGTTAGTTGTGACTATGGTATACCTGATACATCATAGATAACAACTGAGTACAAATACTAACATGATCCACTACTGTTACTCAAGTTTTATGATCCACACTTATGTCCTAATGGTGATCTTGAAGATTGTTTTGCATAAATCATCCTCAATCAGAATGCAGCTTCTCGGCAGTGGGGAAAAATCAGTTCTGACAGAATGACGGTTACGTGCATAATTCTATAGCTTCTTATATCAAAATCCAAGGCTAAAATTAGACAAACGCCTAAAAGCTGAAACCTAAAATGTAAACATGGATGAAAAGAAAAATTAACTATGGTTCAGGGGGATGACGTGTTACTACAGAGACCTCTCTATCGAGTTACTATGACGAAAGCCTAGACATTAGATCAAGAAGAATCACTATGACTTTGTGGATGTATCATAACGCAGAAATTTTTTTTGTTGGCATTCCATGGTCCAATCTTGAATTCATACTAGAAAAGAAAGTAGATTTACTAAAAGAAGTTAAAGAACTGTGTATTTGGTGAAATGTCATTTTAAACTAAAATACAAGAAAACATCTTGAACACTTGAAATGAAAACTTTGACGTCCCACACACACATTCACAATGACTACATGTCCTAACCTATTCAGGAATCCACTATGAATGAGAATACTTGACTGGAAAATTACTCCAATATATTATAAAAACGTATTCATTATCAGATAGAAGAGCTATGTTTATGATATACCGAGGTACAGGAAACATGTCTTGAAAATAACTTATATGTGTGTATCCAACAACATGTTCACTATGCATATAAGAAGCCTACATTCCAGCCTAAGGAAATCAGCACAATTTCACATCGACATACAAGGCATGGCTTGGGAAAGTTGGATGTGTCAGTCAATAAGGAACATATCAAGATGAAAATGCACATGATTTCTTAACAAGAAAAATAAGTCACAAATAACATGGGAAAATTTTGTGATACTAATTGGTTGATTCAAAAATAAATATGAGAATTTCTTAAAGTGTAAATATTGCTCACTTTGGGTACCATATCATAGATAGTTATCAAAATATGTGAGATATCCTACGATTCATACATACCAATGAAGATAACAGCTAAAATGACAGATAGGACAATTGTAAAATTGAAACTCTTACCTGTGTTCTTCATAAGAGTAGCAATATATGTCGTTTTGCCCCCAGGTTTAGCATTGACAATGACAGATTCAGCTATCAAGTTAGAATTCCCTAGCATAAAACTAAACACACAGCTTCCACTTTCAACTCAACAAGGACATTCTAATGTACACCTCAAATTAACAGAAAACATTTTGATGTAACGGCTTCCTATCTAATTTATTTTTAAGAAAGATATTAAAAAGGAATAGAACAACTTTTTGCTTTGTCAATCAAAGCATCTTTGCTAAATTTCAAAGTGGCACATTATACAGTTGGTCACACCACTGTAGTTCATGCATTCTTTGATGCATTTCAGTTTCAAGTTAAATTCACTATTTTCTTCCCAAACAAACATGTAGATAATACATATTACATATGCATTCTGGTTACTGGGGAATGACTCAATGAATCGATGGCTAAGAAAATCACTTGGAGCCAAGATATACTGGGGAAAATAATTTGTAAAGAATTTGACAGATGAAAGACTCCAAAATTACAAAATTTGATAAAATCTCAAGATTGTGCCAAAAAATAATGAGCTACTCAAGGTTTTTGCCATTTCAAATAGAATGAAAATCCATGAAAATAGTCCAAAATCCAATGCATGTAGATGGCTTTGTCTGAATCTTTCTGACACACTGGAAAAAATACAGAATGAAAACTAATGAACAATGAGGGATTTTATTGGCCATCATCTGAATAGGCCTTATAAACTCAACAAGTCTTGACAAACTCACTGATTTCACAATGAACTTGACCAATATTGATTAAGTATTTGCTTCCCAAGCCACATGGCACCTTAAGAATCGAGGCAAGTAAACTTGCTGAGCACTCTGAAGTCTCAGCGAGTCTTGTAACTATGATTACAAGAGAGTCTTCAACTAGTGAAGTGCCAGTCCTTGTAGATTGGGTGATTGGTCACAAATCCTTGTAATGAAACAAATATGTATTGTATGATATAGAAAACATTCAAACAATTCCGTTTTCATACATTTCCTTAGAAACATTAAGAAGCATTCAAACAACTCTATTTTGATACATTTTCTTGTTTGTTCTGAAGTGTTGCATGCAAAATTCTAAAAATTTGCATATTAGTTTATAATTGAAATGATCCCCATTTCACAGTATAACTATGATATGCTTGACCTGTTTCATTGTAGATATGTGGATGGAAAACATTGGCACCAAATTTATCAGATATTAGAATTCAAATGATAAGAACGAAGTATAATCCTTTCCAAGGCTTGCAATGCATATGAAATGTAGAAACACACACAGTGATACAGAAGAATTGAAAACTCATGTTGTAATGTTCCACTCTGAATTATATGTACAAACCAATGGCAACATTCCACTTTTGTTAAAGTTGAGTTCTATCTTAAAAAAGGGCCTTGGGAATTCTAGCAAAAATATAAATCAGAGGAATCATTTGATAAATCCCTTCTGTTATCATCCATTGTCCTCATTTTTGGACAATAAATGATTGGTGAACAAAGCATGCTTTTCATGTGTTCCTGTGACTTAAGCTTTGCTGCATCCTAGCAATTAGGATCCAAAGAATGAGATAGATATACATCAGAACCATTCTGCATATGAAGCTATTCCCCCGTGATTTTTTCAATGAAGGTATCCAACTTAGCAACCCATTTGAAATAGATGATCCACAAAGAAGATCAGTGAAAGATAACGTAAATAATATGAACTAGTCTAAGCAAGGGAGGTCATTTGGAGAAGGTCAGTAGACTGCAACAAAGCTATAGATGCAGTGATCTAACTAAGAAGTTTCAGTAAAAAAGTATTGCATGATCTTAGATGCATTGAACAACCTTTTTCCAATGTAGGAACAACAGATCTACATCAAATTGAAGAACAATGTAAGCATACATCAACTGCTTTCAAGAAAAGAGGATGATCTTGATAGTGCTGTAGGATTTGCACACAAAACCTGCACAGGAGTCGTCTTTATGTTCTCTTTGTTGTCCATCTTGGATTGAAGTCCTTTGATAATTTCCCCCGATTTGATCAATCTTTCTTTGTGGTTTTCAAGCCCCAAGTTTGTCAGAAATGAACTTCTTGCAACCTCTTCATGGTCATCCATCCTCAATGTTTTAGGCACCCAAAGAGATCCATTCTTGTTCTCAGATACTTCCTGTGTTGTCTCCTCCCTCTGGTGCTTGCCTAGAGTTTTTTATTCCGAATTACCATTTCCTGCCATCCAAGGTAAGCCCCACATTACTCCAGAGGAAAAGGAGAGTAGTTAACACCAGGCAAAAATCTTGTCCCTGGTGCGTACCAGGGAACCCTGTTTGATTCAAAGCCCTCAATACTAGGATGAATGCTTCCCCAGTATCCATTGTAATACACCGGCCAAGGACTCCCAATAAAATTCATAGATGAAGAATAAGAAGAAGACCCATCTGGACTCATATTTTTGGGTTCTGATTTAAGGTTTGAATCAGAGGTCAAGCCATCCACAGGCTCAACCAAATCTACCTTGGTGGCATTTGTCTGGGTTTTCTCGCTTGAAGAGCTAGGATTCTAAGGACTTTCAAGCTCTTTGGCCAAATGAGTAGAATTACCAGGCTCTTTGGCCAAACGGGTAGAATTCCCAGAGCATCCCATGGCACCCACTTCATTCCCAGAACCCACCCACTTCGATCCCAGAACCGAACGACAACTCCTTACACTCTTTTTTGCTTGACAAATTCACTACACTAGGATGTGAATAATCATCAAATTGGGATTGGATTTCGGATTGGGGTTTAGAATTACCTTCTATGGAAGTTGCCGCTTCATTTCCCTCTCTACATTCAGGCTTTTCTCCCCCTTCTGCACACACTCAGCTCTCCATCCATCACACCATCCTTTGCTCTAATCCTCACGTTGCCATTTCTCCTCAGCTCTCCAGCCATCACACCATCCCTTGCTCTAATCCTCATGCTGCCATTTTTCCTCAGCTCTCCAGCCATCATGCCATCCCTTGCTCAGCAATCAACATTAAAACTTCACTATGAGTTAACCTCTCAAACCCCAAAGTGCCTCCATTCCTGCCAAAGAAACCCCCGGTGCCAATGTTCCAGTTTGAATGGGTCACACCCTCTCATCACAATGGAATATTGGAGCCCTGTCATTGCAGAGGAAATTTGTAATTCACTACCATTGGAGTGGAATTCACCACCATCGGAGTGGAAGAAAGGAATGTTAGGGTAATTCACTAGTGTGAAATGTAATTCCGACCACTGCTTTGGTCACAAAGAAAAATAAATTTCATAATGTCAAAGAAAAATATATTTCATAATGTCATATAGTTTATTTTTTCACGAACATCTGTTTCTATAGAGACGTTATGGAGATTTTGTCACTATAGCGACGATCGTCGGGGACAAGCTCTTTTTTTTCCAAAATTTTTAACTGTTTTTCCACGAAAAAATTCATTTTAACTTATTCGTGGCAAAAGGTCGTGGAACTTTTGAGCCATATCTAGTAGCAACATATACTCAGGGATTCCAATATGGGATGCCAGATCTTAATAACATCAAAAACCCTTTGACCACGAGTACTTCTTCACTTGGTATGCCTAGCCTTAATTTGAATGCTACATTCACTTCGTCAGGTAGTCAACCTAATACTAGCCTTGGAGCTATTGGAACTGCTCCCCTTGGGGGCGGCGCCACCTATTCTGCTCCCTCTATGGGAGGCACTACCATTTCCTCTCCCTTCGGGGGCGGCACATCTACATCTACTCCCTCCAGGGGTGGCACATCCACTTCTGCTCCTCCTGGGGGCGGCACGACCTTTTCCACTCCATTTCAATTCACGTCTGGTCATGTCCCTTCAGCCTTTATAATTGTTGGGGGAGGACCATGTACTACGACTGCCCCTCATTTTAGTGGTAACACTTCACATAACATATCTCATGTTACACAACCTAACACGCATGTCTCTACACATATACATGCGACTATGACCACATACTACGACTGCCCCTCATTTTAGTGGTAACACTTCACATAACATATCTCATGTTACACAACCTAACACGCATGTCTCTACACATATACATGCGACTATGACCATGGCTGTTAACCAACATGTCGCTCCTCACCCTGGGGGTGGACACATTCCCAACACTGGGGGTGGATACATTCCCAACACTAGTAGTGGACACATTCCAAACACGGAGGGTGGGCACATTCCCAACCCTAGGCGTGGGTACATTCCCAATACTGGTGGTGGACACATTCCTAAGGCTGGGGGTGGAATTGTACCTTAAATCATTATGGTAATTACTCGACTACTCCTGCTACAATGAGCACTTATATGCCCCATCAACATGGTGGAAATCCTTCATATAATGAAGCCGGTTATGGTCCTTATTACTACCGTCCTCACCAAGGTCCTCACAACACATATATGCCTTCATACCCTTATGCAAGTCAGGGTGGCGGCAATTATCAACCATATGGTCATGGGCAGGGTCCATATCATCCCTACAGTCTGCAAGGTCATCCTCTTTTGGGAGCTTTTAATCCAATACTTCCACAGCCACCACTCTCGTTTCTTCCTTGCATAAACCTACTTGATCTTTCAAAACTTACGAATGATCCGGTGTGTCACGATCCTTCTTGGCCTCCAGTCCCTACCAAGCTCCCCTTGAACATTCGTAAGTTCGAAGGGAAGAATGGTGAGGATTTGGGTGATCACATTACAACTTTTCACCTTTGGTGCTCCTCAAATTCATTAAATCATGATTCTATTTGTCTGAGACTATTTCAATGCACCCTCACAGGGGAAGCTGCGAAGTGGTATGTCGAGTTTCCTGGGGGAACTTATAGAGGTTTCAATGGGATAGCTTTGGTTTTCCTAGACCACTTTCAGTTTCCGGTTTGCTACTATACTGGCACTGAGATTTTGTCTACCTTCCGCCAAGACAAGGCCATGCACATATCTGACCATGTTCAAGAATGGCATCGATGAAAGAGGATGGTGAAAGCCAACATTCCTCCAGATTTTCTCTTGGAATGGTTTCTTAAGTCTTTGCTTCCATATATTTCGAAAGACATTTTCGTATCTAGCATTACAACTGAGGAACAAGCTATACTTAAAGTCCAGCATGTAGACCTAGTCTACGCTCAGTCCAGCATCCTATATGATATTATCCCTGATGCACTGCGTTCATGACATGAAGCCAAGCCCGTTCTTGGACCACATGTGGATGGCATTGTGGGATCCACAAGTACTCGACTTGTAGACCCAGTTACCAACCAAATGACAAATTTTTCTATTAGCCAGTCTACCCCCGGACAGGCTCGTGCCTCGTCCACTCCTACCTAGTCGTCTGATGTTCATTCTATACAGATGAAAAACCCATCAGGTAACCAACAACCTGGTGAAAAGAAGAAGGGGAGAAACAATCGTAAGGGTGGGAATAATGGAAATAATGGAAGTTCTGGTGGGGACCGTAATCTGAGATGTAATGTGAAATTACCTTGCAAACTTTGTGGGGAGGATCATCTGACTCACTTGTGTCCTCAAATTTAATAAGCATCGAAGCATATTGCACAGAGCCCAGCTGTGTTGAAAGATCCCCTTCCGCATCATCAGAATATGGCTTCGAATGCTCTCACCACTGGCTATGGGACTAATGAAACTACAATGTCTTCTTCTCATGCCGGTGGCTACAGATGTATGAACATGGTCCAATCTCAAGTTAGTGTTGCTACTTGTCAACGCGATTATGGTGCACCACAATCGAATATGGGGAATGAGCCTCCTCCTCCTCCTGACACTTCACTCCATATCTAGAATCCCACTACTATGCCATGGATACCGAAAGGTGTTCTCAAGCACTCGACACACAATCCCAATGCACGAGCCGCCCATAACTACTCTATTGTAGAATATTTGCGCCAAAATCCATGCACCATGTCGGCTCTTGAGGTTTTACATGCATGCCCTTCACAACAGCACACCTTTTTATCTGCTTTAGGAGTTCATGATGAGAGTATCCCTAGCATCATTAAATTGAACACTACTGATGTCCAACCTAGCTTACCTTATCATGTGGCTTTTCAAATCCATGTGAGGTGCCTGGATAAGTTTGTTAAATGAACAATGGTTAATGACAAAGGTGCTTCCACCTCAGTCATGTCATTGGAGTATTGGAAGGCTCTTGGCTCTCCTTCCTTGTCTAAATCTATGACCATGCTTACTACATTCGATGGTCGATCATTCAGCCTGCATGGTATTCTCCCTTCCCTTGAGGTCCACTTGGGGGGGGAATCCATGCTTATTAAAGTCGAGGTGGTTGATGCGCCCATCGACTACAACCTTCTTCTGCGTAGGAATTGGATCTAGGCAATGAAAGCGATCGTGTCGTTTGTGTTTAGAGTTATTTTCTTTCCTCACGATGGCAGAATTGTGATGGTTGCTCAGCTAGACTTCCCCAGTTCTAATTCCGTAGCATCACCGAGTAACAATTGTTCCCCAGATCAAAGATTCTCAGCCGGCAACTGGGAACATTGGTGTAGGATTGTATCCATCTTTGATGGGATCTTTTGACCTCCCTGCACCAATCTCCTTCATAGAAACCATCTCGAATGATGCTCTTTCCTCGTTGAATCATGTACATTTCCAGACCTCATATCTTAGTGATCCATGGGATTCACTTTCCACGAGATCTGCATCTGGAGAGGTTTTGCACATCGGAATGGATATGCCTTGTGTGCAACCGAGCTTGCTTCTCAAGATATTCAACAAGCCACTGCAGAGCTGGATCTCTCTTCTTCATGGATAGGGGAAGAAGATCTCATTATGCTACCCACATGTGCAGTCAACTGATCTTGGTCACATGATTGTCTTGATGGTCCTTTGATTTCGGATGAAGTTATCATCGAGACCATGAACAGTAGTGACAAGCCTTGGGAGAATCCTCATTATCAATTTTATTTCCTTCCTACCCTTGATCTTATTGAACAAGATGAGCCTCAAGTGCAACCTGCCATGCATTTGGATTTTTATCCAGGCATAGTTTTGTCTAGCCCTAGTTTGACATTAAAGCATGATCTCACTAGTGATGAGTCTTTAGACACTCCTACAGATCCACAAATTGGTGATCCTACTGAGTTCGATGCTACTTCTAGAATTTCCAACTCCCATAATGATGAATTTTCCACTGTAGATTCCTTCACATCCTTCAGCTTTGCTCTTCATTCCGAAGTTGATCATTTTGATCCCTCAGATGTTTTACTATGGCACCTTCAGTGGGTAGCCCTACCTGCATTATGTCTGGGGTTGATAATAGTGAAGTTGAAAATGTTTCTACCACAGTGACTTGTATCAAATCTGTCTTTACGTATGTTTTAGATATGATTTTGGTACTTATGTTTCTTGGAGACAGGATACTTAGCTGGACTTATACTTGTTTACTGGTCCTTTTCGACATTTGGTTCGGTCATGGCAGGCATATTCGGAACCTTGCATATAGGTTTAGGCCTCCCCATTGTTATGATGATTTTTCCATCCGAATTCGAAGACACCCCTTGAGTGTCTTTATCTTGCTCATGTTCCTTGCATTATGCATAGCTTTGTTCCATGTGCTTGGAACTAGTCTCACATGTCCCTAACACTCGTATGCTCCCATTACGAGCATTCTTCCACCTTTAATTCGAGCTTGTTAAAAACAGTAAGGAGGTTATGAGCATTCTTCCATCTCTCCTTTGAGCTCGTTAAAAACAGTAAGGAGGTAGCGAGTTTACTTTTTCGGGCTTGTTAAACCTTTACGGAAAAGATTTTTTTAAAGTCTTTTTTAAGCCCTTGTTAGAGTTTTTCAAATCAAACAAGATTGCCAAGTATACTTGTCATTTCAGACTCGTTAAAGGATTTGAAGCAACATCCACTTATGTATAAGTTTACCCCTTTTCCAGACCTTTGTGGATTAATTACGAAAAAGGTATACTCTAGTCATACATAACTAGAAGAGTTCTTCTCTCATTGTTTTACAGTTTTTCGGGTGAGGAGACTAACTTTATGAAAAAGGACTCCCCTTTTATCTTGAGTTTTGATTGCATTGCATCATCCTGCTTATTGCTTGAGTCTTGTGCCGTCTCCCGCTTAATCAATTGTTAGCCTGGTGCCTGAGCACTTTCCCTGTCGAGCCTTGCAGATCTTTCATTTTCCTTTCGCAATTTGATGACCTTTTGACCCTGAGGGAACAACCCCCCAAGTGTCCACATCCTGCACATGCTTTATTGCATTGATCATAGGTATGTTCCACTGCTTGGGACTAGTATGCTCACTATTTGACACTCATTCCCTCACTTGTACTATAAGCAATTTTATTCTTTTTCAAGCATTCCAAATATGAAAAAGACCAAAAAAAATCAAATATTCCAAAAATACGAAAGAGAGAATATTTACTTCTTTTTGTTGGAAATTGTTGTGTCACCTTTGAACAGAGCATTCATTCCACTCCATACATTATGAGTCGAGACTATAGTCAGACCTTAGGAGTTGTACTCATTTCTCAGTTTCACTCCACCGACTGGTTAAGCTTCCAGTCAGTATGGAGCCCCTTTTCGTTGATGCCTGCTGCATCGCATAGTGTTATTATTCGAGTCTATGCTTCCTGAGTCTATCCATCTGCTCATGCTCTTGTTCAAAGGAAATCTTGAAACCAGAGTCAGCCACTCCTCATATCTCTTGACTATTGCATGTTGGCCATCCTTATTGAGTCAGTCCGTTCATCCAATTTCTTCCAAATATTTCAGCGTAGCTATTACCTCATGCTCATTGATGGGGGATGCCTTGATGCCCTCCTTCTAGCAAGTTTCGTTCCATCGACTTCAACTCATTTATTCCAGAATTGAGACTTAGAGTTGGTTGAGTACCTTGATGCTTGCAGTCATTAGTGGCAGGTTCTCTCACCTTCGACAGTTTTGAGAATACATCAATGTCCCCTGATCGATGGATTCATCTTCCTCAACACATCTATTCACACTCCGATGATTGTACTATGTGCCTTGATTCCCATTTTCATTATTGGTGGGTTATCTTGCGTCTGTTAACATTATCATTGACCGGTAATCAGACGATGTCACATCAGGTTCGACCTCAACACCTTTATTCACTTGATGGGACTTGCACCACAGATGATTTGTGTAGAAGACCCTAGACGTTAGTAGCATTCAGTATGCTACTCTTGATCATGACTGTATTTATGAGATCTCATTTCTCAGACTTCAGCAATTTGTACCTCCAGTATTGCACCTATTGTTTCCTTCTTAGCAAGAGAGCATATCTTACTATATGGGTCATGGATATGACCACTTATGACATGTATTCACTGCCTATCATGGCCATTGTATCAGATTGTTGGATTATATCGACATGTACTAAGAGATATTATTGTATTATGATGAGTGAGCTACTCTCTCCATTTGTGTCTCCATCACTCCACTTCTAAGATTTATAATGTATTTCGACCATCATAGTACCTTCTCTGACCTCACACATGAGAGGGCATCTGTTATAGTGTAATTTTCCACCTTGTGAGCATCAGCATTGATTGGCCTTCAAGATCTGTTTCATTGACTCAGATTCATCATTTTATCCTCCAGGAACACACAATTCCTTATTTTTGTTCATGTATGCTAGCTGTTCCACTATAGCTAGCGTACACATGTGTTGTTCCACTATAGCCCACGAGTACCAAGTAAAATGGTAAAAATCACTAGAAAATTACTTTTTACTCCCAAAAAGTGGTCTTAGGGTGACCTTTGGCCCTCCATATGTCCCGAAACAAATCGATGTGTCCTATCACTTACCTTTGAAAGGCTATATATTGAGCTCTTATGCTGTATGGAGGGGAGGAGAAAGCGAGAGCAAGATAACTCTAGTGGATTTTTTCCATGACTTGAGTCTACACTCATTGATCCTTATTGTTGTGAACTCCTTATGTTCACCTAACAAACTCCTTTCTTAGTTTGAGTTTTCCATTGCATGGGGGATTGAAGTGCCGGAGGCACAAGTGGAGAGACCTAGTTCTTGGTTCAGATTGGTTGCCAGCAAGAGGTCGTACATTGTACTTCTTGTTATTCATTAATGGAAATACTCATTTTCTCATCCAGTTGATGTTGTGAATATTGTTGAATTACATTTGGTTATATTCGCTTATAATATTATGGATCATGCTATTGATTATGCTAATTTCTTTCACATATTATATGCACCTTGTGTGTGTTGTTGAGACTAATCTACAGGTTCAAGTATAGAGGTTGAAAGCTTAACGGGGATCTACTTCAGAAATCCGGTTGAAGGTTGGTCTTTTCTCCATTATCTTAGAATTGTTATTTGTATAGAATTGCATTGGGAATTGAGTTATTTTCTGGTAGTCATCTATCTGTTTTTTTCTTCCTCGGTTCATAGGAAGTTTTCTCCGTAACAAACATATCGAAATAGTTGACATGTTTACCCATCACAAATTCAGCATAAAGTTTTTAAAGGAAGTATAATGGTACTTTCTTGTTTTTGTGTGGGGGAATTTCAAATACCATATACCATTGATCCATCCAATTATCTCTGAATGGTGGAAAAACACACCACTAAATTGAAATATGTGCTCTAGTAGTCTCTCGAATGGCATTTGTCCCATGCACTCTAAAAAGTGAATATATTTTCTCTTTATTTATTTTTAATTTCTTCACCTCATTATAACTCAATCCATTGGAATATTCTTGTTGTTTTCTTTCTCTGTACAACGCTATGTTGTATAATGCATCATTTGAGCGACTAATACTATCCGCAATAGCATGTAGTGATGCTGCCAATGAGCGATGGAGTTGATCATCCCCACCCCTCCAAGATGTACTGGACTCTCTCAAATCAATGATCTCTCTCAATATCACTGCATTCTGATCTATAATAGCCACTGCAATCATAAATACAAAAATAATATCATTATAAAAATACATATGGTATAATGACATCTCTAAGCAATGGAAAATGTAAAACTAGTGTACAACAAATAACAACATGAATTGTTTATAAATTGAAATTTAAAATTGAACAAATTATACACTAAAGACTAAACATTTAACATTTTTCCATCTTAAATTCATGTCATATGTACATGTATTAATTTCAATTTCCATTTACATACATAAAATGTCCTAAGTGTATATATGTTGATCGGGAATCTTCTCTACCTTATGTTTAGGCTTGGATTATGAAGTTTCATCAAAACTATAGGGTGTTGACTAATTCCCTTGGAGGACCAACTCCAAGATTCTAGGTGGAGGCAAGGGCTAGAGCCGAGGCTATTGATGAATAAAATCCGAATATAGACAAGGATTTTGATATATGTAATTATTTGTTTTTCCTTGAAGCCTTTTCGACTCTATAGACCATTTATCATTTTTTTTATATGTAATTTGGGGCATATATGGATTTCACCTGATGTTATTTTATTTGTATGAACGCTTTCTATATACACATGAGAAACTTTGCATATTTGTTTATAGTGGTTTGGGATCTAGAATTCAACAGAATTAACAGTTTTCAATATTTTAGGATTGCAAGGTTTCCATTGGATTCTATCATGTATGATATTATGGGATTGATATGTAATCAAACACATCAACCTCCCTATGATTCCTGATGTTGGTAGATTCTATTGTTGAAATCCTCTTTCTTGATCCTAACCGAAATGCACCCTTCACTCAAGTGAAAAAAAATATTAAGCATGGGAAGCTTCTCTACCCTATCTTAAAACATGGATTGGGAAGTTTCATAAAAAAATATAAGATGTTGTCTAATGTGCTTGGAGGACCAACTTCGATATTCCAGGTAGAGGCAAGGGCTAGAGCCTAGAGGAGGGGTTAACGATGCTATTGATGAATACAATCCCAACATTGGCAAGGATTTTGATATGTTATTATTTGTTGCGGGATGAAGTTTTTTGGACTCTATAGGCCATTTAGCGTCTTTGTTTATGTATTTTGGGGAAGATATCAATTGTACTTGAATTATTTTTTAGTTGTAAGCAACCTTGCTATATACATGAGAATCTTTGGATATTTGTGAATAATGCTTTGGATTCACAAGGATGCTTGAATGTATATGTATGTATCTATTGAAATTGATTTTATTTTTACGAGTTAATTGGGGTTTTAATTTGTTTTGGGCATACAAATGTTTGGATTTATGGTCTAAATTTCTTTTATGGCATACAAATTTAAAAATTTATGGATTCAATTGATTTTAGGGCATACAAAAACAAAAAATATAGAAATTAGAAGGGTGGAATTTGGTTTAAATACCCGAGGTTGAAGAAATTGGTGCCCAAGGTGTAATATTTGGGCCCTATACTTCAAAACGGGGTCACCACTACTCGTTTCGTTATCGTTGTCGCTTGGTTGTTGTCGTGGAGGAAATGACGAGATCGGTCCGTTTCGGGCATCAAACATGCTTTAAAAAACATGTACACGGTTATCAGATCATAACGCATACCCATTTATTAGCTCTAAATGCGTATGCATTTTGTAACTACATAATGCATACGCATTCTCTTTAACTATGCTAGTTAGCCTTCAACGTGGCAGGCTCGGGACTAGGTTTGGCAGGGTCGGAATTGCTTGGGATCAATTATCTTTTATGGAACTTCAATGGGTTTCTTGAATCTACCATTGCATCTAAAAGGTCCCTCAACTTTGTGCACTCACCTTGTAACATAATTTAAAGCATATAAATTGCTTAAGAGATTAATCATTACATGCAATTTGTTTCTAGAACATATTTGTTAGTTTATAGAATTATTGTGGCAAACTACAAATTGCAAATTACATTTTCCAAGTTTCTAGATAATATTCATTTATAGAATAACTCAATTTATTCTTTAAAGAAGATTGCAAATTACATTTTCTAGGTTTCTAGATAATATTTATTTATAGACTAATGGAATGTATGTATATGGCTAGACCATGCTGCTCCATTCTTTCAAGAACTTGTCTCAAAAAATTAGGATTCTAGTCTTTTACTTCTTATGCCACTAAAGGATTTTATAGCACAATGTGCCCACAAACTATGTGCATTTGATGTACATCTATGTAGTGGAAAGGGGAAGAGAAATCAAGTACATCTATGTTGTGGCAAGGGGAAGAGAACTCAAGAAGTCTCCATGTACAAGCTTACCCAATCTATTATATGTCAAGCCATGATAAACAGGGACTAAGTAGGGTAAGACTATTGAAGGTGAGTAGAAAGATGAACAGATAACCTAGGTTCAGATCAACCTAACTTTGAACAGAGCACTCATCCTCAACTAGTTTGAAATGAAAATGATGAGGGACAGTACCTATAATTCTTAACCAATTTGAAATGAGAATAAACTTTAAGAATATTATATTCTAAAATTAAGAAAATAATAATGTAGAAATAAAGCATTGGAGTCCACACACATTTACCTGGCCAGGCTTTAAACTTGTATTATTTCATGGCTTAGGGCATAATACTCGCCATTTGCTACATTCCATGTGAATTACATACTGCAAAACTGACAAAAATACTCGCCATTTGGTACATTACATGTGTATAACATGGATTGAAAATGCTGCATACTGCAAAACTACAACAACCTGACCACGCTTTAAACTTGTTTTATTGCATTGGCTACGGAAAGAAACTTGCCATGGCCAATGCAGGTACACCGTAACACTCATTCTCAGAAGATGAAAGGCCATGCACACTCACTATGAAAGAAAAAGAACCATGGAAATTCTTTCCTTCGACTGGACTTGACAACTGCATAATATAGTTGCCCACCATATAAACTTCCAAACAGTATTCATCGTCTATGCTCTCATGGTAGTCAGATTTGCACACAAAGTAAAACACGCTCTGCGTCAACAGCGCCATCAAGTTAACAAAACACAGCAACCCTACAAGAAATGCCCCATACACTACACTGGCCGCTATTCCTACGCCATGGTCACGCCCATCAATGACCCTATACCAAAACAACCCTCCAATACCTCCGCTAAATATGAAGTAAAGCATAAACAGAACCAAGGCCGTTATCTGCTTTCCTTTGATGAGATTCATGCTCTTCTGCATGGCGGCCAGGCCGTAATATTCCTCCTCCATCACAGATACAACGCTGGCGAGATACCACACCATGCTTATATACACATCGGCGCAGATGAAAAGCAAGATTATAAGAAGTGAACTGAAAACAAAGCCACCCGAATTCAATTTATAACCCGATCCCACGGACAACAATGCGAGCAGAAAGAGGGTCGATACAGCTGCATTGTAAAAGACCAAGAAAATTATATAATTCCAGAGATAAGTTATCATGAGGCGATCCCAGACCCTGGGAACGATTCTCATAACTCTCGCCCACGACAAATTCTCGGCGTCCGCAGTGTATATGGAGGCCACTGTGTACACCACTGCCGCCGTCGATAACATCCGGAAAGCAGAAATGAAGAATATGACCGCCGCTATGAACAGAATAAGCTCCATCGATTCCGAGATCAATTCCCTCAGAGTACTCTCGCTGGCGGTGCTGCCGGCCTCCATTTGATAATACAATATAACTTTGTTACAAGTTATTTTACGGAGTAGAGGTTCGGAGACAAAAGTGTGCCCCAGCATTGCAAAAGAGAGGGGAAGAAGCAGGCACAGGGTGAGCCCCCGTAGTAGTTCAGTGCAGGAGGAACGAAAGAGGATGTTGAAGGCCTCTCTCACGATTCCAAAAGCGCCGAGAAACGGGAGCTCCTGAGCTGCAGCTTCTGTATCCATTGCTTAAAGCAAAAAGAGTTGCTGTTGTTCTTTTTTCTGTTCAATTTGCAGTAGTTGCTGCGAGCTGTGAGGTTTAACGGAGGCCTACACAACGTATTAATTATGGAGCGTTGCTGGGTTGATTAAGCTCGTTCCGGAATGGATGGGACGTGTGAATCACAGTGCAATCGTTCGTCCCCCCTTTCTTTGACGGGCTGATCACGGTAGCAGCGCTGAGTCTATGTTTTTCCTTTCATTGACCCGATGATTGGGGGAGTGAACTTCACGCATGAGCTAGGGTACGGTTGCTTAATTTTCTTAAGAATGGTAGTCTACAATTACGTTGAATTTTGCTGGCAAGTGAAGTGGTCGACGTAGACTGTTTTGTGGTTTCCAAAATTATACTATTATTAGTCGTTTCTGGTTGACATATTTTCCTTCATTTTTACATCAATCAGTTTTATTTTTTAAATTAAAAAGAAAATCCAATACATTGTCTTTTAAGTCTTTTATTTTTAAATTAAAAAAAATCATAAATTAGTTTTTATTAATATGAAAAATTTTAATTACAAAAAATTCATAAATTGGTTTTTACTTTTGATTAATTACATGACATTAATATAATATCATATTTGACATTAATATAATATTTGATTGATTACACCCCGTATCTGGGTAACAACCCAACCCACACGAGCTAGAATGCATTTGGCGCTCGCTCCAGCTAGCTCCCGGTGAATACCTGTACCAGCTCGCCTATGGAGCTCTCCACCTGTCAGCGCAGCCTCCAAGACGACGACAATGAGCTTTTATGGGAGCCCCTCCCCCAAGGTCTTGCATTTACTCATCTGCATGCAGAGCACATCACAACGTCGAGAGATTGAGCTGGAAATCCCCTCGAGCATTAATTCGCCATTGTCTTCAAGAATGCCAGCCAACAACATTAATTCTCATTGCAAGGTTAAAACGTGTAGGGTGTGCTCTTCGTGGTTCAACGTCGACACTCGGGATCATTCCATAGCTCTGGCCTTCGCCTGGCTTTGTCTTGTTGCTACACCTACGCTCCTAGTTCTAGACGTTCTCTGCCAACCTTCAACCATGACGCGTCCAAGAGGCACTCCTTGCCGAGGTGGTAGCAGAAGAGGTTCTGGGCATCAACGAGGTTCTGGGCATCGACCCAGCAATATCACGGACTGGACTACGATGGATGGCTACGCAGAGAGCGTTGCCGCCTCCACCCGCTACCTCATAGACAGTTGGGAAGCTCCCAGAGTTACAACCATTCTAGCTTCGGGAAGAAATGGAGGAACCATCAATCACTACTGGCTCATTAAGAATATGACATGAGTACTTTGGTGGAGGAAGTGGCGGGCAATTGGATCACTAATACCAACACTCTCAGGGATATCAATGTCAAGCTGACAGACATGACAGACCATCTCGACATCATCCATACAAACATGACCTGGGAGAATTTCTCCCTTGGATGCAGTAATGAGCTAGAGACCCTTCGAAAAGCTGTTGATAACAACGTGCTAATGGTGCAAGGTGATGGTCAAAACAGTATAGATGCTCCGGTCAGAGAGGACGTTGCTACTCCTTCCGCAACACTGGCCAACCTCGACCTGGTGCAGAAAGGTGGTCTCAATACTCCTATCGATGACACTACTAGGCCTTCATCCCATGTTCTCCACTCCCCAGAGACGATAGAAGACTATTACGACAGCTGCCCCATCATTGAAGAAGACCGGGACGCGCTACATGCCGAAACAATTCCCTAGATGGGCTCCAAGAGTGCTGGTTTACTGCTGTAACATCCATCTTTTTTGTTTTCATATTTTTCACAGTCTGTTTTTCATAAATCTCAGCATCTGTGTCATGTATTTTTTGAAAAACACCTAGCTTCAATTTTGGGCAGGCCTTCCCCATAAAGTCTTATTTTTGTATAATGTTAGTTTTTACAGTATTTTTGAGCGTCTAGGATGGTGGCTTCACTACATGAGGCCTCCCCAGTTGGCACTAGAACCTCATGCTACCTACGTAAATTCAGCTATGTTTTTTGGCTCTGTTAATTAATTTTATCTCTACAACTTTACAAAAGGAAATATCTAATTGATTACATGACGTCATTGTATAAAAATAAAATTTTGATTATAAAATATTTAATTAACATTGTTTTTCATTGGACTTTTAAAATTTACTAAAATACTTTATAAATAAGATTTAAGTATGGTTTATAAATAATTTAATATAATATTTGATTGATTACATTAAGTTATTATTACGTCATTGTGTAAAAATAAAATGTTGATTATAAAATATTCTCAAACTTGTTTTTCATAACTTTTAAAGTTTATTGAACATCATATATTATTTGATCACATATATCGTCAACACAACTTGATGGCAGATAGACTTACAGGTTACAGAGCTAGGCTTTGTCAGAATCTTTGACTATTAATTCTATGGTGTATCTATTATATCTTCACGATATGTTCAGGCCAGGTGTTACTTTTTTTGTATCTTTTTTGTTGAGGAGGATATGAGTATATCTTTGCACTTAAGTCTGTTTATAGAATTAAACATTTTGTACTATTTGATTCAATATGAATACCAATAGTATCTTTTTTTTTTCTGTTGAATTTTTTTTATCGAACATACTTTATAAATAAGATTTAAGTATTTTTAATAAATAACTTAATATAATATTTGATTGATTACATGAAGTTGATATAATATTTGATTGAAAAAAAATTCATATTTTTCTCATTCATAGAGAAATTAGGAGAATACATTCCACAAGTGCTTCTGCACGATTTTTAAACATTTTCAATAAAGTTCATAATTTTTGCACTGTCCACAATATTACCAAAAAAAGTACATTTCACAAAATAACGCTTTTAGTTAGCTTGTCCAAAAATCTAGAGTCATCCTGTTAGTTTCATGTAAACCATTTCTTTCAGTAGTTATCATGCACATTCCAACTTCCATCCCTAATCCTTCTTTGATAATTCATCCGCTTTCTCATTTTGTTCCCTGTAGACATCGGTGAAATTAATTTGGCTGAAAGATGAAGCTAAAGTTTATAGTTTTTTCCCAATGTTTTGTAAATACAAGATTTTGATATTATATTCCTTTCTCATATATTTTATCCATGGTTCTGAGTCACCAAAAAACTTTATAGTCACCACTTGTTCCTCTTTTGCAATATGCAACAGCTTTCTCAGGGCTAAACCTTCTACTCACTTATTGGTACATGTACCTCGATTAGCTTTAAAATATATAGAAGCATTTTTTGAGAGTATCAAGATGCCTTTTTTGAGAGTATCAAGATACCTCCCAACCCACAGGTTATGTTCTCCTTCTCACAAGCTCCATCAAAAAATCCCACTATCTCTTCCTCTCTAAAACTGATCTCTTGCAAAGTTCTGGCCTTGTGCTCACTTTCCTCTTCCAAAAAAACTTATAAGTCAAAAGGACTTGGGAGATAACAAAAAAATCAGGTGATGGATGTCCTTAAATATTGATGTGTTTCTTGCAATCCATATGAACCACGCTACCAGATATGGCGGACATCTCAGAGATTTCAGATCTGGCGATTCATATAACTTTTTTAAGAAGTTTTCAAAGGTGTCATTTTCCCACTTAATATTCAGTTGTAATGTTAAACTTAAGATTTTCCAGATTTGTTGGATAAATAAACAGAGAAGAAATAACTGTTCAACATACTCCTCTTCATTTCTGCATAGACTGCACCTACCTGGCCCTTGTATCTTCCTTTTTCGCAGCTTGTCCCAAGTTAAAAACTTTCCATTCAAAATTGACCACATTAGAATCTTACCTTTGTGTGGAGCTTTGGTTTTCCAAAGCTATTTCCACCACCAACATCTTGTTAGAGTGTGGCTCCTCCAGATCAACTTATATGCCTCTTTAACCGTAAAAAATCCCCCATCTTCATTACCTTCCCATTTCAATTTATCAGGATTATTTGTTAGTCTTATAAAGCCTTTACATAGTTCGGTTGTCTAGCTATTCCATAGCTCTGTCCATATTGTAGGTAAGTCCAACTCTGCCGTAGTGCTCCATTTTTGAATTTTGCTTGTCCCCCTTCCTCTCTCAGCTACATCTGCTAAACAAGTGAATCCCTGTTCTGCAAGATTATTTGTTAGAGCCAAAGGAATCTTAATCATCCCTTTAACTCCCACCTAATTGTCCATCCCAATAGAAATTTCCCTTCCATTGCCCACTTCCCAAGCCAAATGGTCTCCTATAATAGGGAAAGCATCCACAATGGCCTTCTAGAACATTGATCCTCCCCTGCTAGTATTTCGTGGATCCCTGATCCATTCTAAGATTGACAAATTGCCCAAATATTTATGTTGAAGTATAGATTGCCACTTCCCTGCCTTCGATACAAACTACCAAACAAATTTTGCTTCCTGTGCCGATCCAAAAGTATGTAATTCCTTTAGTCCCCACCCTCCCTCCTCCTTAGCTTTTGCTATTGAGTCCCATGAGGTCCAATGGATTCCTTTTTGGAATTTCCTTTCCACAAGAAACCGAAGAATAATTTCCTTAGAGAATTCAGTACCCCTTTAGGAATTTTCGCTATGATCATCCAGTAGACTGCTATTGCATTTAACACTCCCTAGATCAACACAAACTTTCCAACTCTGGATAAAAACTTGTTAAACCATAAATTTATGAGCCTTTCCACCTTCACTAGAAGCCAATTCCACTCTTCATTGCAATAGGTATTGGGTTTCAGATGGAAGCCTAAGTACTTGAAGCCCTCACTCAAAGGTATTTGATCCATTGGTATGATATCCTGGAAGATCTTCATTTGATTTTCATTTATTTCACTGAAATAGCAGGCCAATTTCCCTAGATTTAAGAGCATCCCTATAGTTGAACTAAACATCCAAAACATATATTTAACTACTCTTGTCTCTTCTTTAGAATTCCCCAAGAAAAAAAGTGCATCATCCACGAAAAAGATATGCGTAACCGTTACTTATTCGAAACTAATTCCTAGGATCCTTTTGTTGTCAAGTGCCTCATTCATCAATTTGCTCATCCCATCCATCACTAGAAGAATTAGATAGGGAGAAAGGGGACAGCCCTAATGCAAACCTCTTGTGGGAGAGAAGAAATTTGAGGCTACTGCATTAATCAGAAGTGCAAATTTGATTGTTGTGATGCAATACCATATCCAGTTTACAAAAGGAATTAAAAACCCATTTGTATCAGTACCAATCTGATATACATCCAGCGAGTTCTATCGTAAGCTTTAGAAAGGTCAATCTTCAACACCTCATCAAAACTTTTCCTTTTCTTTATCGAGTGTATACACTCCTGAGCACTGCCAATTGATTCATGAATACTTCTATCTGGTAAAAACCCGAACTGTTCCGGTGTAATATGAATTGCCAGGAAAGGTTTGAGTCTTTCGACAATAATCTTAGATATTAATTCATAAATAGAATTACAAAGTGATATTGGGAGAAAGTCCCCGAATGAAACTGGAGAATCTGTCTTCGGAATTAAAACTATGAAGGTAGAATTGATACAAGAGAGAATCTTACCCGAGGATCTGTTGTGCTCAATAACCCTCAGAAGGTCCTCACCTAGAATATCAAAAAACGCTGGGTAGAATTAAGAAGTCCAGCTGTCTAGCCCCAAACTCCTTTCTTTCTTTGACTTCTTTAAAGAGCTCTAGATCTCCTCCATGGATACCAGAGAAAAGAGCTTTTTGTTGTCTTCATCCTTTATCCATTGAGAAAACTTGGAGTTTTTTTTTACGATATCTGACAGATTATTCAAGGCGGGTTCCATGTAGATCTCATAAAAAAACTTTACTCCTTCACAAGCCAACTTGCTAAAGCCTCTTACCTTCTCCCTTAAACCTTTTGAAAACTCCCATATGCTATTAACCCTCTTCATATGGCTTACCATCTTAAGCATTATTTTTGTCACCTAAGGTTAACTAGACAACTCTGCACTTTATCCTTACATTACATTGTTATTATGTTATTGTGTAAAAATAAAATTTTGATTATAAAATATTTACAATGAACATTGTTTTTCTTTCAACTTTTAAAATTTACTAAAAATACTTTATTTAAATTAATTAAATATTTTTATAAATACGTTGATATTTAAAAGTTATTATATATGATGCGAATAATTTCATTTTTATTTGTGTGGTATTATTATTTTTTTAAAATCATAACAACAAATAATTTAGAATCTAAAATTATTAAAGAAAATAAAATTAATAAAAAACTAAAATAAAAATTAATTAAATTAGTAATTAAAATAGATAATTTAATATTTTTTTTGATATAAGTTGCATAACCATTATTAATGGCAATGAGAAACAATGAATCAATTGTATTAAGAAAAGGTTTACATCGTATCATCATTAATTAATAATTTGATATAGAATTAGAAAATCCCCATTTAAAGTTTATAAAATATTTTTTCGATTTTTAAATGTTTATTATGAATATATGTTAATTTAAGTAATATTTTTTAGAAAATGAATTAATGATTGAGAAAAAAATAAGTTAAAGTAAAAATAAACAAAAATGTATTAGGTTAAGTGATTGAGAAGGCTCCAAGAAGGCACATATCCAATAGGTAATGGTTTAGAAGGCTCCTTTTCCTAGGATTTATCAAGGCTAATTTTTCTAGGATTAAGATGCGACCATTGGATCAGAACGCATCTCGAGGAGATGGATCATCTCACCTTTTACCCTCCGTGACATGTGATAATGATCAAAATTTTCTAGGAGCATGATCATCTCACGAATTATCCTCTTTGACACATGGTTTTGATCTAACTTTTACTATACCTTCTTCCCAACTAGACTATCCTACATTTGCTTGCATGCATGAATCGAGAGAGAAGGATATTGTTGGAGATAGAAACGTATATGGGGGTTTTGTGGGGTGTGATTCCAAGGGTTTGGAGTCTGAAATCCCCTTGACCGGTCTATCCTCTAAGCAGGTCTGTTATCCTACTGATACTATTGTTAGACCGCCGAAGCAGCACAACAAAAGAAATCTCGTTAAAAAACAGATAATGTTAAAATGACAATAGGTGAAGATATCAGAGTGCAACATATTTTGGATTTTGTTGGTAAAACTCTAACTGGAAAATTCTATGGAGAGAGGGTTTCAAAAAATTGGCTGAAATTTTGGGTCGATCAAATCTAGAAACCTATTCTTAATTATATCTCACCCTTCTTTATCCTAACCTGAGGTTGGATTAGTTTCAAATTCCAATCCGACGAAGATGCAACCAATATCTTGAAAGAAAAATTGATATGGGGTAAAACTTCACTTGTTCTGAAGTTGTGGAATCTGTGTTTTGACCCACCAAGGGAAACCCTAAGAAAGGTTCTGGCATGGGTTAAAATACTAGGCTTACCTATTGAGCTATGGAACTGTTGCTTGGTTTTTCAACCAAGCATGTGCTAAAGAGCACCTATTAACTTGTAATAGCAGTTTCAATATAAAACAAAAACAACTATGAATAAACTAATATAATCTAATATAACATAAACATGTGCAAAGAAGTAAAAAACAAGATTTCAGAACATAAGCAATAAGATCTATGACAAAAGCAAGAAATTAAAAAATTTAATCTTTTGTATTACCTCAAATGGTGAGGATGGTGAGTGTTGAGTGTTAAATTTTCAGAATTTACTTCAATCTGATCTAGGATCTTAACTGAGAGAACAACATGTACATAATATCTACAACAGATCATTCATGGACACAATAATGCAAGCACAGAAGAGACACGGAGTTTACTTGGGGAAAACCATAAAGGTGAAAAACCCCAATAACTTCCTCAGAGATAGATAGAGCAATGATACAACAAGAATACAAGAGATAGTCTTCTCCTACTAGCAGAGCCTCCTCCTCCACTGGTGCACCACTCTCCACAGTGTGAGTGAGAGAATAGAATGTGTAAAATGAGAGAGACACACTCTCTATTTATACACTAACTTGACTTGACCTTTACTCAACTAGGTCGGCCTCAACTTAACCACTTAACATAATGCTGATTAGGCCGACCCCCACTAGGGTGGTCTAATAACCCTTTGACCCACATGACTTATACAGGGCCGACCCCAACAAGGTGGTCTAATAACCCATCAAGTATAAGTTACGACACTTTCGTATAGAGAAATAATAACATCTCTATAGGAATACAACCACTTCCGTATAGAGGAATAATAACATCTCTATAGGAATACAATATACATATATGTAAAATACATTCTGAAGTTACATATACATCAACACTCCCTCTTAATTAGGAAGGTATTTCTCGACACAGGTCTTCTAGCACAAATCATCTTCTCTGGATCATCGTCATTGGATAATCGTCATCGAGTCATCATCATCGTCACTGCTACTGCTATCTCAATCAATCTCTGAATCTACTCATCATAGGAATTTCTACAGAGCCAGTCCTTTTTCATACTGGATGTAGGCCCACCACTTGCAGGTCTTCGTCATCACTAGCCATACTGTGGAATTCTCAGGACTTATTATGTGCGTCACAAAACCTAGCTACAGCATCCGAGGCTATTACGAGCACACAGCGCTACCTGTAGGATCTCCCAGGAGCACATTACATGTGATCCATCACAAAACCTGGCTGAAGCATCCTAGGCTATTACGAGCACACATCTCTACCTGTTGGATCTCCCAAGAGCACATTACATGTGATCTCACCACAAAACCTGGCTGAAGCATCCCAGGCTGTTATGAGCACACAGCTTTACCTGTCAGATCTCCCAGGAGCACATTACATGTGGTCCACCACAAAACCTGGATGAAGCATCTGAGGCCTTTTTCATCCTGTCCAGATTTCCCACGAGAAAATTACATGTGGTCATGGAAAAACTTGGCTGAAGCATCTGAGGCCTTTTTCATCCTGTCCAGATCTCCCAGGAGAAAATTACATGCCATAGGACAAAACCTCGAAAGAGCATCTGCCAGATATCCCGGGACACGAATTACATGCCATAGGAAAAACCTCGAAAGACTATCTGCAGATCTCCCAGGGCACAAATTATATTTCCTCCCAAGCAAAACCTCGAAAGAGCATTTGCCAGATGTCCCAAGGTACGAATTACATGCCATAGGCAAAACCTCAAAAGACCATCTGCAAATCTCCCAGGGCACAAATTACATGCTTATCTGCACAACCTGATCCACGGCCATAAAGTATCATCTGATACTCACATGATCATCCTGATCATCATCACTGCAACATCCTGCTGCATGTCATCTGGAGAAGCTCGTCATCCACAATCACCCTGATCATACAATGCATCCATCTGATGCACACCAAGTATCTATCTGATACATATCATCATACATAGTGTATCCACCTGATACATAGACAAATACATGGTCCAAGCATCCAACATGATGCATATACACAATACATACAAATGATCCAACCGATCATATCCAGCATCCAACATGATGCATACGTACATATAAATGATCCAACTGATCATATCCAGCATCCAACATGATGCACACATACATATACATATAAATGATCCAACTGATCATACAAAGCAGAAACTAGAACATCATCCTAATGCTCATCATCCAGCGCTTACATCCACAGCCATGTGAAGGATCCTCCTTCCAACATGCTTGGAATGGCTTCAACAAATGTGTCCATCACTTCTTCCTCGAAGTGTCCTCTATCTAAAGAATTCCAAGCCTCTCTCTGAAGTACTCGAACTTCACCCTGGCTAGTGGCTTCATCAGCACATCTGAAATCTGCTCATCCGTCGCAACATACAGGAGCTTCATAGCTCCTCTCTGCACCATATCCCTGATATAGTGATATTTGATCTCTATGTGTTTCGACCTGTCATGAAACATTGGGTTCTCAGATAGCTTCACACAACTCTGGTTATCACAGAAGATACCAGTAGCATCCAACGGGAGATCAAATAACTCAGACAGTAGCTTCTGTAGCCATACTACCTCACAACTAGCTGAACAGGCTGCAACATACTCTGCCTCAGCTGTACTCAGTTCTACGCAGGACTGCTTCCTGCTAAACCAAGAGATCACACCTGATCCCATACTGAAGTAGCACCCAGATGTGCTCTCCCTATCTACAGCATTGCCTGCCCAATCTGAATCAACATAACCCTGCAGGTTAAACTTTTGATTCGCTTCATACTTGAGCCGATAATCCACTGTACCTTTCAGGTACCTCAGAATATGCTTTACAGCAACCAGGTGAACACTCCTCGGATCTGTCAGGCACTGGCTCAATATGTTCACCACAAAGCAAATATCTAGTCTCATATTTGTCAGGTACATCAAGGACCCAATCATCTGACGATACATAGTGACATCAACTGGTTCAGATGAAGCATCACATAGAAGCTTCAGGTTCGATGCCATAGCCTCGCATTCCATCATCCCGAACCTCTTCAGGATCTCTACTGCATACTTCCCTTGTCCAAGGAAGATTCCATCTACACTCTGCCACACCTCCATACCTAGAAAGTGGTGCATCATACCCAAGTTTTGCACATATATGACTCCTTGTCATGTGTCTCAAAACCAAGTGGCTACTCCACATACACTTCTTCTTCAACTACACCATTCAAGAAAGTTGTCTTGAATCCATCTAGTGTATCTTCTATTTGATCACTTTTATATTTCTCTATGCTGCCATCTGCAACATGCTTGATCTTGATAGATCCATATGGAAGTCATAACAAACTTCCCTTCAGGTCTTGGGACTACATCCCAAACATCATTCTTCATGATCGACGGATCATGGCATTCCATTTCTTCATCCTAGATCCTGGGAACTTCAATATCTTCAATAGATATCTTTGTTGCTGGAACAAATGTTGTAGTCCTTCTGTAGGTGAAGATATATGGTCTTTCCTACAAAACAGGTTGAATTGCATGATTAGAAACATCTCATAATTTTCAGAACAAATTCTTACACATAAAGAAATATGTCATATAGTCATGCAATTATCTTAGCCAATGCTTCAATACAACATTTATCCATATCCCGTAACTTTCTAGATGCCTTCCAATCTCTACCAGAACATTGTTAAGAGTGTGCACAACTCCCAACATGTCAGCAAAGAGGTTTCATTCTAGATAAGTAGCAATGTAATTTTGTACAGTTCCATAGGCCACTTACCCATGCATATTAGTAGTATACTATTCATCAATGCAATTATTCTAATATGCATAACAACCTAATTCTAGGAACATCAGTATATACATTATTGAACAGTATTATTTAAGAAATGACAATTCAAATACTTATCTTTGTTTGTTCGTTGGGTGGACTCCCTCTGAGTCTTTGCTTCCTTGCAAGAGCTACTGGAGTCCTAATCTGAAGTAGCTTCTTTTACACCTTTCTGTTGTGGAATGTAGAGAGATGTTCAACTCCCTCTGAATATCTGCATCCTTGCAGAAACCACTGGAGTGTATTCCCTCTTGATCTTTGCTTCCTGGATTACTTGTCCTTGAACTTATATTCATTCTCGATCCCTATGCATGCTTGTTAGTTTCATCATTGTGTTATCCTCTAGGTCTCATACGTAATCAAACATTCATTAGTATAATCTTAATATTATCAAAACACAATAATCTCAAGCATGTATAGTCAGGATCATTTCAAAACACAGATAATAAACATTAGCATTCAAGGTTGCAGGGAAGTCTTCTTTTACTCATGCATATTCTTATTTGATCATAGGACTCTTTTGGTTAGTTAAATCATCAATCAAGATAAGATATATAATATGCATAAAACCCGTGATTACTCAAACCTATACCTTCATGATTTTTTTGGTTAGTCATATCATCAATTATGGTAAGAAACATAATATGCATACAACCATGACTATTCAAACCTATGACTTCATGAATAATCATTATCAACAACACAATAGTATAAGATCCTAACACAAGGTAGGATTCTATCTTGATATAGGAAAAGCACACCTGGATTAGCATGCTAGCTAGTTATGTCTAATATACTCACATGATGTCTTCTTGTTCTTCTTCAATGACTTGTGCTAGTAACCTGTATATCTCATAGGTTAACCATTATAAAACCAAGCTATACATACCTTGTAAATGGATCTTCTATGAGATCCATGACAATGGATGAATCTTTTTCCTTATGTCATCATGACCATATGTTCTTGAACCAGAACATGATTTGTCTTTCTTGGTGTACCTTTCATGTTAGTAGACAACATAAACCTCATGCAACACCATAATGCATTAGTACAATCATAAGTGTCAACACCCTAATCAATGAATATTTTCTATCGTGCATTCATAATTTTATTAAGGTCATACGACAAGTCTAAAATCAAGATTGTACTAACCGTAATAACATGAAGACAAACATACCATAAACTTAATCATGAACAAATCTCAAAACATACCTCGATGAGTCATACCTGTCAAGATTGCTTGTAACCTTTTTATGGAAGGCCTTAGCCTCATCTCCCTCTGAAACAGGAACTTCTTCACTTATGCAAGTGACCAATCCATCTTCTTCTAGGATTAACCCAATCCACTTGATTTGCAAGAAATAGACCTGGAGCTGGATATGGGTTTGTCAAAGAAACCCCAAAAATTCAAACTTTTAATTTCAAACTTCCTAAAGGATAGAAATATGCACCTTGATGAGCTGATCAAGCTGGTATATTCAGAAATTGAAAACTGCAAAGTTTCACTCCTCAATTTTGCCTTTGAAACTTCTAGATTCACTGGACGTGACCCTGAACTGGGGTTTGATGAAGCCCACTCTTCTTCCCAATCAAAAGGTTTGATCCAAAGCTCTAAGCTTCTATTTTTCTGAGGAGCTTCTAGCCGTGGTCATAGATTTCAAAAATTCCCATTTTTACAGAAGCCCTAATTTTCCACTTTTCTGATCAAAGTCCCGAACTAGGGTCTGATCAAGCTCGGCCTTCTGCCCAACCAAAAAATTATGATCTTGGTCTCTAAATTTTTATTTTTATGAGTAGCATTCAGCCGTGGTCTCCGATTACAAAAATTCCAACTTTCTCCGAAGCCCTAAATTCCGGAAGCCATGAATGAAGGTACTAAAAAATAATTATGTTTTGACAGAAATATGTACTTGATTGTTTCTGGTGTAACTCTAAGCTTTTAGATCCACATGGTCTGAAAAAGTTTCCTAAGATAGCTCGACCTATTATCTTTCCATCATAACAGGTCTGACCTCAATTGGATTCTCTAAGAGAGAGTTATGCCAAGTGTCGCAACGTGACCTGTTTATGGCATAATATAGGAGAACGAACTTGTACGACGTGCCACGTGTGACTATTTCAACTTCGGCCTCTGAAAATTTTTTCTGAGATAGCTCGACCTGTTATCTTTCCATCCCGATAGATCTAAACTCAATGGGATTCTCTGAGACAGAGTTATGCCAAGTGTCGCAATGTGACCTATTTATGGGATAATACAGAAGAGCGAACTTGTACGGCAGGCCACGTGTCACTGGTTCAACTTCGGCCTCTAAAAACGTTTCCTGAGATAGTACTATGTGTCACTTTTTATGAAATTTCATTTGGAGCTTCCTAGCCGAAGTTATGACCTTTTTCCCAAGGTCACCTGATTTTAACTCAGATCTGGAAGAGGCAGAAACCCTATATTGTACAGATCATAAATCACAAAGTACAACAAATTAGAGGTTGTCCTTTGGAAACAAGGTACATGGGGATTTAATATTCGAGCTGTAAAGGTTTCCGATCCGAAAACTTTGCCAAAACAGATTTATAGAGAAATTGCTACGATGACTGGTTTTTGCTATATCAAGCCCTAGCATCGTAAGTGCAACAAGTGTCATACATGCCATATCATGCCTTCTTTCAGGCTAGCTCTGATACCATGTTAAATTTTTAGAATTTACTTCAATCTGATCTAGGATCTTAACTAAGAGAACAACATGTACATCAAATCTACAGCATATCATTCATGGACACAATAATGCAAGCACAGAAGAGACACAGAGTTTACTTGGGGAAAACCATAAAGGTAAAAAACCCCAATAACTTCCTCAGAGATAGACAGAGCAATGATACAACCAGAATACAAGAGATAGTCTTCTCCTAGCAGCATAGCCTCCTCCTCCACAAGTGCGCCACTCTCCACAGTGTGAGTGAGAGAATAGAATGTGTAAAATGAGAGAGACACACTCTTTATTTATACACTAACTTGACTTGACGTTTACTCAACTAGGTCGGCCTCAACTTAACCACTTAACATAATGCTGATTAGGCCGACCCCCACTAGGGTGGTCTAATAACCCATCAAGTATAAGTTACGACACTTACAATATAAATGACGACACTTCCGTATAGAGGAATAATAACATCTCTATAGGAATACAACCACTTCCATATAGAGGAATAATAACATCTCTATATGAATACAATATACATATATGTGAAATACATTCTGAAGTTACATATACATCAACATTGAGCAGCTCCAAGGTTGAGAAGCTCCAAAGTCCAATGGTCTCTTCTTCTCTGATGCTTCAATGGGATTCTTCAAACTCGAAAAGGGAGGCAATGGCTCTCAAAGGGCATTTGGCAGCATAAGGATAGGATGAAATGTGGATGGAAAGTGAGGAGCCCCTATCACTTTTTTATAGTTTTTGGTGACAGGAAATACCATTAAGGTTTAAGGAAACCAATGGTATTAACCAACATGGTTTAGGTCTCTTTTTCCCTCTTTTTCATTTTTTGAATATTTTTTATATTTTACTTCCATTTTAATATTTTTTGGGAATTTTGGACCCTTTTTGAGGGTTTTTTGTGTTTTTTGAGGAAAAATATATATTTTGAAGGGAAAAAGGTGTATTATGCTCTTTTTGGTGACCTTTTGATGGTTTTAGAGGCTCAAATGGTGGAAAAGTGGATAAATGGGTCATGTGAATAAGGGAATGAGCTAGGGAGCACTTTTTGGGTGTTAACAGATTGCCCCCTGATGTGTGAGGGAAAGAGCTCATCGTATGGCTGATAGAAATCATAGTTCTTTTGTCTTGTTCCTATGGTTTGGAGAATAGAAGAGACTGATCGGAGACTGGAACAATGACCCCTTGGAAGCTGCAAAAAATGAAAAAATAGATGGCCTTGAAATGAATGAGGAATAATCTCTGATTATGGACGAGGCGGGCATACCCATGCTTGTATCAAGATATATACATAATAATTAGGCCCAAGAAGGGGGACCTGAACAAAACTGTTGTTACATCATAATGGTCTAGAGGGGACGTAATGCTGGGAGGTACTGATGGTCATACCATGACTGATCTCAATAACTGATACACTGGAGAAGAGCAACAACCATTCTCAATAAGGTTTCAGAGGGTTTGATGAACTGGTGGAGCTGAAGGTGTCTAACATCTGTAGGGAATCAATGACTGTGAGTCAACTTCTGAGGAGTATATGTAACTGTATACTCGAGGGAGTATAAAACTACGGTACATCTAAAAATTGTCACCAAGCGCAACCCGGATATCTATAGAAATATGTAACTGGTTTTTTCCTCAATTAGACTCTCAAATGTGGTGGAGTCAGGTGACATCCGGGGTCTTCTACAAATAACTGAAAGGACCGATACCCTGTGCGAGTCTCAACAATGCGATCAAGGTGTTGAAGTCGAGCATGTGAGAAACAATCATTTGGAGAGGCAATGAGGACTCCTTTCAAAATGATCCGTACGCACTCATCATTAATGGTGATGAGTCCAAGGCACAGGGACCTCTCGGTCTATCCTCTAGAATAGATTTGGTTGGCGACGACAGAGGGAGACCAGCAACTACCAAAGCGATGATGTTTCCTTGATAGGAGCACGAGGTTTACAATTGAAGTATGATAGTATTGATGGTAGGATTGACATATTGTGGGGATGGGGAAAAACAGGGGTCATAGAGTGGGTGGGCTCAAACTTCCTTTGTTTAGAGCATGATGACATGGTTGACCTAGCAACATATGAAACTAATATTTAGGTGTGGGGATCATAGCTTGAGGGATCAGGGGTATGTATTGTAGACTGAAGTGACTCTGGGGGGACAAGCTGATGGATGCTATGGGGAGATTCTCAGGGTGACATACTGCAAAATACTCTGAACAAAGGCGACCAAAATGGGGAAGCTACCATATGAGTAGACATGATCTGTTGTGGCGCCGAAAAGCACCGTTCTGTCCTTTTTCGTGGTTTTAATGAGCTCCAAGAAGGGATAAAAGTGTTCTCTGAAATGGTACTGTCCTATGGATTTATGCGAGCCTAGGACTGTTCATGCTCATGAGTGCTTTCATTTTTAAGGAGTCTGAAAACGACAAGAAGACTCTGAATTGGCGGAGGAGTACCATCCTGTGGATTTGTAGGAGCCCAAGACAGTAATTGCTCATGGTTTCTTTCAATTTTAGAGAGTCTGAAAGCGGTAAGTAGACTCCATTGGTGTTCTTTTTCATATGTTAGTCTCCAAGGCCCGAAAAAGCGTAAAATGATGCAAATGGAGAACTCTTCTAGCCAATGTGACTAGAGTATTCCTTTTTCATAATTAGTCTACAATGTCCGGAAAAGGGGTAAACTTATACCAGGTAGATGCCCTTTCAGATACTTTTAGTGAGCATGAAAGGAAGCAAGATTGCTCAACAATCATTTCATTGTTTTAGGAGTTAGAAAAGAGCTTAACAGAAACTCCCTAAGTGCTTTTTTCGTAAAAGAATCACTCGGCCAAAAAAAGGGATAAAATTATACTGAACAAAAAGGTATTGGTGAGAGCAGGGAATGATCTCGAGCATCGTCACGAGCGCGGAAAACGGAATCTGGTGACATAAAGATCGTCCAAAATGGATAACGGCCGATGTGGCACGTAAATCAAGGCGACAAGTGGCATTTTGAAAAAATGTCTGAAAATTAATAAGGTGAGAGCGAGAAATGATCTCAAGCATCATCACGAGTGCAGAAAACTGAATCTGGTGACATAAAGATCGTCCAAAACGGATAACGATCGATGTGGCATGTTAATCGAGGCGATGAGTGGCATTTTGAAAAAAAGTCCAAAAATTACAGGGGTGAGAGCTAGAAATGATCTCAAGCATCATCACGAGCGGAGAAAACTGAATCTGGCGACATAAAGATAATCTAAAATGGATAATGGCCGATGTGGCATGTAAATCGAGGCGACGAGGGGCGTGTAAAAAATGCCTGAAAAATATGGTGGTGAGAGCAAGAAATGGTATCAAGTATCGTCACGAGTGCGAAAAATTGAATCCGGCGATTTAAGACTTGTCAACAACATACCACGATCGATGTGGCACGTAAATCAAGGCAACGAGGGGCATGAAAAAAATTCCTGAAAAATGGGACCTGGTGGAATCAGGAAAAGGAGTGGACTATCATGAAGTTCTCGTTGCGCTGATTCCAACGGTACCAACGGTTTGAAAAACGGACATCGTATGATGTCGAAATGGTTGATTGAAAAGATGGTCAAATTTCTATAAATAACAAGTGGGCCCAATGTGACAAGTGTCATTTTCACCGTTCAGTTTCGCAGAGTAATTGAGTTGGGTTAGAGCATTTTCTTGATTTATGGGAGATTCGACCGTTGGTTTTTCATTCTGCGAGTTTCAGGTAAGCCTATGTGCCTTAGCCTTTCAAATTATTTACTTTCTGGTTAGCGTCAGGGTCTTGGAGGCTGCGAATATTCCACGTTGGTTTGCCAACGCAGAATATCGTGGGTTTTCGCTCATTTTCCGCGATGCACATCGCGGGTATGGGCAAGAAACCTGCGATGTGCATCGCGGCTGTGGGTCTGACAGTCATGATGTGCATCACGGTTGTGGGTCTGACAGTCGCGATGTTCATCGTGGCTGTGGGGTCTTACGGCTGTGATGCGCATTGCGGTTGTGGGGCTGATACTTGCGCTATTCATCATGGCTGTGAGGCTGAAAGTCGCGATGTTCCTCCCGGATAAGGGCCCAAAAGTTGCAATGGGGACTTTGGGAAAAAAATTTGTATTTATTTTTCTAAAAAAAATTTTGTGTTGTTTTGGCAGGATGCTGAGGAGGTCGCTGGTGTCGTGGAGGGAGAGGGAGATTGACGTGGGATTGATGGGTAGTATTCGAGATAGCCCACATGTGCGGGCGGCCTTGGCTTTGTGTGGACTACTGAAGTTCACTTAGATCCCTCTCATGCGTTCAGTCAGGGAGCTCCTGAACAAGTTGGTTGATTTTTGGGATCCCGAGGAGGCGGTGTTCATGGCGCAAGGTGAGCGACTGGAGCTCACCTTGACTGATGTGTACTTTCTGACTGGATTGCCCTGTTTGGGTGAGATAGGGGACACCCAGCCGAGAATTCCGGCTGGTATGTGTTTGTGCCAGAAATTGTTTCCAAGGCTAAAGAAACAAGCCAATACAATCTCAAATAAAACTCAACAAAGTAAACTAGGTTTTAGGTTTTCTGGAATGTTTTCTTGGTTATAATTTTGGTAGCCAATCAGGGATTACATTCATCAGCTAAGCCAAAAACTAAATTATAAACAAGTAAAGACAAGGATACATCATATAATCAACAAATATCAATCAGCATATAATCTTAAAGCTCATTTAGGGCTGACAAGCATCACAAGTAAAGAAATCATGAACCAGCAATGAATATATCAGTCCAGTAGTTAAACAAACTCAAAATAAAGCTAAAACATATACTGAAGGGTAACAAGTGTCATATATTTCATAGTCTGTCATCAAATGCATACAAGAGTCATAGTACTTAGCTCTGAACAAGTCTGAAGACAAAGATAGTCTGGAGAGCTCCTGAAGCTCCCAAAAATCGAAACCCTCTTCAGTCCCTTTGTCCCCTTTTTATAATTACAAAGAAATAGTTCCATCCCCCCTTCATTAGGTCGAAATTGAAACTACCCAGCAGTTACATTCACTAACTAACTCAACTAATTGACTAAAAATAGCAAATTGGATTCCTGGCAAATGTGGAGAATTTTTGGAAAATAGGTGTCAAAGAAGCTTCCATATCTCTCAATCGGTAGCACCTGTGTAAAAAATGAGAGAGGTTTTTGTTATTGGGTCCGTGGTGCACAACAAACTCTCTTGGTTTTTCAAAATTAATCTCCAATCAATCAGAATCGGCCCTGCAAAATGAACACTAAAATAGGAAAATATTAAATATTTAAAATCCCTAGAAAATAGGTTGTAAAGATTAAACTGAACCTTTCAAGCCTTAATAGATGTTGTAAAACTGAGAGAGGTTTTTGTAGATGGGTATCTGATGAACAAAAACCTCCTTTGGTTTTCAAAAATTCCTCTCCATCGGCTCGTGGTCTGCATTTGACTTCAATAACTCAAAACAGGAAAAATAGGGTAGAATTCTGTCTCTACTGCCTCCTTTTTTTTCATGTCAGCTATCCTTCTTGAGATCTAGGCATCCTCTTTACAATTTTGAAAATTGAATATTCATCATGGGAATATATGTATTCAGAAATATGCCTCATTTACCTGTTCCCAATTCTCACGAGCAAGCCCGCAGACTTTTGGAAGTCGTCCATTCAAATTGTGCATATAAGTCCTATATGTCTGACTATATATGAAATCCTTTAATATATGACAACCAAGAATGCGCATATCATCATTTCTTGTCTGCTCACTGCCTGATCGTAACAGCTTAATAATAACTTAGAGAGCTCGATGATGCCACCAGCATCTGCGACTGCATTTGGCCAGCTGACAGAAACACTTTCGAGTGCTTTTATTGCTCTCTGCTGTAAGTTTGGAATCCCAATTCCTGCAAGGTGGACAAGTGGAACGACATCCTGCTGTGTTGTAATATCTCTTTGAAAATACTCCTCTGTTCTGACAAGCTGAATTGTATTTGGAGTAATGATGACCACGATTCCTTCCATAAATCAAAATCACCTGTTCACATGATTGAAACTGACATAGCACGTAATAAAATCCTCAAATCACGTAGCTAGTCACTCCAGAACTGAGATCGTGCTAAATTTCGGCTAAAAAATTGGAGAAAATGAGAGTCGCGATATTCTTGTAGCGCGCTCTTTGTTAATTTCGGGCTCCAGCGCTACAAGAATAAAATTAACTGCATTTTGGCGCTATTTTTCAACTTTTGGTCATTTTGCATGCAGTTTAAAAGCTGAACCATACTCATGATGCTAAATATGACTTCATTATTCAATAATATGACTTTAAAAACCCTTCAACACCTAAAGGAGAAAAAACAAAATAAATCTAAAGACAAAAAACCTAAAAATTAAAATAAATACCAAAATTTCCTATAGTAATTGAAAAAATAAAGTCAAAGAAATAAGCAAACTTAATCAAAAAGGTTATCAAGCTGTTAAAAGGTAAAAACAAATTCCTGACATAACATCTACCTCCAGCTGTGGGATGAAGTCCTCCCTGTGAGGTTTCAAGAACCTGTAGACCAGTGCCTTCTATCTTCTATCTACCTGTCCGCGAACTTCTATTGGGCTATGGAGTCTTTATTCTACTTCACTCACACCGGTATGTACAATGAAAATCAACTCTCTTTCTCCGAGGAACCTTCCATCTACTGAATCAACTCGAAACCCCATTTCCAATGTAACCAAGAAAGAATTTGATCAACCCACCAAAACTGTTTTCCAACTTTAAATATATATATAATCAGAAATATTGGAAAACATGAAGAGCAGATAATTAACAACTTATACCCACTTTCATCAAATAGTGTCTTTGAAATAACAGATTTATAACCTGGTATTGACTCTAAATAATCTGCGACTGGATCATAAAAATTTCCATGAGTTACCTCTTCCTGCTCTATGAAAAAGACAGGCTGTCCATAAGAATATTTTGTTCCATGAATATCAATCAGGCATTGGTGATAAAATATATCTAGGTCAGCCTGAATTTGCTCTGGATCTTTTTGGATAGTATCATTAATAATGTCAATAAGTTGAACCTCCTTTTCCACATTGTCTTCAAATGAATGACTATTAGGCATTGGCTTTTGTTGTTCAAGGATAATAGACTGAATGCATTCTTGAATCTGCTGATCAGATTGTAACATATCACACTCCTCACAGATTTCTGTGTCTTTCTTTTCAATTTCGTCATCATATTTATTAAAAATTAGACCATCTTCATAATGATTTTGAATAGCAGATTTATCATAACCATGAATGTAAGCAACTTCTGAAAATTTTTGAACAGCCCGGCCTTCATCAAATTTAATATCAAAACCAAAAGGGATAGAGTCTAATTCATCACAGAATTCTTGTCTTGGAACCCTAATCTCTTCATCATAGCAAGGAGTATTCTGAGAAATTTTGAATGATAATGCTAAAGGTTCATCTTTTCCTTCAATACAAAACTGATCTTTAACACAACACTGATTTTCAAAAGTTTGTTGAACTAGAGATTGATCTTCAAAAGGATTTGCGTTCAAACTATTATTAAGGCTGTTGAAATCATTATGAGAATGTTCCAAACTATCTCTATTGATCTCTTCACTTGGATAATCCTCAAACTGACCTAAAACAACAACTTGATTATCATAATGATCATGGCATTCTTCCTTAACAGCAGTAATTGAAAATGTTACCTTTTCATCTTCAACAAATTTTGAAACTTCAACTTCTTCATGACATGTTTTGAACCCTTGATTGTACTCATCATCATGGTTTTTTGAATCAGAAATTTTATGATAAACATCAACCTGCTCACAATAATCTTTTAAAAAGAGTTCAGCTAGGAACAGATACTTACAACATTTCCGAAAACATGTGTGGAATTCTTTTAGTGAGGAGATGCTAGCAGCGGGAAGAGAAAAATACCAATCTCGTGCATCTTTTTGAAGTGAATACATGAACATCTTCATGAGCACATATTCATGCTGGATATTTAACTGGACCATACATTGATGAAATTTGATGAGGTGATCTGAAGGATTATCCTCTTTGATGTCTCTAAACCGTGGAAGACAATCTCCCCAAATATCCATAAAAGGTACTGGATTTGGAAAACCTGGAATATCAGAAAAATTGAAAGGGGCAAACTTTCGAGCCAGAATAGCTTCCATAGACATCGGTCTTTGCATGTTGAAATAGTCGAGTCACCAATCAATTTATCAAGACAGATTTTGTTTCTTTATCTCAGAAAGAGAAAGGGGTGACAGTGGTTCAAATTAATTAGGGCTGCATAAAGCTGGGGATAACTGAAACTTTCTAATTCTTCCAACTCCTCTAGTAGCCACTCTGTCAAACTTGGTGAAAATAGCCTTTAAAAAGTGATGGTTTAAGTTCACCTCTTAAAACCAGTAAAACTGATAAGTATCCCAGGGAAGATATGCTTCAGCTTCATCCCCGGCAATGGTGCCAAAGATGTTTGTGCCAGAAATTGTTTCCAAGGCTAAAGAAACAAGCCAACACAATCTCAAATAAAACTCCACAAAGTAAACTAGGTTTTAGGTTTTCTGGAATGTTTTCTTGGCTATAATTTTGGTAGCCAATCAGGGATTACATTCATCAGCTAAGCAAGAAACTAAATTATAAACAAGTAAAGAAAAAGATACATCATATAATCAACAAATATCAATCAGCATATAATCTTAAAGCTCATTCAGGGCTGACAAGCATCACAAGTAAAGAAATCATGAACCAGTAATGAATATATCAGTCCAGTAGTTAAACAAACTCAAAATAAAGCTAAAACATATACTGAAGGGTAACAAGTGTCATATATTTCATAGTCTATCATCAAATGAATACAAGAGTCATAGTACTTAGCTCTGTACAAGTCTGAAGACAAAGATAGTCTAGAGACCTCCTGAAGCTCCCAAAAATCCAACCCCTCTTCAGTCCCTTTGTCCCTTTTTTATAATTACAAAGAAATAGTTCCATATCCCCTCCATTAGGTCGAAATTGAAACTACCAAGCAGTTACATTAACTAACTAACTCAACTAATTGACTAAAAATAGCAAATCGGATTCCTGGCAAATGTGGCGAATTTCTGGAAAATAGGTGTCAAAGAAGCTTTCATATCTCTCAATCGGTGACACCTGTGTAAAAATGGAGAGAGGTGTTTGTTAATGGGTCCATGATGGACAAAAAACCCTCTTAGTTTTTCAAAATTCATCTCCAATCAATCAGAATCGGCCCCGCAAAATGAACACTAAAACAGGAAAATATTAAATATTTAAAATCCCTAGAAAATAGGCTGCAAAGATTAAACTGAATCTTTCAAGCCTTAATAGCTGTTGTAAAACTGAGAGAGGTTTTTGTAGATGGGTATCTTATGAACAAAAACCTCCTTTGGTTTTCAAAAATTCCTTTCCATCGGCTCGTGGTCTGCATTTGACTTCAATAACTCAAAACAGGAAAAATAGGGTAGAATTCTGTCTCTACTGCCTCCTTTTTTTTCATGTCAGCTATCCTTCTTGAGATCTAGGCATCCTCTTTACAATTTTGAAAATTGAATATTCATCACGGGAATATATGTATTCAGAAATATTCCTTATTTACCTGTTCCCAATTCTCATGAGCAAGCCTGCAGACTTTTGGAAGTAGTCCATTCAAATTGTGCATATAAGTCCTATCTGTCTGACTATATATGAAATCCTTTAATATATGACAACCAAGAATGCGCATATCATCATTTCTTGTCTGCTCACTGCATGATCGTAACAGCTTCACAAGAACTTAGAGAGCTCGATGATGCCACCAGCATCTGCGACTGCATTTGGCCAGCTGACAGAAACACTTTCGAGTGCTTTTATTGCTCTCTGCTGTAAGTTTGGAATCCCAATTCCTGCAAGGTGGACAAGTGGAACGACAGCCTGTTGTGTTGTAGTATCTCACTGAAAATACTCCTCTGTTCTGACAAGCTGAATTGTATTTGGAGTAATGATGACCACGATTCCTTCCATAAATCAAAATCACCTGTTCACATGATGGAAACTGACATAGCACGTAATAAAATCCTGAAATCACGTAACTAGTCACTCCAGAACTGAGATCGTGCTAAATTTCGGCTAAAAAATTGGAGAAAATGAGAGTCGCGATATTCTTGTACCGTGCTCTTTGTTAATTTCGGGCTCCAGCGCTACAAGAATAAAATTAACTGCATTTTGGCGCTATTTTTCAACTTTTGGTCATTTTGCATGCGGTTTAAAAGCTGAACCATACTCATGATGCTAAATGTGACTTCATTATTCAATAATATGACTTTAAAAACCCTTCAACACCTAAAGGAGAAAAAACAAAATAAATCTAAAGACAGAAAACCTAAAAATTAAAATAAATACCAAAATTTCCTATAGTAATTGAAAAAATAAAGTCAAAGAAATAAGGAAACTTAATCAAAAAGGTTATCAAGCTGTTAAAAGGTAAAAACAAATTCCTGACATAACAGTATGGACATTGAGGATCTCTTGGAGAGATTCTGTATTCCAAGGGCTCATGTGCAGAACAGCGCATTGAGTCTCTCGGATCTGCGAGAGCCGGAGATGCAGGCGGTAGCAGCTTGTGTTTTGCAAGTGCTTGGTGCACAAGCACCCGATCATTTGTCGGGGGGGAAAATGATGATGGTTCATCGTGTTTTGACTGGGACCTAATATGCTTGGGGTCAGATGTTCCTGTCATGTGTTCAGCGAGAGCTGAACAAGGTTAGTCGAGAGGGAGGTGAGTTTAGCTATGCCTCTTTCCTCTGTTGTTTATTTTTTGAGCGAGTACCTACCTTGCGTCCATGTGTGCCGGTTCGGGAGGGACTGAGGAATGAACCGCGAATGGTACAGTGGGGGGAGATTATGCCCCAGGGTGGTGGTGACATCCTGCAATTCTTCTCGTCGGAGATGTATGACTAGTGGGAGTAGGTGTCCGTTGGTATTGATGATTATCCATATGTGGGTATGGACTTCCGAGGAGATCCTGAGGTGCCTCGTGTTCAGGGACAGGCTTGGGGGTTGGACGGTACAGTTTTGTTTTTTGTTTCTCTATTATATCATGTTTAGATGTTTTGTATAGCTAGAGATGTTTTATATGATACTGACTTGATTCATTGTGGGTCCTTGCATATTTTGGTCTGAGGCCTCTAGTGGATCATATTGGACATTGGGGACAGATGATGATGATGGTACCTCCGCCGGTAGCGGCACCGCCACCTCATGTACGAGGAGTTGTGCGTCAGCGAGATGATGCCCTAGAGGATGTACGTGATACCTTGGAGGCGCTTCTAGTGGATGAACCAGAGGATGGTTGGAGGGATCTAGATTGGCCTGTTATCAATCGTTGTTTCGATGCTCCCCATGAGTGGCGGTCGATCTTGCTGAGAGTAGTTGTGGTGATGGCTGAGAGGAGGGCTCAAGATTAGTATGATCTGGAGGAGCTAGAGGAGCCCAGTGATGATGATGATTAGTTGATCTTGTACCTGCCCCCAAATGCTGATGAGAATGTGGGGATGTATTTTGTTGATACATATTCTGTACGGTTGGTGTACCTTTTGTATATTTGAGTGCTGAGAGCACTGCTAACATTATGACTCTTATGATGATATATATATATATATTTATATGTTTTGGTATATAGTCGTGTGTGCACGTGGATGCACATCTTGTATTTTTGTTTATGATTTGTTGCACGTGAATTCAATTGTAGTTTATTTGTTTTCCCGTGGAGGCATGTTCGATGCACGTGGATGCAAAGTCATGATTTTTTGTACAGCCATGGAGGCACATGTTATTCACGTGGATGCAATGTTGTGATTTTTGTACGCACGTGAAGGCATATGTTATGCACATGGATGCAATGTTATGATGATTTATTTATTTTGATTTTTTAATGCTTATGTGATGCATGTCGTGATGTCCTACATGTTTTGGTTGATGTGCCAATCTAGAATGTTGTTAGCCATTTGGTCTCCTACAGTGTTTAGATTTCTTGGGACATGAGTGAAAGAGATGGATTCAAAGTGTTGAATCATTTGTTTAGTTCGCAAGAATTTTCTAAATAGATAGGGATCGCGTACCTGGTAACAGTTGTTGAGCTGGGAAACAAGGAGCTGGGAGTCCAAGAAAACACTAAGATTACTTATGCCGATTTGGAGAGTAGCAGCCAGGAGACTGGTCATGACATCATACTCAACTTGGTTGTTTGTGGCAGCACCTATGCACACTCCGTCGAGGTGGATCAACTCATGTGAAGGGGAATAAATTACCCAAGCTGCTGAAGCAAGATTTGGAGACCAACGACTTGCACCATTGTGAAGGCCGATGTGGTAGAGTGGAACAAGATCCATCTATGTTCATGCAGGGAAGAATAAAATGTAAGGTTTTGAAAATTTACAGCGGAAAAAAAAATTAAAAACTGTACAATAGGGACCATGGTGTCCGGGAGACTTTTATGGGTAGAATCTTTTGAGGTACAACCCGTTATGGGGGTTGTGCATGGGATTTCCTTCTGAGTCAGTCGAAATGTATGCTCCATGTCCAAGGCAAGTCTATATGATATATGGGCCTAGCCACATAGATTGGAACTTTCCTTTGCCCGTTTTGTCATGGGCTTGGTCGTAAACAAGTACCAGGTCTCCTTCACTAAATGCTCGTGGGTGAACATGTTTATCGTCATGGAGTTTAGATCTGTTTTTTGGGGCTTCGATTGTTTGGAGAGCTGCGTGGCGATATTCGTTGGCTTGTTCCAAAAGAAGTAAGCGTTCTTCAATTAGTGAAGTATCGAGGAGAATCTCTACGGAAATTTGTAATGTTGGTATCTGGCATTCAATGGGGAGGACAGATTCCACGCCGTGAACTAAATGTAATGGTGTAAAGCTGGTGGCGGTTTTGGTCGACTTGTGGTAAGCCCATAATGCGGGAAAAAGCATATGATGCCAATTAGATTTATGTTTCTCGACAGTGCATTGGAGGATAGTCTTCAAAATTTTGTTAACAGCTTCGACTTGGTCGTTCCCTTGGGGGTAGTAGGTGGAGGAGAAATGATGTTCAAACTTAACGCCATCTACGGTATCCTTTAACACAAAATACTCCTTTTGCACCCTCATCCGATTTGTCATAGCGTCGGCGGTACCACGACATTTCCCCATCAAATTGCCTGCCAACATTGCTCATCTCGTGAATAGTGTCAAGCAAACTTCAAACTTTGGAGATATACAATGGAATCCCCATACCAAGGGTCCTCTGACGAGATAAGAAATAAGTGCTCATCCACAAAGGAATATTCATGAATGACATCCTCATCAAGTCTCATAAGGTCTGACATAAGCTCTGCAAACAGCAACGATTTCATTGACTTCGCCAAAGAAAAATCAAGATCGAACTCCTGAAGGATAACAATCCATTTATTGTACTTCCCACCGATAAGGCGTCGTGATAGCACAAACTGAAATGGAGTGATATGCACGAAAACTGTGGTTGTTCTAAGCAAAATGTAATGTCGTAACCGTTGGAATAAATGAACAGTCACAAGTGCTAGCTTTTCCACATGAGTATATCTTAGCTCAGTGTCTACTAGATTTCGGCTAAGGTAATAGATGACATGCTCGACAAGCACATCATCAACCTGAACCAAGACCATGCCAATCGTCTCTTGAGATGCGGCCACATAAAGGATAAAATCCCATGCGAAGTCTGGTGGACTAAGCACATGGGCCGATACCAAAGCTTTCTTAAGGGCGTCGAAAGACTACTGGGCTCGCTCATCCCAGATAAAGGGTGTGTCCTTCTTCAATAAGCACGTGAAACCTTTGGTAAGATTAGCATAATTGACTACGAAACGGAGTAGAAAAGTGGCTCTCCCTTGGAGGTGTTGAAGTTGTAACAAATTGTGTAGAGGAGGCAACTGAAGTATTGCCTCAACTTTGAGAGGATCAACTCTAAAACCCTCTTTCGAAACTATGAATCCCAGAAGGAAACCCATCCTTACAAAAAATATGCATTTGTTAGGATTCAATCAAATCCTGTATCATATACATCGTTCAAGAATCATGCGGAGATGCTTGGGGTGGTCCATCCTCTTACGAGAATGGCCGGCAAGATCATCCAAGAAAACCTCCATAATTTCTTTAAGATCGTGAAAGGCGTAGGTCATGGCACGCTGAAATGTAGCCCGGTGTTTTTAAGGCTGAAGGGAATTTTCTGATATGCAAACATTCCCCAAGGACAAATAAAAGTTGTCTTATGATGGTCCTTGGGTTTGATTTGAATCTGGTTATATCCGTAAAATTTGTCCATGAAGGAAAAAATCTCACTTTCGATGCAAGCATCTAAGATTTGATCTATGAATGGTGTGGGGAAGTTGTCTTTCAGACATGTATGGTTCAAATCTCTAAAATCAGTGCATACATGGATCGTTCCCTGCTTCTTATCCATAGGAACAGGGTTTGACACCCATTCAGTAAGGGGAGCGTGGTAGATGAAACCATCTTTGAGCAATTTCTCCACCTTTGCCTTGATAGCGGTTGCTTTTCTAGGGTCCACAGCACGTAACCGTTGTCGAACCAGTTTAGCATTGGGATACGTTCTAATCTCATGTTCAACAATGCGGGGGTCTATTCCTAGCATCTCCTCATATGAACAGGCGAAAGCTTCCCGAAGTTCTGTAAACAATTCATTGTAAATGGCAATCTCCTCAGAAGTGCAATCGTCACCGATGTAGACATTCTCGACTTTTCCGGGAGTACGAGAGATATTGATTGACGTAGTTAGGAAAATGTTAGCCATATTCCCTTCCGCAAAAACATCATGTGACTCTAAAAGATTCACAGGGTGACCAACCATCTCTGCTAGAGTCATCCTAAATTCTTCTTGTTCGGCGAGCTCGAGGTTGGGAAGGAAATAAGAGCGATGGTGCATATCTTCCCAAGGTCTCTCACTACCACACATGGCCTCCATAATAGCTTCATCCGAAGGAAAAGTATTATCGAGGAAATCGTGGGAACAAGACAAGATGGCTTCCCAAACCGGCAGCGTAACAGGATCTTCCTCGACTGTCTGAGAAGAAGAGAGATATGGCTTTGTAGTGGCTTCTTGAATATGTTGATAAGCAAGCTCAGCTACAGATAGTGGCATAGACATCCCGATATGCATAATGTTTCCAGACGTGGAACTCGTGGATGGTAAAGTCCACGGATAATCAAAATAGGAAGTCCAGAATGACATATTATGTGAAGGAGGAGACGCATCGTCGGTAATGGTTCCAATAAAATTCACAGGTGCGGAAAAATCATAAGTTCCCATCAATGAAGGGTACATGCCAACACCCATGTTCCCAGTTGCTGGCTGAGAATGAGTAACCTGCGGCACTATGGATCCCGTGGATGCTGTGGAAGAGGAGTTAATGTAATCCAGCTGATCGATGGCCACTATCTTGCCTTCGTGAGGAAAGAAGATAATCTTAATGCATTGGACACGACAACTTTCATGGCATACATCCAATTTCAACCCAGTAAAAGATTGTAGTCGATGGGCGCATCAATCACCTCGAATTCAATAGGCACAGACTTACCTCCCAGGGAGACAACAAGGGAAGGGATAATTCCATGCGGCTTAAATGAACAACCATCAAATACAGTGAGCATGGTTCTAGACATGAGTAGGGGAGGAGAGCCAAGAGCTTTCCAACAAGTTAACGACATTACTGATGCAGAGGCACCTTCGTCAACCATAGTACCTTTGAAAAAACTCTGAAGGCACACCACCTGGATTTGAAAATCCACGTGGTAGGGTAAGCAAGGTTGGACATCAGTACTGTCGAACTTGATAACAGTGGGACTTCCCCCATCCTGAACTCCTAACGCACTCAAAAGGGCATGCTTCTGAGAAGGACAGGCTTGCAAAACTTCAAGAGCCGACATGGCACGTGGAGTTTGGCCCAAATCTTCTACGATGGAGTAGTTGTGGCCGACGCAAGAATTAGGATTATGCGTAGAGCACTTAAGAACACCTTTCAGTATCCATGGGATATTAGAAGGATTCTCGATATGCAAGGAATTGTCAGGAGGAGGGGGAGGCTCACTCCCCAAATTGGGTTGTGGTGCATCATAATCGCGCTGACGAGTGGCAACACTAACCTCTGACTGAACCATGTTCACACATCCATAACCGCCAGTATTGGAAGAAGACATTGTCATCTTAGTAGGTCCATAACCAATGGTGGGAGGATGCGAAGCCATGTTTTGGTGATGAGGTAGGGGATCCTTCAACACAGCTGGGCTCTGTTCCAAGTGCTTCGATGCTTCTTCAATACGAGGACATAAGTGAGTAATATGGTATTCCCCACAGAGCTTGCAAGGAAACTTCACCTTACGTCTAGGTTTACGATCCTGACCAGCATTTCTGCCTTCCTGAGGAGCGTTGGCTTTATCCTTATGGGGGGTATTGCGATTGCTATTGTTATTCCCATTGTTTCCACCCTTACGATTATTTCTCCCCTTTTTCTTACCACTAGGTTGCTGGTTACCTGATTGGTTTGTTGTTTGCACACTGTGCACATCTGACGATGGGGTGGAAGTGGACAAGGTGTGAACCTGTCTGGGAGTAGACTGGTTTAGCGACAAATTTTGCATTTGATTAGCTACCAAATATACGGGGCGAGTGCTTGCAGATCCTACGATTCCATCGGTATGTGGTCCAGGAATTGACATGGGCTCATGTCGTGTTCTCAATGCATCAGGAGTAATGTCATACAAAATGCTAGACTGAGAGTATAATAAGTCTAACTGCTAGACTTTCAAGATAGCTTGTTCCTCAGTCACAATGCTGGACATCGAAACATCCTTAGGAATGTATGGGAGTAGAGACTTGAGGAACCATTCCAATAGGAACTCTAGAGGAATGTTAGCTTTCACTAACCTCTTCTGCCGACGCCACTCTTGAATGTGGTCAAAAATATGTGTGGCCTTGTTATGACGGAAGGTAGATAAAAGTTCAGTACTAGTATCATAGCAAACCGGCAAGTGGAAATGATCTAAGAAAACCAAAGCGATCTCGTTAAAACCCCTATAAGTGTTTCCAGGAAACTCGACGTACCACTTCGCTGCTGCCCCCGTGAGGGTGCGTTGAAATAGTCACAATCTAACGGAATCATGATTCAATGAGTTGGAGGAGCACCAAAGGTGAAATGTCGTGACATGATCTCCCGGGTCCTCACCACCTTTCCCCTCAAACTTAGGAATGTCCGAACGGAGCTTGGTAGGGACTGGGGGCCAAGTAGGGTCATGACACACCGGATCATTCGTGAGCTTTGAACGATCCGAAAGATTCAAGCATGCAAGGAATGGGAGCTAAGGCTGGAAAGATTGATTATAAGCCCCCAAAAAAGGTTGATTAAATGGAACCGAATTATAAGATGGGCCAAAAGCTTGAACATGAGGATTAAACTGCTGATAATAAGGACCTGACAGACCATAAGCTTACCCATGGCCATAGGGTTGATAACCTCCTCCTGCCTGACCCATTTGAGAGTAAGTAGGTAGGTGCGTGTTTTGGGCACCATATTGGGGTGGTGGGTTGTACTGGTGGCCAGCACCGACTCTGTTGTAGTAAGGGTTGCCACCATGAGTATGGGGCATATAGGTACAATTCGTAGAGGGAACCATGTTGTAATGACCATAATGGTATGGTATGTTCCCACCCCCAGCATTAGGATTAGCTTGAGCAGTCATGTGGTGAACAGAAGCATGAGATGTATTCCGAACCCCAACATTGGTGTTACTAGTAGCAGGGATGGTGGCGTTATGTCCATGTGGATAGGATATATTCCCACCCCCTACATTAGCATTACTAGTGGGGGTAGTGGACGCAAAAGTATGCAGTATATGTCCACCCCCATGTTTAGGAGGAGCATTAACATTCGCAAAAGTAGTCCTGGGTTGACGAGTAGCGACATGTGTATTAGGTGGTGGATGGCGAGTCGTGTTTCGAACAACATTCCTATTAGGTTGGGAAATCCTAGGAGGTGGTCTTCTTCCAACAGTATCATGGTTAGGAGGAACATGTCCAGTCCCCATACTATGTGTGTGAGTGGACAACGTAGTGTCCCCAGTGGGTATAGTATGGCTAACACCATGACTAGTGCCAGCGTGACTACCAAACGTAGTGGAAGGTTCAACTGCACTATAATTAGGCATACAAAAAGAGAGTGCGGTTGGGTTGACAATAGGACCAGTGTAGTCATGTAACTCTGGCATCCCGTGTCTATAACTGCATGGAATCGAAGGGACAAACGTGTCGTCCTGATCTTCATCCTCACGTAAGGTTGGAATCTCGTGAAGATAATTATCCAGATTCGAAGGATCAAACTAATATTGTTCAAGTGGATTCGGCCAAATCAAACCAGGTTGAGTGTCAAGTGGATCACCTCCCCACGCCTCACGAGGAGTAGGGGATTCAAAAGTGCATTCAACTCTACCCGATGGAGTCAAAGGTATTTCCTCAGAATCAAAATGTGCAGTAGTCATGACGTCTTGGACGTATGTCTCGTAAGAATCCGAAGACTCAGAGGGAGCCGAATAGCGTCCCCTAGCAACACGGCGTGAAAGCTCAGTAGGCTCTAGACCAGCCAACCGATGGGATCAGCGTAGAGTAGGGCTCTGCGCCATGATATCTCCGTAGAGAATATATAATCAAAACGTCCCCTAAAGGCCAACTATCGATCAAAAACAGTAAATCAAAAGCACACTCCTAGAGAAACTATAGCCAAGAGCAGACAAACAGAGTGGCTAAATGAGCTCCCGACGCTAGAGCTGGTATGTCTCACCTAGGAGAGGCTTGAGACTCCCAAACTATAGCCGGAGGTAACAGACTCAGTTATAACAGCCCCCAGACTTCACTACGTGCACAGGATCAAGTCCCTATACAACGAAAACTGTGTTGTCCGACCCCTATCTGACTTAGTACACAAACAACATAACCATTGAAAGTACCCTATGCGATACCTAGGTAAGGAAACTATGGTCACCGCAATATAACCAATGCTCAGGGGGACAGTCACAGGTGGGATCCGTCACATGGGCAGGGTAGCTAAGCCCGAAGCACAAGAGGACGAACCTCCGGTACCCCCAGATATGAACAAACCCTAGAAATATCTCCCATGTTCAGCCAGTATTAGAGAGATATCTCTTCAACCAACTTCCCGTGACCTCATTCTTAACTTTGGCTTGAGTAGAGCTTCTTGAGAACACCGATATATACCATGGATTCCTCCACTCCCTAGTCAGACACCTAATGTTTCGTCTAGTAGTCTTGGATTGTTAACTCACAATGATCTATTCCAAGACTCTAAACCTATGCTAGTTGGTGTGCCCTATAAATAAAATCGGTCTAATCAATTTTAAGATTAAGCGTTAATTTTAATGGATGTGATTACTCAAGGGATATGATCGTGAAACTAGTGATGTGTAAGACTCAATAGTATACAAAATCGTCAAATCCTAGACTCATCTATCCAATGAAAACAATGCCACTAAGATGCACAATCAAACCAACGATTTCGAAATAAATATGCAATCCTTTTATATTTTTCAATGCACAATCAGAATCTAAATGAAGGCAGAAAGCACTCAATGCAAGATGCAATACATAAAAGCAATTTTTTTTTTGTATTTTCTCTTATAAACAAAAGGAAAATGGAAAACTATGTGTATTTTTTTGTATTTTTCAATATATGGAAATGAAAAATGCAAGCAAAATCCTACTATCTAGTCACTGATATGCCAAGGAGATCACTAAGACAACCAGACATATACCAAACAGTAAGACTCAGCCAAAGGAATGAGCTCAAAAGGAAAAAACCAACAAGGCTAAATCCAAAGATGGGTAAAAAACCAACAAGGCTCAACCAAAAGAAAAGAAGATTTATGGTCACAACCAAGGCATGGAACAGTCAAGAAACAGGCCAACAAAGACTCATGATCAAACAAAACCAACCCAGCAACAACCAAAGGTCATAAATCAACCAAAGCCGGAGTTGTACGCTACTATTGAAGGAATACCTATGGGTACCCGCGAGCAGTAGAGTAAACAGAGGCAGGTATACGCGGGTAGAGCTAAGCTAGCCCGTGGGTGAGGAAAGGCAAATGGGCAATCAGAGAGTCCAATGGTTTAGAAAAAGCAAGTTTTCTATAGTGTATCTCAACGGCAGATAAGTGACACAGAGCTTCGACAAGCACCAACTCTAATTATGGACTAATGCTCAAAACAAATCCCCAAAATCGATGTTTTCCCCAGCGGAGTCGCCATTTCTGTGTTGGAGAAAACTCACTATGGCTTGGGTTAGACCACAACAGACAAATGACTACCAGAAATCAACTCAATTCTTAGAACTATGATATATAAATGACAATTCTAAGATAATAGAGAATGTAACCAACCCCGATCCAAACATTTGATGTAGATCCCCTTTGGAGCTTTTCAATCCGTGCATTTGAATCTGCAAATTAGTCTTGACATCCAATATACAACAAGTACATATAATATATAAATGGCATTAACATCATCAATAGCAATGGCCCATGATATAACAAGTAAATGCAACCCAATGTAAGATAAACAACATTTACAACATTAATGGACGAGATTATGAGTATTTCTATTAATAAACAAGAAGAATTACAAAGTGATACGACCTCTTGTCGGCAACCAATCTAAACCAAGACCTGGATCAATCCACTTGTGCCTCCACCACTTCAATCCTCCATGAATGGAAAACTCAAACTAGATAGGAGTTTGGAAGGTGAACATAAAGGGTTCACAACTACAAGGATCAATGAGTGTAGACTCAAGATAGGGCAAAAATCCACTAGAGTTCTCTTTCCCTTCTTTCTCCTCCCATCAATAAGCCATATATGCTCAATATACAGTCCTCTCAAAGGTAAGTGAAAGGACACATCGAGGCATTTCTTGGGCAGATGGAGAGCCAAAGGTCACCCAATGACCGCTTTTTGGGAGTAAAAAGTAATAAACTAGTGATTTTTACCTTTTACGTGATACCCGCGGGCTATAGTGATGCAACTCGCTGGTACACTGGCTATAGTGATGCAGCTAGTGTATAAGGGAAAAAATAGGGAAAAATAGTGTCTGAAGAATATAAACTGGTTCTGACTCAATGAAATGGATTCTCTACGCCAAAGAGTGTTGATTCTCACAAGGTGGAAGATTACATTGTAACATGAGGCTGTTGCAGGGAATGGAAGAAGAGCCAAATCACATGTAGAGGAGGGTGAATCAAATAATCAAGTTAAATGAGCTTAGAGACAGGGCTTATGACAAGGTGTAGGTACACCAAGAAAAGATGAAGGACACCCTTGACAGGAAGGTGAAAGAAGAGCAGTTTCAGGTGAATGATTTGGTCTTGAAGTGGGATGCTCCTAGGGATGATAAACATGGGAAGTTTGAACATATGTGTATGGGACCTTATGTTATCACAACAAACCGAGGGGTAAACTCTTACATCCTAGAGCACTAAGATGGATCTCCCTGGATGGGGGGACCAGTCAATGGGAGGTTTTTGAAGCATTACCTGTCCTGATAAGTGCCAGGTAAAACTCTGTACCATTAGTTTGTACATATGTGTGTGTAGTTTTTTACAGTTGCAAATATAAGATTGGCAGCATACCGAAGAAGATGAAGCCCGACGTGAAGGCCCTGCAAGCTGCGAGAAGTTTGCCAATGTTTTTTGTTGTGTCCATGCATTGAGAATAGTCCGAACAAACCAGGAGATGAATATTTGTTCCACAAGGAATATTTTCTTGTAGAAGCCGCCCAATGGATAAGGCACCGTTCTTTCGAAGGTTCTTTTCTACCTCGCAGGGAGGGTAGCATCCCCAGTTGGATCCAGTTGTTAGCACCTAGTTTTTCAGCATAAGGATTGAAGTGAAATAGATGGGTAAGCCTTAATTATTCCTCGAAGAAAGCCTAATTTGCATTTATTTTCCATGGCTAGGTGCTAAAGATATGAAAAAATGGGTTTAGAAATGTTGAGGGGTTGATAAACTTGAAGAAATGGTGAAGAAAGGCAAAAATGAAATCAAAATCGTAGAAAATGAACCTAATATTGTAGACTGAAGCCAAATATTTTAAAGTTTAATCATCGTGCGAGTGGCACCGTTGGATGGGTGCTGAAGGGAGATCAACGACCGTCGTTGATTGTCACATGGCCAAACCACACGAGGAATAATCATAAGAGGTGGTTGCGATGGATATTAGCGCCAGACAAGTGGCAACCAGAGAATGCGTTGCAAGGAAGATGGGCGGTAAGTAAAACCACCTCAGATGCATGCGACACCACTGTGGAGGAGGACAGCACACTAAGGTCGACGGTTGAGATTCATTGTCAAATATTTGGCGGTCGAGGCGGGGTATTGCTATTCACTGGGTAAGTTACATAGATCAAGGGACCGGATTGCCAGGTAGAAAGAAATCGATGATGATATGAGTTGGAGCTGCACAAAAGATAGTGGTGGGGACCCCACTGGCGGGAAATGATCCAAAGGTTAAACATTCAACACATCCCCATCGTGGATGCATGGCAGGATAAGGATCGACGGTCCTCATTGATCATCGCATCGCTAAGAAGCAAGATGGATAAATAGGATGGTGGTTGCGATGGGAAAAACCATTTGACAGGTGTCAACACCAGCACTTATCACAGAGGGGTTGAGCGGTAATGGAAACCAATTTAAGGGGATGCGACACCACTTTGTTGGTGTACGGTGCTAATAGATGGACGATGAATATCATAGCAAAAGGGACGATCCGAAGGTGGATGTAAGGGGTTGTCAAATCAGCTAAAAGGGATCAGATCTGGACGGTCGGGATTAGTGCACGGGAGATCAACGAAGGGGAAATGTAGACAGTTGGAAAAGAAGAGTGGAACTTAAGAGGATGAGGTTATATATATAAAGATGCACATGAGAAGTTGATATTTGTTCCTTGCACCTGTCGGACTTGGAAGCTTCTGGACGTGCAAAAGACGAAGAAGACGATAAGAGAGGTCGTGCTTAGAGCTTTTAGTAATAGGTACGGCCCTTTAACCATCGTTTTTAGCAAATCTAAAACTGTTTTTAACCATAAGATGGAAGAAGAACCAGTTTCTAGGGTTAAAGTTGTTCCACAAGATAGGGATGTTGATGTATTTGATAGAGACGTTCAGCTCCATGTGACTGTGATTAAGAGAAGATTAAATGTTTTGCTTGAGCAAGGTTTAGATGTGCATAGGATTTTTCGGTCATCTTTCATTTTATTTTGCCCTGACCAGATAACACCTTTCCCTGAGTTCGTATCGTGGTGTTTGATAAATTATTCAGAACCCCAACGAGTAATCATGAATGCCCAGAAGTCTAAAATCATTTGTACACTAGGTTCCTCAGTTGTTAGAAGTTCTTTTCCAATTCCTGAGTCACAAACCCTTGAGTCTAAAATTTTTTCTGAAGAGTCAGTCGTCGCTCTATATCATCAAATCTCTGCCAAGAACCGCCAATATTTTTTAGTTACATGTCTCAAGCCTGACTTAGAAGTTGCGGAAACCCCATATCCTTTGGATGTCAACCTTTTTAATGACAATACCCAATTGGTCCTCTCTTTGGAGGCTCAATTTCTAGGTTTAGATACAGACTTGTGGGTAACAGAAGTATAGTTAAGTCTATTGTTCAGGATTAGCATTAGCTCACCGGGAACTGAAAATGAGTCGGTGCCGTCCCTCAAGTTCGGGGATTTTTTAGCAAAAAGAATTCATTTGCAGTTGAGCAGATTTCCCAATACTAGATATTTTAGGTTTCAGACGCAGTTGCTAAAGATGGTTATGTCCAGCTGTGTAGAATATTTATAGTTTTCACAGTTACTTAACACAGACACTTTAGAAGATAATATCTTTAATTACTTGAATTATATCTTGTCTGTTGTCTACAAAGTCATTTTCGGGGAAGAATTACCCAAAGTTTTGCCAGAGATGGAATCTATGATGCAATTAAAAAATGAGTTGGCGTTAGGAGATTGGTTTTTGTTGAAGGATGCTACAGTGATTAGGTTATATGGCTTCATGCATGAACCCTATATTTTACTTTCCTTCTTGACTCCAAGGGTTTTCGCTCTCGAGTTCGTCAGGAAGAAGTTAATTCTAGAAGACGAGCAATTCTTGAAATTCAAAAAGGGTTCTGATGTAAAGTACCCGTGGCTAGTAGGTCCATTTATTGTAAAGAGCAAAGATGCTCTTACGGACGTGGAGAAATTGTTGGGGAATTTGGAATTCAAGAAAGACGTTGCAATTGTGTATGATCCTTTGATTATTATTTTTGGGAGAAAGAAGAAATGTAACCTAAGCGGTTTTGAACACCAAGAGACTGAGGGATTGTTGAAGGGACAAAATTTATTTTGTTATGATCCGAAAGAGGAAGAAATTATAGATTCACAAGTTGGGGATTTAATTTTGTCAGAGTTGACAGTGGACATAGACCAGTTTCCAGACACCTTGTAAATTTGGAGGAAAAGAGATTTACAGGAGGTTATGGATATAGATAATGAAGAGGGAAAAGAAGGAAAAAGGCTTAAGTTGGAGACACATGATGAATTGGTCATTGCAGCAGGCAGTGAAGGAGGTGAGAAAGGGGAGTCTTCAGTTCCAGAGGTCCAAATTCAAGAATAGAAATTTCAAGAGGTTAAAGAGAGTGGGGATGTGAATAGATTCCACTCCAGGTTGGACATGTACAATCATTATGTACAAAATAAGCAAGCCTCTGCCCAAAGGATTTTTAATTTAATGCTAACAGTCAGAAATTTGTCAAATTTTGAAACTTCTTTGATGACCAGTAGGGATTTGAAAGAAAACACCTTAAATTTGGCAATATCCACATAAGAAAAAATGACCGATGTGAAGGTCAATTGGAAAAAGATACCAGTGCCAGATAAGATACAGTTTCATATACAAATTGGAAAAGTAATATATGATGACTTTGTTGAGGCAACACTGAAAGGTGATAAACTAGAAATCCTTGTGAATAAAATGGAAGGCCAGTTGAAGCAAGAAATATTAGAGAATAATGCTTTCCAATAGAAGGTCAAAATGCTACAGTTTGATCTAGTTGAAAGCGATGGTGGAGGTAAATCCAGTAAACAATTGTTAATAGAGAAAGACAATTTGATTTAAAAGCTACAGAAAAAGATGAAAATTCCCAATATGCAGCTGATTCAAGCTCCAGAAGAAACCAAGCTAGACCAAGAAAGGGAGGCTTTGTCCAAGGAGGTAAATGATTGCAAAACGGAGTTGCTGAATTTTTTTGAAAAAGAAGCTCACTGGGAAAAAGAGAAGATAAGCTTGAGGAGTCATATTGAAGATTTGAAGAATAATTTGTCTAATTTGAGCGGGCAGCAAACTGGTGCATGCCCGAGTGGAGAGGGAAATGACACGGATAGTCATTCACAAGCTATGTCCCAAATAAGTTTAAAGGATGTTGAACTTAAAGAATCAAGGGAAAAGGCTTAGAGATTGGAAGGGGAAGGAAAGAAAAAGGACGAAGAAGCAAAATCCCTGCAAGGTAAATATAGGGAATTGGTTGAGACTAACAAAAATTTGGCACATGAAGTAACTGGGCATGCAACTATGAAAGGATGAAAGCATATGGTATGGGACTTGATTATCAAATAAGTTGAGAACCTTAGACCATACTTGGATTATATGAGAGTAAAAGAAAAAACAATTAAATATGCTTTTACCAGTTGTACCGCAATAAAGGAAAATCTGAGTAGAAAGCCCAAGGAGACAGCGTAGAATGCCATCACTTTTCTGACTAGTCTGACGGAAGATGTCCTACTGGCCTTAAATATCAAGAATAAGATTACAACAATGACAACATCTAGAAGAGTTATGGGAAAACATGCGCAGGTCGAGAACGTAGAAGCTAGGTCTGAAGAAATGGGGATGCAAGTAACAGGGTTCAAAGGGTTATTTAAAGAGATGATCGAAAAGGGTTTTCCCTCTTTCCGGGATGGAAATCAGGCGTTGATTCCCTCGAATGAATATAAGAAATTATTGTTTGATATAAGAATGGATCATACGAAATTTCAGTTTTTGAATTCCTTGCTTACAGGAAAGATTCTGATGCAAAGGATTGCAGAAGACTTCGAGATACTTAAAAAGTTAGTCTCTATTTGTGAAAGACTTCCGAAAATTTCCTTTGCAAACCACATTGAGATGAGAGTCCGAGTGAAAGAAATGGCTAGCTACGACCTTCCGACAGCCGAGCAATGGACCAGCATGGAGAGATATGGGAAGATGAGATACGCAATTAGTGCTTCACAATAGCTGTTGGGTTCATTTCAAAGTTAAAGACTTCTAAAGTATTTTATTTTTAAGAAATTTGTAATATTTTTTATGACTTCGGCTCCAACTGGAACAGTTACCTTGCTATCTTTTAGCTTTTTATTTTTTGAAGTAAAGTGTCATGTGGTAAAAATTATAGGTTAATGTGAAAATATAGTTAAGCCCGCCCTTCCCATTTTTGTCTTGTAGTGGTAGTGGCGAATACATCCTGATGAGGTGTCATTACATTATAACTATTTTCTGGTCCAAATGAGTCGATCCTGAGGCTCTATACAACTATAAATTCTATGGAACTGAATGAAGAAGGGTGGAAAATTTTGGAGCCTAACATATCGCTCTGTGTTGTGCATTTTGAACTATGTTAATAAAGTTGACAGAGCCGAGCTGGCATTTTTCTTAGGGATTCTTGTGCAATCGGTCTTGCAGTTTGTTCCTTTTTTTATTATGTGAATTTTGTTTCCCTCATAGTTAATCCATTTTGTAATGCTTTTTCATGCTTGGTTCAGTGTAGTGTTTGAAAGCCACCGGGTTCTCACCGTTTCAGCTAGTTCATGGTGTGGAGTCACTTTTACCGATTGAATGTTAGATCGCTTCGCTTAAGCTGGCTATAGAGCTCCTCCCTGATATGACGGGTCTTGAGCAACGTTTAATCCACCTTGATAAACTTGACGAGCAATGTCGAGATGCCGTTGTGGCTATAGATTCCAACAAACGTCGTATTAAGGTTCAGTATGATAGGTTTGTCCGTCCCCGGTAGTATGCTGAAGGTGACTTGGTCCTCTTATATGACCAAGCTAAAGAACCCCTGGGGGCAGCCAAGTTCAACCCCATGTGGCACAGTCCTTACGTCGTGAGGTGTGTCCTGGAAAAAGGAGCCTATGAATTAGAAGACTATGAGGGGACTATCTTGAAGGAGCCTAGAAATGGGCTCTACCTCAAGCGGTATTATGCTTGAACCTCTGGTTCAGGATGATACTTTTGTATACTATTGTATAGTTGCTTCTATACATAATGTTAGATTTTTAGAATTTACTTCAATATGATCTAGGATCTTAACTAAGAGAAAAAAATGTACAACATATCTACAGCATATCAATCATGGACACAATAATGCAAACACACAAGAGACACAGAGTTTACTTGGGGAAAACCATAAAGGTGAAAAACCCCAATAACTTCCTCAGAGATAGATAGAGCAATGATACAACCAAAATACAAGAGATAGTCTTCTCCTAGCAGCAAAGCCTCCTCCTCATAAGTGCGCCACTTTTTGAATGACAAAAGTGTGTGTAATGAGTGATCAAATAGAGATCTCCTGATCTCTATTTATACTTGTCCTGTCCTGCCCAATAAACTAATGGGGCCTACATGTTTAGCTTAACCCATGGTTAACTTAATCTGGGCCGACCCCACACTTGATGGTCTAATAACCCTTTTACCCACATGACTCATACAGGGCCGACCCCATCAAGGTGGTCTAATAACCCATCGGCAAGTTAACACACTTGCGACACTTGTCAATACAAATGATGACACTTCCTTATAGAGGAATAACACATCTCTATAAGGGTACAATAAATATATATATAAAATACATTCCGAAGTTACATATACATCAACACTCCCTCTTAACTACGAAGGTATTTCTCGACACAGATATTCTAGTACAAGTCTTCTTCTCTGGATCATCATCAGCGAATCATCATCCTCAAATCATCGTCATCGTCACTGCTGTTGCTATCTCAATCAATATCTGAATCTACTCGTCATAGGAAGTTCTACAGAGCCAATCCTTTTTCATACTGGATGTAGGCCCACCACCTGTAGGTCTTCATCATCACTGGTCATATTGTGGAATTCTTAGGACTCATCACGTGCATCTATAAAACGTCGCAAGAGCATCCTAGGCCTTTTACGAGCACACAGCTCAACCTCTCGAATCTCTCAGGATCTTTTACATGGCACTGCACAACCTGTCCACGACCACAGAGTATCAAAATGATACTTCACCATACATCCAACTGATGTATATCATCACATGATCAACCTGATCATCATCATCATATGTGAGCAAGCCATCAAGTAGGTACACCTCAAAACTTATTACACTGCCTCTGCAAAACCTACAAGATCTCTCAGGACTGATTACACTACCTCGGCAAAACCTGCAAGAGCATCTTAGGACTAATTATATGCCTCTGCAAAACCTGTGTACCAAACTGTCACATCAATGTCTTCAGATCATCATGTAGTCCACGGAGAACAACCCAGATGCACACACACAGCACTTACACTCACCATGGGAGGACTAACCTGCCACCATGTGAAAGGCTCACAGCACTTACACTCACCAGCATGGGAGGACCAACCTACTACCATATGGGAAACGCTAACAGCACTTACATCAACGACCATGGGAGGACCAAACTACCACCATGTCAAAAAGGCCCAGCACTTACATCATGACCATGAGAGGACTAACCTACCATCATGTCAGAATGGCCCAACACTTACATCTCACCATAAAAGGACTAACCTGCCACTATGTGAGAATGGCCCAGCACTTACATCTCACCATGGGAGGACTAACCTGCCACCATGTGAGAATGGCCCAGCCCTTACATCTTACCATGGGAGGACCAACCTACCACCATGTAAGAATGGCTCAGCCCTTACATCCTGCCATGGGAGGACTAAACTACCACCATGCAAGAATGGATCGGCCCTTACATCCTGCCATGGGAGGACTAACCTGCCACCATGCAAGAATGGCCTGGTGTGCATCTGTGTCTCCGGACTTCATCACTTCCCTCTGGAAGTGATCTCGATACAAAGTACACCAAGTCTCCCTCTGAAGTATTCAAACTTCACTCTGGAAAGTGGCTTGTTCAACACATCGGCTATCTGCTCGTCTATCGCAACATACGGGAGCTTCCCAGCTCCTCTCTGCACCATATCCCTGATATAGTGAAACCTGATCTCAATGTGTTTCGACCTGTCATGGAACAGTAGGTTCTCTGACAACTTCACACAACTCTGGTTATCACAGAAGATACTAGTAGCATCCAACGAGAGATCAAATAAATCAGACAGTAGTTTCCTAAGCCATACTGCCTCACAACTAGTTGAAAACGCTGTGACATACTCTGCTTCAGCTATACTCAGTGCCACATAGGACCACTTCCTACTAAACCAAGAGATAACACCTGATCCCAGACTAAAGCAGCATCCCCAAGCGCTCTTCCGATCAATGGCACTACCTGCCCAATCCGACTCAACATAACCCTCCAGGTTAAACTTTTGATTCGCCTCATACTTGAGCCCATAATCCACTGTACCCTTCAGGTACCTCAGAACATGCTTTGCAGCTATCAGGTGAACATGTCTCGGATCTATCAGATACTGGCTCAAGGTGTTCACTGCAAAGAAAATGTTTGGCCTCATATTTGTTAGGTACATTAAGGACCCAATCATCTGACGATACATCGTAGCATCAGCCGGCTCAGAAGAAGCATCACACATAAGCTTTAGGTTCGATGCCATAGGTGTGGCCATGGTCTTGCAGTCCATCACCCCAAAACTCTTTAGGATCTTTACTGCATACTTCCCTTGTCCAAGGAAGATCCCATCCGCACTCTGCCACACCTCCATACTAAGAACAAATAGTGTATCATCCCCAAGTTCTTCATCTCGAACTCGATAGCAAGCTTCCGCTGCGTGTCATCAATCAATCTATCTTCACCTATAATAAATAGGTCATCCATATACAAAAGTAGTATCACTAGATTTCCTTCCTCAACCTTGTAGTAAAGGTTGGAATCCGCTTTACTCTTGGTAAAGCCCAAATTGGATAGAAAACTATCTATCCTACCATACCAAGTTTTGCATGTATATCTCTCCCTATCATGTGTCTCAGAACCAATTGGCTGCTCCACATACACTTCTTCTTCAACCACACCATTCAAGAAAGCTGTCTTGAAATCCATCTGGTGTATCTTCCACTTCATCACTGCATCCAGAGCAAGTACTGATCTAATGGAAGTGTATATGGATACATGAGCAAAAAGTCTCTATGCTACAACCTGCAACATGCTTGATCTTGTAGATCCTCTTGGAAGTCACTACAGACTCCCCTTCAGGTCTTGGGACTGCATCCCAAACATCTTCATGATCAACTGGTACTCCTTGATCATGGCATTCTTCCCCGATCCTGGGAACTTCAATATCTTCAACATTTTCAATAGATAACTTTGTTGCTGAACAAATGTTGTAGTCCTTCTTTTGTAGGTGATCATATATGATCTCTCCTACACAACAAGTTAAATTGCATGATTAGAAAAAAGCTCATAGTTTTAAGAACAAATTCTTACACATAAAGAAATATGTCATACAGTCATGCAATTATCTTAGCCAATGCTTCAATACAACATTCATCCATATCCCGTAACTTTCTAGATGCCTTCCAATCTCTACAAGAACATTGTTAAGAGTGTGCACAACTCCCAACATGTAAGCAAAGAGGTTTCATTCTAGATAAGTAGCAATGGAATGTTGTACAGTCCCATAGGCCACTTACCCATGTATATTAATAGTATACTGTTTATCAATGCAACTATTCTAATATGCATAATACACAACCTAATTCTAGGAACATCAGTATATACATTATTGAACAGTATTATTTAAACAATAAAATATGCAAGTAATGACAATTCAAATACTTATCTTTGTTTGTTTGTTGGGTTGACTCCCTCTCAGTCTTTGCTTCTTTTCTGCAACTCCATTTTGATGTGGATTGTGAGAAGTGGTCAACTCCCTCTGAATATCTGCATCCTTGCAGAAACTACTAAAGTGTGCTCCTTCTTGATCTTTGCTTCCTTGCAGGAACAACTAGAGTGTGCTCCCTCTTGATCTTTGCTTCATGGATTAGCTGTCCTTGAACTTATATCCATCACTATGCATGCTTATTAGTATCATCATTGTGTTATCCTAGAGGTCTCATACATAATCACACATTCATTAGTATAATCTTAATACTATTAAAACACAATAATCTTAAGCATCATTTCAAATAGAAATAATAAGCATTAGTATTCAAGGTTTATATAGGGCTCTTATGGTTAGTCATATTTTCAATTATGGTAAGAAACATAATATGCATACAACCATGACTATTCAAACCTATGACTTCATGAATAATCTGTAAAATTAGTCACAGCAGATCTAATGAACAAGTAAATCAATCACAACAGATGAACATAGAAAATATGGTGCAAAACTGTGCAAAACTGTGCAAAACATGCAGCAGTGCTCTCTATCCCAGAAAGGATGAATGAATTACAATACAAATTGTCACAATGACAGAGCAATTCGAATTTCCTAAGGAGGTCATTCGAATTACAGAATGGAGTAGCTTGACTCTATCTAGGAGTCCTCATCAATCATCGGTGGTGCTCATCAATCACAACAACCAGTCATCCAGGTGTCAATCTGAGTCTAACTGAGTGTAATAAGTGTAACTGAAGTGTGTAGCACTGATATAGGATCTGGAGGCTCAGTGGGGGTGCATGGGAGGCTAACTGAAGTCAGAACAAGTCACCTAATCAAACTGGAGGTCCAACGGAAGTGATACAGTCAGTCGGGAGTGAAACTAGCCTCAAATCAGGGAGAATCAGAGCTAACTGAATGTAACTGAAGTGAAACTGCAGTGGTAGGTGAACAAGTGCGCCCTTCTCTGGCAGTAGGTGACAAGTGGGCGCCTTTCAGCTTAGGAGGGCTAAAACTCTGTGGTAGGTGGCTCCCAGGTGCTAGAATGAAGTGGATAAGGTGCTGGGGGCATCAAACTGGTGACTGGGATGCATGCCAGTGCATGCATGTGCATGCAAACCCTAGATTCTGTATGCAAACCCTAATTTGCATGCAAGATCCTGAAAAAGATGATGTGGATATCCGAACACCCCCCCTCAAGCTAGACTATGATGTGCCAACAAAAATAATGTGGGGCCCTAGTAACTAAGACCAAAGGTCACCCCAATACAATAATCCAAAAAATGCTGAAAATAAACTAAGTGAGGAAAGAGGGAAAACCCAGTGGGAAGAAAGCCCCCCCTCAAGCTAAAGCATAATAATGAATCAATCTGTCTCCACCATGATGGAACTCACCCCCAACAGTGAATGGAGGTAAGAGAACTTCTTCTCAGTGAAGCTCTTGGTGAAGATGTCTGCAATTTGCTCATCAGTAGGGCAATATTGCAGAATGATGGTGCGGTCATGCACCAACTGTCGAATGTAGTGCATATGAATCTCAATGTGTTTGGTCCTCTACCGCTGAACTGGATCTGTGGAGATCTTGATAGCACTTTGATTGTCACAAAATAGGACAGTCGAAGTAGTGCCACCAAAACTAAACTCGGAAAGAATACCCTGCAACCAAACTGCCTGAATGCAGGCATTGACTGCCCCTCGATACTATGCCTCTGCTGAAGAAAGTGCAATGGATGCTTGCTTTTTGCTGGACCAGCAAATAGCACCATGACCAATCATGAAAACATAACCGGAAGTGGACTTCCGATCAATGCTATCACCTGCCCAATCTGAATCAGTAAAACCAATGAAATCTAGCTCAGAATCTGCAGCATAATGTATGCCAAACTGTTTCGTACCTTGCACATACTGCAAGATCCGCTTGGCTGCTCGCCAATGAAGCTCATGTGGCTACTGCATATATCTTGACACGGCACTCACGGCATATGAGATATCAGGCCGTGAGTGTGTCAAATAAAGTAGTGAACCAATCAACTGTCGATACATACTGCAATCTGCAAGCAGTGTGGAATCTCCCTCCTCAAGACTGATTCCTGAGAGAAATGGGAATGGGGCTGCCTTACATTCAGCCATATTAAACTTCAATAACAGGTCGGAAGCATATTTTTGCTGAGATATAGTGATCCCATCAAAATTTTGAGCTATCTCCAAGCCCAAAAAGTGACTCAGCAAGCCCAAATTGCTCATGTCAAAAGCTAGATTTAAGGCAGATTTTAGCTTGTTTATTGAAGTAAGTGTGCTACCAGTAATAAGCAGATCATCAACATAAAGTACAATAACCAACAAATTACCTTTAACTCGCTGAAGATACACATTCGGATCAGATTTGCATCTTTGGAAATTCTGAGAAAGAAGGAAGGAGTCCATCTTTGCGTACCAAGCTCTTGGGGCCTGTTTTAACCCGTACAAAGATTTCTTCAATCTACAAACCAATGATGGATCTGATGTATAACCCTCTGGCTGCTGCATATAGACCTCTTCAGCAAGGTCTCCATGTAAAAATGCACTCTTCACATCCATATGGTGCACTTCCCAGTGCTTGGATGCGGCAATAGCTAAAACAAGGCGGATGGAATCCATCTTTGCAACCGCTGCAAAGGTCTCTGCGTAGTCCACTCCTTGGACTTGGGAAAAACCTTTTGCCACCAACTTTGCTTTATATTTGTTGATAGTGCCATCAGCAGCAACTTTAGTACGGTAGACCCATTTACACTTCACTAATTTTCTTCCAGGTGGAAGAGAAACTAGCTCCCATGTATTGTTCTTTTGAAGAGAACTGTACTCTTCATCCATGGCACTTTTCCATCTCGGATCTCGATGGGATGAATAGTATGATGTAGGATCTGAACCAGCCATCAAATAACAAATCTCAGGAAGAAATGGATCAGCAATAGAAAGAGCCATACCTGCTCTTTGAAAGTCTCCTCTTGTTCGTCTCGGATCAACAGGATTTCCAAGACTAGAACCAGTAGATTGTAGAGTGTTTTGGGCCCACTTTGGTAACTGAGGAGGATCATAATGATCGGATTCTGAACCTGATATGTCATGATCATCATATGCTGCTACAATATCAGAAATATCAGAACTCATACCTTCATTATCGCTGCTCGGATCTTCTTCTGGTGAAGGCGGTGAATCGACAGTTTTCTCCTCGACTAGTTGCAATTCTTGAAGCGGTTCTTCAAACTGCACACTGCGCTCTATGAATATCTTTTTAGATCTGATATCCATGAGTTTATATGCTTTTGATTCTTCCTCATATCCTATCATTATGCACTCGATACTTTGTGGATCCAAAGCTCGTCTCTTCTCAGAAGGAATTCTAGCCCATGCAGTAGAGCCAAAAACTCTCAAATTTGACACATCCGGTTTGTGACCAAAGAATGCTTCGAAAGGAGTCATACCTTTCACGGATGAATGTGGAACACGGTTCTGTATATATGCAGCAACATTGATTGCTTCAGCCCAAATATTTGCAGCCAAACCTTTCGATTCAATCATGCACGTAGCCATCTCTTTCAGTGACCGGTTTTTCCTTTCCGCTACACCGTTCTGCTGGGGTGTGTAGGGAACTGTATGTTGGATCTTAATTCCGCTTTGGGCACAAAGTTGCAGCAACTCAGACTTGATATATTCCCCACCATTATCAGATATAAGATATTTGATCTTGCTCTCAGTGGTGGTCTCAACAGAAGCCTTAAAATCCTTGAATTTTTCAAGCACTTCTGACTTGTTTTTGAGAAAGAATACCCATGTAAAGCGGGAAAAATCGTCAATAAATGTCAAAACATACCTTGAACCATTTAATGACATATGGGGCAGCGGACCACTGATATCAGAATGGATCAATCCCAAAATAGTAGAGGCTCTGCTAGCCTTGCCGCGGTCGAATCTGTGCTCGGGGTGCTTCCCAATAATGCAACCGGTGCATATTCCATTCGAGGAACGGAGTTGTGGAAACCCATCTACCATGGATTTATTTGATAGCAGCAGAAAATACTTATAATTTAGATGTCCAAATATTTCATGCCAAAGCCTACTAACCTCATTACCATGTGTGCGAAGAGCAGTGGGCTTTGCAAGCGGAATAAAGTGCGAAAACTCATAGCATTTTGCAGTGTGGTTTGCCTTTCCAACCGCAACTAGTCTTCCACTTTTGATATCAGAAATTTCAACTGTATTAGGGCTGAATGTGACTTGCTTTGGTTCACCAGTATGTGTCATTTGATACACAGAAAGGAGATTCGAAGCTAAGGAAGGCACATAGATAACATTCTGAAAGCATCCATGTTCTACATGAATCGTACCTTTGCCCTTTGAAGAAATTTTTGAGTCATCTCCCAAATGGATGGGGATGGAGCTGTTTGGATCGAATGAGGAAAAAGAATCAATATTTGCAGCCATATGATTTGATGCACCCGAATCTATCAAGAGAGTAGTGGGCTTCGAAACCGTTGCCATGAGTGCTTGTCCTCTTTCATGATCGTCATTCCGATCCTTCTTCCTTGCACCGTCAGGAAGGGTTATGTTGTTCTTTTCCAAAAGGAGGGCCATTTGATCTATAGTCTTCTTCATACATGAACTTTCGGGATGAAAGCCACGGTTACAATAAGTACATTTAGATTTTTGGTTACCTTCTTTGCCCTTTTGCTTGGATTTCGAACTGGATGGTGCATCCGTTTGCTTGCCTTTGTCTTTTTGCTTGTGAGGCTCGAATTTGGGCTTCTCCTTCTTTAGCTTTCCTTTACCATTCGAGATCTTGGGTCCTTGAACAAATAGGGCTGAATCTTTGGAGCTTATGGACCCCATTTGAATCAACTTGTCATGCTCTTTTGTAACGGACTCAATGAAGGCATTCAAGGTAGGCATCTTCCAATTCGGGGTAGTTAGCCGACCGGAATTGAAAGTAGAGACAAATACCGAATAATCTTTCCCAAGCTTACTTAGAATGGAGAGGATCAACTGTTTATCCTCTTTGATAACACCACTGTTCTTCAATTGCAAGTTCAAGTTCTTGAATTTTGTGAAGAATTCATTGATGGTCTCAAAATTCTCAGGATTAAGGCCAATCAATTCATTCTCTAATTGAAAAGCCCTAAGCTCATCCTGCTTGCCGAATAGTGTTTCAAGTTGCTCCCATATGGCTTTTGGAGTCTTCAATCCACTGAGATGGAAGTGAAGATCCTTGGAGATGGAGAGACAAAGAAGACCATAAGCTTCATCAAGCTTGTTGTAGTGTTTGGTTCGATCTGACACATTGTTTGGCTCCAATTCAAGACCAAGAGTGACTCGGTAGTAACCTTTTGAACGTAATATGATCTCCATATCATCTTTCCAATCAAAATAATTGAATGGGGTGAGGATAGGCTTTGAAGAAGAGTATTCCATTGCAAGGATTGAGTCAACTGATGAAGAGGAAGCTTGCATGCAGACTATAGCGAATGCAATTGCTGTAGGGAAGCTTGCATGCAAAAGATAGCGAGTGCAATTGGAGGAGACAATAAACCTGCAAATCACATAAAAACAACCACAATAAGGTCGAACAATCCACCCTTTGAGAGTTGCATCACACCTGGGATTGGATTTCAAGCAATGTTGAATGGGTCCAATGTATCAGATCCAGGAATTATGTGGTAACTCAAGCTTCTGGAGTGGTATTGGAATATTTTTCAAGCTTTGCATGCACAGGAGCGAATGCCCTTGAGATATCTCATGCCAAACTTTTTGCAATTTTTAGCAATTCAGTCAAATCTTCTTGTATAAACACCTGTAGAAAAGAGATCTTATCCCTGCAATGGCTCTGATACCATGTAAAATTAGTCACAGCAGATCTAATGAACAAGTAAATCAATCACAACAGATGAACATAGAAAATATGGTGCAAAACTGTGCAAAACATGCAGCAGTGCTCTCTATCCCAGAAAGGGTGAATGAATTACAATACAAACTGTCACAATGACAGAGCAATTCGAATTGCCTAAGGAGGTCATTCGAATTACAGAATGGAGTAGCTTGACTCTATCTAGGAGTCCTCATCAATCATCGGTGGTGCTCATCAATCACAACAACCAGTCATCCAGGTGTCAATCTGAGTCTGACTGAGTGTAATAAGTGTAACTGAAGTGTGTAGCACTGATATAGGATCTGGAGGCTCAGTGGGGGCGCATGGGAGGCTAACTGAAGTCAGAACAAGTCACCTAATCAAACTGGAGGTCCAACGGAAGTGATACAGTCAGTCGGGAGTGAAACTAGCCTCAAATCAGGGAGAATCGGAGCTAACTGAATGTAACTGAAGTGAAACTGCAGTGGTAGGTGAACAAGTGCGCCCTTCTCTGGCAGTAGGTGAGAAGTGGGCGCCTTTCAGCTTAGGAGGGCTAAAACTCTGTGGTAGGTGGCTCTCGGGTGCTAGAATGAAGTGGATAAGGTGCTGGGGGCATCAAACTGGTGACTGGGATGCATGCCAGTGCATGCATGTGCATGCAAACCCTAGATTCTGCATGCAAACCCTAATTTGCATGCAAGATCCTGAAAAAGATGATCAACACAACAGTATAAGATCCTAACACAAGGTAGGATTCTACCTTGATATAGGAAAACATACCTGGATTAGTATACTTGCTTAGTTATGTCTAACATACCTAAACAATATCTTCTTTGTTCTCTTCAATGATTTGGAGATCCTGTGCTAGAACCTACATATCTCATAGGTTAAGCATAATAGAACAAAGTTATACATACCTTGTAAGTAGAACATCTATGTCATCAAATATTATAGATGAGTCTTTGTCTTCATGTTGTCATTGAACTTGATTTGTCTTTCGTGATGTACCTGTATCTTGTTAATAGACAACATCAACCTCATACAACACCAAAGTGCATTAGTACAATCATATAACCCTAATCAATGAATGTCTTCTATCATTCACATGCATTTATATTTTTACTAGGGTGATAAGACAATTCTAACATTAATCAAGATTGTACTAACCTAAATAATATGAAGACAAACATATTATGAACTTAATCAAGAATCATATTTTAAGACATACCTGTATCTCCTTAAGTCATACCTGTCGAGATTTCTTGTAGTCTTCTTATGTAAGGCCTTAGCCTCAACTCCCCCTGAAACTGGATCTGGAGCTCGATTAGGGTTTGTTAGAGAAACACTAAAAATTCAATCTTTGACTTTCACACTTCTTTATGAATGGATAGATGTGTCTCGTTGAGCTGATCAAACTTGCATACTTCAATTTTGAAATCTCCAAATTTGACCCCTCAAAATTGCCTTTGAAACTTCTAGATCTTCTGGACAGGATCTTGAACTAGGGTTTGATGGATCCCACCCTTCTACTCAATCAAAAGTTTTTATCCAAAGCTCTAAACTTTTAATTTTCTGACGAGTTTTCAGCCGTGATCATAGACTTCAAAATTTCCAATTTTTGCAGAAGCCCTAATTTTCCACTTTTCCGATCAAAGTCCCGAACTAGGGTCTGATCAAGCCCAACCTTCTGCCCACCAAATTTTTTTATCTTGGTCTCTAAATTTTTATTTTTATGAGTAGCATTCAGCCGTAGTCTCTGATTATAAAAATTCCAACTTTCTCTGAAACCCTAAATTTCGGAAGCCATGAATGAAGGTGCTCAAAAATAGTTATGTTTTGACAGAAATATGTACCTGATTGTTTCTGGTGTAACTCTGCACTTTTCGATCCACATGGTTTGAAAATGTTTTTTCTGGTATCTTGACCTGTCATCTTTCCATATCGATAGGTCTGACCTTAATTGGATTCTTTGAGAGAGAGTTATGCCAAGTGTCGCAACATGACCTGTTTATGGGATAAAACAGGAGAGAAAACTTGTACGGAGTGACACGTGTCATTGGTTAAACTTCGGCCTCCGAAATTTTTTTTTGCGATAGTAAATTATGTGTACTACCTGTCACATTTTGCGAAATTTCATTTGGAGCTTCCTATCCCAAGTTATGACCTTTTTTCCAAGGTCACCTGTTTTTGACTGAGATCTGGAAGAGGCAGAAACCCTATATTGTACATATCATAAATCACAAAGTACAAGGAATTAGAAGTTTTCCTTTAAATAGAAGGTACATGGGGATTTGATATTCAACCTGTAGAAGTTTCAGATCCGAACACTTAGCAAAAATGTATTTATAGCGAACATGCTACGATGACTTGTATTTTCTATATCAATCCCAAGCATCGCAAGTGCAACAAGTGTCATACATGCCATACCATGCCTTATTTTAGGCTAGCTCTGATACCATGTTAGATTTTCAGAATTTACTTCAATCTGATCTAGGATCTTAACTGAGAGAACAACATGTACAGCATATCTACAGCATATCAATCATGGACACAATAATGCAAACACACAAGAGACACAGAGTTTACTTGGGGAAAACCATAAAGGTGAAAAACCCCAATAACTTCCTCAGAGATAGATACAACAATGGTACAACTAAAATACAAGAGATAGTCTTCTCCTAGCAGCAGAGCCTCCTCCTCATAAGTGCGCCAATTTCCGAATGAGAGAAGTGTGTGTAATGAGTGATCAAATAGAGATCTCCCGATCTCTATTTATACTTGTCCTGTCCTGCCCAATAAACTGATGGGGCCTACATGTCTAGCTTAACCCATGGTTAACTTAATCCGGGCCGACCCCACACTTGGTGGTCTAATAACCCTTTTACCCACATGACTCATACAGGGCCGACCCCATCAAGGTGGTCTAATAACCCATCACCAAGTTAACACACTTGCAACACTTGTCAATACAAATGACGACACTTACTTATAGAGGAATAACACATCTTTATAAGGGTACAATAAATATATATAGGAAATACATTCCGAAGTTACATACACATCAACACATAGTTTAGATTTCTTTTGGTTTTCAGGTCTGTTGATTAGCTTTCGTTTGATTGACAGATGTCAGTAGAGTTTCCTACGTTCTTAGGGTTCGCGGATGGTGCTAGCCGTCATACACAGCAGCCTTCTTCTGCTGCCTGGGTTATTTTCTCACCTGACCACCTAGTTGTGTCCTCAGGAGGTGCTTGTCTTGGTCTTACATCTAACAATATGTCTAAGTATAGTGCCGTTATTGAGCTACTTCGGGATGCCATTTCCCATGGTATCCAGTCTTTAGAAGTCTTCCTAGATTCACAACTAGTTGTGTCTCAGCTGAATGGGCAGTACCGTGTGTGAGATCCTACGCTACTACGGAAATTCCTAAGGGTAAGACTCTTGGAACGACATTTTGTTTCAATTACATACATACATGTTCCGAGAAGTGTTAATCATATATCTCATGCATACGCTAACTATGTATTAGATTGGCATTTGTCGCATTCACCATGAAGCACACAAATAAAAGAAGACATTCATACATTTGTACATACACACATATAGTCGAACCGGAGAACCAAAGTTTTTTATGAATATGTCCAAAAATGGTAGTGTCATACAAAACTAGAGCCCGTAACCATCAAATATACATATCGATACAAAAATAATATCCTGGGATATCTACTCCCTACGAGGAGGCTTAGCTGCCGCCCCTACAAGATGTGTCTCGTAGAAATACTGAACTACATTGGCTACCCGCTGCAGTAGCCGCACCCAATCACTCGAAACCCCCACTAGTTGGCGCTGCATGGCCTCAGGTAGTCACGCCAACTCTATCTGTGTAACCCTAGCAACCACCCATGATAGGTTGCGCCGCAAGGTCTGTAGAGTGTGCCCTGCTGCAGCATCAATTGCCTCATCACCCCTACCCCGGAAACCATGTCTCGGGAATCCATCAGGTCTCACTAGACCCTTGTCCGTGAGCAAGCAGTCAACCATTAGCATATGATACTACCACCAAAAAGAGTTTTGCATTTACATCTATAATAAAAAATCCATAAAAATTTAATACAAAAAAACCTAAAAAGAATACTCACTAATGTCTCCGAATGCTGCATCTGGTGGGAGTGGCATGTCCCTATCCTAGCGGAAGTCTATCCCTACATAGGGTTAGTCCTCTATGGAAATGACCTATCAGTCCCACCATCGGAAGAACTCCTCAGTATACGGTGATGCCAGACAGCCACCACCCTATCGTGTCAAGATATCAACCCACCGGGTCAGGGCTGGATCCCGGAGACTATGAGGAGGGACATCCACCCTTGGACTCATCCCTGGAACTCTCTCAAAGAAGAAGTTGCACAAGATACTCCCATACCCAAATTTTTTGGCCTTCTCTTCTTTGCATTCTGTCAGTTGGGTCTTCATAGACCCCAGTAGTGTGGCACACCAATGAAATACTATAGGCTGCATGCATTGTGATGCATAGAACATCACTGGCCTGGATGCTTGGTGCAAAGCTTTGGAACCCATTATCCGCACTAAGGTAGCCACAATGATCTTCATGCTCCGATCTACTATGGCATTGATGGGAACCTAACTTCCCACCGTGCGTGTGTTTGCGGGGCAATATTGCGCTATGTAGTCAAGGACGGTGATCCCACCACCCACAGTACGAGACCGATGACTAGCCTCCTCACCTCGACGGGACAAACCGGTAATGAAGTAGATGTCATCCACTTCCAATGTGAGGATTTTCCCATTGATATTGAAGTTCTATGCATCAAAATCCCAATAATTGATCAAGCGGCGGAGTAGTAGGTTTTCGGCCATAAAACCCCCTATACTCTAGAATTTGTACAATGCACATGCTTGCAATGCCTGTTGTGCTTGCACATCATTGCACACGGCCTCATCTACTTGGTCATGCTCCCTCTCCCTCCACTCTAGAACCATCCTGGAGTGAGGAAAAACAAATATTTTAGTCAATTTCTTTTGCAATTTCAACCTCACGGCCGTACCCGTAGTTAGCAGGTGCGGGTACCCGCAGTTAGCCTGTGCGTTGACTGCGAGTATCATGCCCTACCTACTACCCGCATCGCTATAGCCCACAGCTAGCGCCGAGCCATTTAGGGCTTGACCAAACTAAAAATCCCACCGCTGAAAACTAAAATGAATGCATTGAAATTAAAGGTATGGATGAGACTACCAACCTGCTATGGACAGTTCGATGAATGGACACATGTAGCTCCCATAATCGGCAACTGAACTTTCAGGTGAAAACTAACCCCAAAGCTCCAAATGGGTGAATAGTAAAAATGAATTGTAAATTTGTATTACTATTTATAATTTTCAAGACCCACTTGTCTATATTTTTTAGCGTTGGATGTCGTTATGGACTAATATAAATGTCATGCAGTAGAATTTTTAATCCGATTTCTTGGGTGAAAGATATTTTGGACCATTTCACACCTACGGTAGGTACGTTTCACACCTGACATATAGGTTAGATGCCATTTCCACAAGCATTATGCATTTGACCTTTTGACCTTTTGACCACTTTCATAAACCCTAGGTGCGACCCCGCTTCTTAACCGACACGGAACCTTCACACTACTATCGAAGTGTTGTTATGTAGCAGTAGGGCTTTTCCGAACATGGTTACCCTAGTTAGAACCCCTTTGTGCATTCTGGTGCCCATGCCATTGTTTTTACTTAGGATTGGGAGTCCTTTGTAGTTATGCCATGACGTTGTGATAAAGACTCATACTCTACTTTGTCTTATGCTGGCCATCTCCCTTAAGGAATCCCCTCAGTTATATCATGTTGTGGTTGCATTACATCATCTTGCTTGCCGCTTCAGACTTGTGCCGGCTCCCGCTTACTTAGTTGTTAGCTTGGTGCTTGAGCACTTTTCCCTGTCGAGCCCTGTAGAGCTTATATTTTCCCTTCACAATTTGATGACCTTTTGACCCTGAGGGAACACCCCCCCGACTGTCCACATCCTGCATCACTTTCGTGCATTGATCATAGGTATATTCCACTGCTTGGAACTAGTCTGCTCACTATTTGACACTCGCTCCCTCACTTGTTGTACTATAAGCAATTTTATTCTTTTTCAAGCTTTCCCCAAATATGAAAAAGACCAAAAAAAATCAAATATTCCAAAAATCCTAACGGGATTATGGTTACTACTTCTTGTTGGGAGCTATTGTGTCACCTTTGAATAGAGCATTCATTCCACTCCGTACATTGTGAGTCAGGACTATAGTTGGATCTTGGGAGCTGTACTTGTTTCTCATTTTTCTCCACCGATTGGTTAAGCTTCCAGTCATTATGGAGCCCTTTGTAATGCCTCCTGCAATGCACAGTTTATGTCAAGTCTATGCTGCCTTAGTCTATCCATCTGCTCATGCTCTTGTTCAAAGGAAGTCCTGAGACTAGAGTTGGTCACTCCTCAGATCTCTTGACTATTGCATGTCGGCCATCCTTATTGAGTTAGTCCGTTTCACCTGAGTTCTTCCAAATCTTTCAGCGTAGCTGGTAGCTCATGCTATTTGATAGGGGATGCCTTAATGCCCTCCTTTCAGTGAGTCTTGTTCCGTCGACTTCAACCCATTTATTCTGGGACTTGAGGATTAGAAGTTCGATTGAGTACCTTGAGGCTTGCAGTCATTAGTGGCAAGTTCTCTCACCATCGACAGTTTTGGGAATACATCAATGTCCCCTGATCAATGGACTCATCCTAGTGTTCGACTTCAACCCATCTATTCACACTCTGATGATTGTGCTCTGTTCCTTGATGTCCATTTTCATTATTGGTGGGTTATCTCATGTCTGTTAACGGTATACATCATTGACCGGTAATCAAACTATGTCACATCAGGTTCGACCCCAACTCCTTTACCCACCTGATGGGACTTGCACCGTCGAAGACTTGTGTAGAGGGCCCCAGGCGATAGTGGCATTCAGTATGCTACTTATGACTTTGAATTTACATCTGAGATATCACCTCTCAGATATGAGCAGTTTGTACCTCCAGTTTGCACCAGTTGTTTCCTTTTTAGCAGGAGACCATATCTTACTGTAGAGGGATCATGGCTATGATCACTTATGACATGTATTCACTATGTATTGCCTATTCATGGCCATTGTATCAGATTGTTGTACTACCGACATGTATTCAGGGATACTATTGTATTATAACGAGTGAGCTTCTCTTTCCATTTGTGTCTCCATCACTCCACTTCTGAGATTTATAATGTATTTCGGCCATCGTAGCATCAGTCTCTGACCTGACACATTAGGGGGCATCTATTACAACATAATCTTCCACCTTGTGAGAATCAACACTCTTTGGCCTAGAGGATCCATTGGACTGACTCAAAACCAGTTTATATCCTTCAGACACTTTTTTTCCCTATTTTTTGCCTTATACGCTAGCTACATCACTATAGCCAGCGTACCCGCAAGTTGCATCACTATAGCGAGCGTACCCGCAAGTTGCATCACTATAGCCTGCGGGTATCATGTAAAATGGTAAAAATCACTAGTTTATTACTTTTTACTCCCAAAAAGCGGTCATTGGGTGACCTTTGGCTCTCCATCTGCCCAAGAAATGCCTTGATGTGTCCTTTCACTTACCTTTGAGAGGACTATATATTGAGCACATATGGCTTATGGGCGGGAAGAGAAAGAAGGGCAAGAGAACTCTAGTGGATTTTTGCCCTATATTGAGTCTACACTCATTGATCCTTGTAGTTGTGAACCCTTTATGTTCACCTTCCAAACTCCTATCTAGTTTGAGTTTGCCATTCATGGAGGATTGAAGTGGTGGAGGCACAAGTGGATTGATCCAGGTCTTGGTTCAGATTGGTTGCCGGCGAGAGGTCGTATCACTTTGTATTTCTTCTTGTTTATTAATAGAAATACTCATATTCTCATCCATTAATGTTGTAAATGTTGTTTATCTTACATTGGGTTGCATTTACTTGTTATATCATGGGCCATTTATATTGATGATGTTAATGCCATTTATATATTATATGTACTTGTTGTATACTGGTTTTCAAGACTAATTTGCAAATTCAAGTGCACGAATTGAAAAGCTCCGAAGAGGATCTACATCAAACGTTTGGATCGAGGTTGGTTACATTCTCTATTATCTTAGCATTGTCATTTATATAGCATAGTTCTAAGAATTGAGTTGATTTCCGGTAGTCATCTGTCTGTTGTGGTCTACCCCAAGCCCTAGTGAGTTTTCTCCAACACACCTCATTACTGGTAATCCTAGGGATACTAGAAACACCACCTCAGCTGCATATACCAATTGAAAAGGTGACATTCCAATGGTTCTCTTTGTACTGATTTTATTGGCCCACATAACGTATTTTAATTTTGTGTGCCAGGCTCTCTTATTCTCCTCTAGCAAATTTTTAATGATCCTTTCCAGACTTTTGTTAGAGGACTCAGCTATCTGATTTCCCTGAGGTTAGTATGTTGTGGAATGGTTCAGACTAATATGATACTTGTGACATAAATTTATCATCTTTTTAGACTTAAATGATGGAGCATTGTCAGTCACTATCCTCTTGGGACAACCAAATCTGGACAACATGTTATCTTTCAGAAAATCCATGATGACACCCTATGTTTCATTTCTATTGCGGATGGCCTCGATCCATTTCGTGAAGTAATCAGTAGCTGTCAGAATCCATCTATGCTGGCTAGAGGAGTTAGGATTTATTTCTCCAATAAAATCTAGCCCCCATTGCCGGAAAGGTGCCTCTACTATGATTGGCTGTAGGGGAAGTGAAACAACTTTCCTCTTACCTTCAAAGATATGGCGCTGGTGACAAGTAATGGTCTCCTTATATACATTAGCAAACATGGTAGGCCAGTAAAACCCCGCCCTCATGATCTTGTTGACTGTCACTTTCCAGGAATGATGCCCACCACAATCCCCTTTGTGGAATTCGTTCTTGGTATGTTGAGCTTCATCTTCTAATAAGCAGTTCAACAGCACACCTCCTGGATCCTTCCAATACAAAAACTTATTCATAATACAATATTTGGCAGCTTTCAGCTTCACAGACATGGCCCTAGTTTTTCTCAAGCCTGTAGGATCTTGCAAATTCTGCAATATATAGATAATGTCAGCATACCAGGGGGATGCAGAGAATTCTTGCCTTACCTGTATTTCTATTCCCTCTTGATTGGGATAGTCTTTTAAGAAATTAAACTGTAAAGACTCACAGTTAGCTTTAGTCATCAACTTTTCCAAACCCTTCCCCTTTATTAGCTTGGTGGGCTTTATTTCCAGGTCATACTCCAGTAGTACAACAATCCACTTGGCCCTTCTTCCCTTGGGATCTGCTTGGGTGAGGATACTGTTTACAGCATTGTTTGGGACATGGGCAACAATGTGTGAATGGAGGATGTAAACCCTGAAATCCTTTAATGACTTTATTAGGGTGTATTCCTGTTTTTCCATGATATCATACTTTATTTCTCCGTCCCTCAGCACACTGCTGAAGAAAGCAATGGGTTGTTCAGCATTCTGGTCATTCTTTTGCAACAACAATCTTGCTACAATATGTTCAGATGTGTAGGAAAAAATTAGGAAGTCTTCGGAAAAATTCGGGCTTGCTAATACTAGGGCTTCGGTGATAGCTTTCTTAATGCCCCTAAATGAATCCCTAGCTTCCTCAGTCCACTTTATCTGATTCTTTTTTTCAACATGTTGGTGATGCTTCTCATTATCTATGCAAAACTTGGGATAAAGCTCCTTAGGAAATCCACTTTCCCAATGAAGGACTGCATGTATTTCTTACTTCTTGTCTCCCCAACTTTCTGAATAGCACTAACCCTCTCAGGGTCAATCTTGATACCTTCTTTAGAAATGATATGTCCTAGGAGATTAGCTTCTTCTAGCATAAAATTGGACTTCTTTGGGTTTAGAGAGATAGCATATTTCCTGCATTTGATGAAAACCTTTTCCAAATGCTTAAGGTGTTCTTCTTCAAACTTGGAGTATACTGTTATATCATCCATGTACACCACCACAAATTTGTCCTTTTCCTTAGTAAACGCTATGTCCATTGCACGTTGGAAAGTGGCTCCTGCATTCATTAGCCCAAACGGGATCTTTGCATACATGAAGGTGCCCCAGGGAGTGGTAAAGGCAGTTTTCTCTTGGTCTTCTGGACATACCTTGATCTGATTATACCCTAAAAACCCATCCATGGTAGAGATCCTTTCTGCCCCTACTACCTTCTATAAGATATGTTCATTTTAGGAAAGGGGTAATTATCTTTCAGTGAAGCCTTGTTAAGGTTCCTAAAATCTATGTAGATCCTTATCTCTCCATTCTTCTTTCTGACAGGAACTATATTGGATATCCATTGGGAAAACCTCAAGGTGACAATGATCTTGGCATTGAAAAGTTTCCTGATTTCCTTCTCTATCACAGGAAGTAACTTGGGGTTTATCCTTCTCAGCTTCTGCTTGAAATGCTTCTCCCCTGGTTTTATGGGAATAGAATGTTGTATTATGGAGGTGTCATATTCCTTTAAGTCCTCATAGTTCCAAGCGAAAACATCAGCATATTTCTTCATTAATTCTACATATCGCTCCTTTGTTTTAGTAGGAAACTTCTTGGACAGATTCACCATTTGAGGCTTTTCTTTAGTGCCTAAATTATGGTTTTCCACAGCATCACTATCAAGCTAGACTTTGGGGTTCTTGGCCATGTCGCCTCGGTCGAACAACTTCTATAATGGTATCAAGCCTTTGGGGATGTGATTGCGCTTCAGCTGAATGATATCCTTTCCACCCAGCATGCTTTTCCACCTTTTGCTTTCATTCTTTTCATCTTTAGCCTACTCTTCATTGTCTTGGAGACACTCCATATCCTCATTCTCTACATCGATCTGGGTGTTTACAAACTCATCAATCAATTCCATGAATCTCCTTATTTGCAGGCGTCGTCGAACACCTGCCAATATTTGGAATTATCTGGGATTGATGGCATGTTCACCACCTCCACCTCATACATTGTTTGGGAATAGATCGGGGTTTTGAAACCTCCAGCTGTAGTGGCCAAGGAATCTTCCACATGGTTGTCAATTTTGGGTATTACAAGGATATTGTGCTCTATGAAGTAGTTACAAAACATATCCCACACTTCATTTCTATAGGCCCTCATCCTAGGATGCTTTGTTTGATAACTATCATTTACTTGGTTTATTACCGGTTTTGAGTCTCCATACACATGTATCCTCTTTGCTCCCAAATCTTTCAAAGCCTGCAAGCCCAATAATAAATCTTCATATTCTGCCACATTATTGGTGCACTCAAAAGTTAACTTGTATGACAGGGCCTTAAATTCAAGGTTGGGAGGGATAATCCAGACCCCTGCCCCTGCTCCATTCTTGCCAAAGATCCATCAAAATACATCTTCCACAAGCCTTCTTAATTTTTCTTCTTTTCTTGAGCTTCGTATCTCACTGCAAACTCCTTGTCCTCCACCACTTCCAGGTGTATAGGGACCTTGGGATCAATTCTAGGCCCATCATTAAAGAAGATAGATGAGGCTAAATATGTATCAACAAAATAGATGGGATGATTCTCAGGCTTATTAGGACTGCTTACCATATAAGCCAATCTTTTCTCCTTGTATAGTCTCTTATTTCCTCCAAATAGAGGGATGGTGGCATAAGATAGATCTAGCTCCATGTTTCCTCTCAGCTTCGAGGCCCAAGACCTGGACAATAACATACTGAACTTTGCAGGGATTTCAGCCACTACTACGTCCATCATGATGCTTTTGGATGGAAGCTGTGTCAATGTCACCACCATATCCTTTATGAACCCCAAACATTTGACCTTCCTACAATCAAAAGAGTAGAGATCTTTATAGGGCCTGGTAATTTCCAAACCCAGTTCTTCCACCACTGATTTGGGCATTAAATTGTGAGAGGCACCAGAGTCTATCAATGCATTGTGTAAAGTCATGTTATGAATATTTAAACTCAAATAGAAAGGGGGAACATCTTCATCATCGTCCACCTCTAAAATATCTTGCTGAGCGTCACCCTGACCATCGACCATCTTAGTGATTTGCTCCCTGTACTCATTGTTTATCAGTAGTTCATCAAAGGGGATGGATATCTTTACTTTTGATAGCTCGGTCTTTAGGCCGAAAGATGAGACTGGTTTTCTTGTATCTAAAGGCACTGACTATCTTATCTCCTTGGACTGTTGCTTTTTTATTTCTAAATCCTTATGTGTAGTAGTTCCCTGTTGCCTTTCCTTTGGTTTCTCGGGTTCCTTTTGCGCAACAGCTTCTTGGTGTCCTTCCCTCTATTTATCAGTGTTCTAATGGGACTTGGCAGACAGGTCTAGCTCAAGATTCCCTCTATTGATATGCACCTCCCTGTTTGTTAGCTTTAACTTCCTTTGAAAATCATCTACTGCAATTTGATAACCAATTTGACACTGCTCCGATTCCAACTCTGCACTAGAAGTAGAAGCTCCTTTGGTGAAGAAATCATGCTCCCTCTTTGTCATGTATACCTCATGGTCAAGGGTATAAAAATGATGGATCTTATCATTTAAGGGGTCTTCTAATCCTTCCTCATCCACCATGTTCTCAGGGAAAGGGGGCCTTATTTGCTAGTCATCAGGGTTCCTCTGACTTCTTTGAGGGGGTCGCCTTCTAAAGATTGGATTTCTTATTTGGTTTTCAGGTTGTTCCCTACTAGGAGGCTTGTTATCCAGGGCTAACCTATCCATTCGCTTTTCCATACTCTTCATCATTGTCTCAAACTTAGCATCATTGGTAGACGAGGAGGTGGAAGTAGAGGTATGAATTTCTATTTTCTTCTTATCTATTTCTACTTTACCTTTCATTTATCCTGAAGCCATCATGTTTGCTTCCACCTCTATAAAATCCTTCAACATAGCAGGTAGGGTGGGTGACTTCCTTTCTCTCAACATGCAGGAGAAATCTCCTTCAAAGGCATCTGCATAATGGAGTTTTGCAGCATCCACTTAGGGCCTCAAATCATTTGGAATGGAGTTGTATGCTTTCATAAATCTAGTAGAAAAATCATGGATGGACTCAAAACCCCTCTTCTTCAAATTGTTATACTCGGACAAAACTAGTGAGGGACTCCTTGTCGTTTCCCACCTTTCTAAGAACAATGCTTTAAAGGCTGCAAAATCATGGATAGAAGCATTCGGCATCTGCTTGAACCATTTCTTCAGTTCTCCAAACAAACTCTGGGCAAAGAGCCTCATATTTGCATCCTCATAATCCACTTCCTACAAATCAACAAAATCTTCAAATCTGTCTACATGTTGCTTGCCCGAAAATTCTCCGTCTCCATCATAAGAGACGATCCTCTGGGCATAATTCTGAGGGAGGTCATGTAAGACAGTCGGTAGGGCTAAAGGGGGGATTCTGGCAGCCATGGTTATAGGTGGATTTTGTGCAAGGGGTGGGATATTCTGGAGAATATTCTGAGCAGGGTTATTTGCAAGGCTTATGGTATGGGATTGAGGGATATGAAAGCAAGGCTTAGTTCTTTCAAGTTTGGTAGTATTCTGCAACCCACACCATACGGGATCTGACAGATATGACTCAGGAGTATTTAGACTTTCTTCACCTAGATTTAGGTATGATTCGGATTTTTTCCTTGGTAAAGGCCTTCCAATGTCTATCTCTATATTTAATTCATGAAAAACAAATGATTCTTCTTTAGACATGGCTCTTTCAATGTTAGAAGTACAAGCCTTATATTTTCTAGTCTTATGTCTAAGCAAAATTTCTAGATTATCCACCCCTAGCATAATTTCTAAAAAGGGTTACCTCAGGTATGGATCTTTCTGGCAGCCAGGATGTCATTCGAAAATTCTTTAGAAAAGGACTTTGGCTTGATGGTTCTTCCTCAGTGGAGTCTCCCTTGAATACAAATCTCAACGAGTGGAGTCACCAAGGAAAAAACACACAACCTTCTTGAAAACTTGGAAACCTCTATTTGCCCACATGGATTTCTCTTTTCTTTGAAACTCGGACTTCTCTGTCGCTCTCCCAGGGATGATAGAACATTCGATCCTCAGCAACGGTGCCAATTTGTTAACACCCAAAATGTACCCCAAGGTTGTAGAGAGGCAGAATCAAGGTAACCACTAACCACTTTAGACTAGTGCTACTAACCCAACACAGTCAGAGAGGGATCTCTCTTAAACTTATGAAAGACTCGAAATACTCAAAGTTGTCAGCAATGAACAAACACATCAGCCTTCATTACTCAAACTATTCAATCAAGCACATTCTCAGAAGGTCAGACTTCTATTAGGATAGACTTGTTTTAAATTGTATGGTTGAAAGCAGTGTGGATATCTTAATGGGCAATGGAGTCAAATTAAACAATACATGGATATCATTGACAAATGCTTTCCAAATACATTCACACAGGGGCAAGGTAGCCACCAGCTTACAGTAAAAGAGCTTAAAGTTGGATGATTTAGAATAAAGATGAAACAGTCGAACAATATAAAGCATGGAAACATGATTTCTATATTGATTTTAGCAGAAAATAATTGTGGAATACTTGGTATGGTAAGAAATGGAGCATACATATTATGAATTTTATTCAAACACTACACTGAACCAAGCATGAAAAAGAATTACAGAATGGATTAACTATGAGGGAAACACAATTCACATAAGAAAAGAAGGAACATACTGCAAGACCGATCACATAGAAATCCCTGAGAAAAATGCCAGCTCGGCTCTGTCAACTTTATTAACATAGTTCAAAAGGCACAACACAGAGCGATATGTTAGGATCCAAAATTTTCCACCCTTCTTCATTTAGTTACATAGAATTTATAGCTGTCTAGAGCCTCAGGCTCGACTTATTTGGACCAGAAAACAGTTATAACGTAATGACACCTCATCAGGATGTATTTGCCACTACCACTACAAGACAAAAATGGGCAGGGCGGGCTTAACTGTCTTTTCACATTCACTAGTACTTTTTACCGCATGACACTTTAATTCAAAAAATAAAAAGATAAAAGATAGCAAGGTAGCCGCTCCAGCTAGAGCTGAAGTCATAAAACATATTACAAATTTCTTAAAAATAAAATCCCTCATAAGTCTTTAACTTTGAAATGAAACCCAACAGCTATTGTGAAGCACAAATTGTGTATCTCATCTTCCCATATCTCTCCACACTGGTCCATTGCTCGGCTATCGGAAGGTCGTAGCTAACCATTTCTTTCACTCTAACTCTCATCTCAATGTGGTCTGCAAAGGAAAATTTTGGAAGTCTTTCACAAATAGAGACTAACTTGTTAAGCATCTCGAAGTCTTCTACAATCCTTTCCATCAGAATCTTTCCTATAAGCAAGGAATTCAAATACTGAAATTTCATATGATCCATTCTTATATCAAACAATAATTTCTTATATTCATTTAGGGGAATCAACGCCTGATTTTCATCCAAGAAAGAGGGCAAACCCTTTTCGACCATCTCTTTAAATAACCCTTTGAACCCTGTTACTTACATCCCCATTGCTTCAGCCCTCGCTTCTACGTTCTCAACCTGCGCAGGTTTTCCCAGAACTCTTCTAGCTGTTCTCATTGTTGTAATATTTTTCTTGATATTTAAGGCCAGTAGGTCTTCTTTCATTAGACTATTCATAAAAGTGATGGCATTCTACGTTGTCTCCTTGGGATTTCTACTCATATTTTCCTTTATCACGGTACAACTGGTAAAAACATCTTTAACTGTTTTTTATTTCACTCTCATATAATCCAGTTATGGTCTAAGGTTATCATCTTCTTTGATAACCAAGTCCCATACCATATGCTTGTAGCCTTGCATAGCTGCCTGCCCATTTACTTGATGTGCCAACTTTTTGTTAGTCTCAACCAATTCCCTATATTTACCTTGCAGGGATTTTGCTTCTTTGTCCTTTTTCTTTCCGTCCTCTTCCAATCTCTGAGCCTTTTCCCTTAGTTCATTAAGTTCAACATCCTTTAAACTGATTTGGGACATATCTTGTGAAAGAATATCATTATCATTTCCCTCTCCACTCAGTCCTACACTAGTTTGCTACCCGCTCAAATTAGACAAATTATTTTTCAAATCTTTAATCTAACTCCTAAACCTTATCTTCTCTTTTCCCATCCAGCTTCTTTTTCAGCAAATTTCAGTAGCTCTGCTTTTCAATCATTTACCTCCTTGGACAAAACCTCCCTTTCTTGCTCTAGCTTGGTTTCTTCTAGAGCTTGAATCAGCTGCATATTGGGAATTTTCATCTTTTTTCTGTAGCTTTTGAATCAAATTGTCTTTGTCTATTAACAATTGTTTACTAGCTTTACCTCCACCATCACTTTCAACTAGATCAAACTGTAGCTTTTTGACCTTCTCTTGGAAATCCTTATTCTCTAATCTTTCTTGCTTCAACTACCTTCCATTTTATTCACAAGGCTTTCCAGTTTATCACCTTTTAGTGTTGCCTCAACAAAGTCATCATATATTACTTCTCCAATTTTTCTATGAAACTAGATCTTATCTAGCACTGGTATCGTTTTCCAATTTCCCTTCACCTTGGTTATTTCTCTTCTCTGGATATTGCCAAATTTAAGGTGTTTTCTTTCAAATCCCTGCTAGTCATCAAAGAAGTTTCAGAATTTGACAAATTTCTGACTGTTGGCATTAAATTAAAAATCCTTTGGGTAGAGGCTTTCTTATTCTGTACATAATGATTGTACATGTCCAACCTAGAGTGGAATCTATTCACATCCCCACTCTCTTTAACCTCTTGAAATTTGTATTCTTGAATTTGGACCTCTAGAGCTGAAGACTCCCCTTTCTCACCTCCTTCACTGCCTGCTACAATGACCAATTAATCCCATGTCTCCAACTTAAGACTTTTGTCTTCATTTCCCTCTTCATTATCTATATCCATAACCTCCTGTAAATCTCTTTTCCTCCCGATTTCCAAGGTGTCTAGAAACTGGTCTATCTCCACTCTTAACTCTGAAAAAATTAAATCCCCAACTTGTGAATCTATAATTTCTTCCTCTTTCGGCTCATAACAAAGTAAATTTAAGCCCTTCAACAATCCCTCAGTCTCTTGGTGTTCAAAACCACTTAGGTTACATTTCTTCTTTCTCTCAGAAATAATATGCAAGGGGTCATACACAATTGCAATGTCTTTCTTGAATTCCAAATTCCCCAACAATTTCTCCACATCTGCAAGAGCTTCTTTGGTCTTTACAATAAATGGACCTACTATCCACGGGTACTTTACATCAGAACCCTTTTTCAATTTCAAGAATTGCTCGTCTTCTAGAATTAACTTCTTCCTGACGAACTTGAGAGCAAAAACCCTCAAAGTCAAGAAGGTAGGTAAAATGTAGGGTTGATGCATGAAGCCATATAACCTAATCACTGTAGCATCCTTCAACAAAAACCAATCTCCTACCGCTAGCTCATTTTTTAATTGCATCATAGATTCCATCTCTGGCAAAACTCTAGGTAATTCTTCCCCAAAAATGACTTTATAGACAGCATAAAAGATATAATTCAAGTAATTAAAGACATCATCTTCTAAAGCGTCTGTGTTAAGTAACTGTGAAAACTATAAATCTTCTACACAATTGGACATAACCATCTTCAGCAACTCCATCTGAAAGCTAAAATATCTAGTATTGGGAAATCTACTCAACTGCAAATGAATTCTTTCTGCTAAAAAATCCTCGAACTTGAGGGATGGCACCGACTCATTTTCAGTTCCCGGTGAACTAATGCTAATCCTGATCAACAGACTTAACTATACTTATGTTACCCATAAATCTGTATCTAAACCTATAAATTGAGCCACCAAAGAGAGGACTAATTGGGTATTGTCATTAAAAAGGCTGTCATCCAAATGGTATGGGGTTTCCGTGACTTCTAAGTCGGGCTTGAGACATGTAACTAAAAAAGCTTGGCAGTTCTCGGGAGAGATTTGACGAAACAGAGCGATGACTCACTCTTCAGAAAAAATTTCAGACTCAAGGGTTTGTGACTCGGGAATTGCAAAAGAACTTCTAACGAATGAGACACCTACTATACAAATGATTTTAGACTTCTGAGCATTCATGATTACTCATTGGGGTTTTGAATAATTTTTCAAACACCATGATACGAACTTAGGGAAAGGCGTTATTGTTAAGGGAAAAATAAAATGAAAGACAACTGAAAAACCCTATGCATATCTAAACCTTGCTCAAGCAAAACCTTTAATCTTCTCTTAATCTCAGGCATAGGGAGCCGAATGTCTGTATCGAATACATCGGCATCCCTATATTCTAGAACAACTTTAACCCTAGAATTACTAGAAACGGGTTCTTCTTCAAACTTATGGTTAAAAACAGGCTTAGATTTGCTAAAAACAGCGGTTAAAGGGCCCTACCTATTACTGAACGCTATGAGTACGACCTCTCCTGTCATCTTCTTCGTCTTTTTCACGTCTAGAAGCTTCTAAGTCTGACAGGTTGGAGGAACAAATGTCAACTTCTCATGTGCGTCTTTATATATATAATTTCATCCTCTTAAGTTCCACTTTTCTTTGCTAGCTGTTTGTTGACACAAACCCAGTTGACAGGGGTTCCACTCACTGTCGACACATACCGCAGTCTCCCTGAGCACCAGCCTAGACATGTTTTACCCCATCCAGCAACACCTGTGGAGTAGATGAGGTCTCACCCGAGATGTTCAGGAAGAGTTGACAGAACCATTTTTTCATCGAATGAAGGAGGATGGTTGCGGCTTAATTACTCAACTTGTTGCAACATTAAAAACAGATCTTATGAAATTTACCCAAACATCATTTATATTCGTAGCATCATTCAACAGAAATATTCACCTCAACAAAGATAATAGTAAAGCAAATATTGCATTAAGGAAACATTGCATCATTCATATATTGCAACATGCATTACCATAACCGAACAACAGAATCATAGGGATTGCACAAAAACAACTTCGTCATATCATATCATCTCTGCAAAAACCTAGATACATTGTCTCCAGAAAATACAGATCTCCTCAATATCTCTTGATCTCAGATACAGACTCAAAGATGCACACATCCAACATCTAAGGATCCATACAAAGATGATTCAACACTTACAACTTATGTCTATAGATAGGCTTCCGCCTTTACAATGCTTGTCCACTTTCTAACAACTTCCTAACTGACACTTTGAGCAAATGACTCAAAATATAACTAAAATGGTCCAAATGACCCAAAATCTAACTGACATGGTCCAAATGACCCAAAATCTAACTGACATGGTCCAAAATGACCCAAAAACCCGCATACCCCGGTACAACTGACCCAAAAATACAAAAAATATCATCATTTATGCTTCAACTCTGTGCCTCTCGTGGTATTGCATCACTTGCGATGTCGCAATACTGACCCATCCTAACCACATGCCAACAAGCCCCCAACACAATCTTGTGGCTCTCCCTCGAGCCACGTTAGCAGGACATGGCATACTACGTGGTCTTGACCTTGAAGTCCTTGTACTGCTGCTCGACTGTCGTCACCAGTTCCTTTGCTTCCACAGCCGCCGCCTATAGACCATGTCCTCTACATATGGATTTTCAGTCAATTTCGTCGCAACCCGTTGACAACCTTCCTGCACCACCTAGAGGACTTCAGTAGCTTCTATCATGAACTGACCGCCAATGTCCTAGAACTCCTCTAGCTGCACAGCGTGTTTCTTCTGTCTCTCATCGGCCTTGGTGATGTGTTTCTACAATGATTTCAAATCTGCAGACTTGGCAACCTGCTCCATGGGTGGCATCGTGTGCATCACCACCTTTAGTGTCTGCAACTGCCCTTCCGCTTCCTGCTGAAACTTGATCGATTGTTCAACCTGCTCGTCTTGGACAATTCATCCCCAGAACTGTACGGTGTCGGCTGTGAGCTTTGTTGCCACCATTTCTAACTCCACCATATGCGTTGCTATCTCCTCAATAGCTCATTTGTGGTCATCCACTTCTACTTTAGGTGTACTAGGATTCACTAGAGCTTTTAACTCCTGATTCTCGTGCCGTAACTGGACGATGACAACCCCTAGTCGTTGCACACATTGAAGCACATGCAATTCTGCGATGGGATATGGCACATGTTGACAAGCCTCAGCAATGACCATCTCTACCCACATACTTTCATCTCACATATGAGCCTTCTCCGTAATGAGGTGATCCTGTTCTTTTTTAAGTTCTGCGATCACTCGAGCCTTCTCAGCTCGTTCTTTCTAGATATCCTCCTTCAGCTCATCCGCAGCCTACCGCATTGTAGTATCCCTTCCTATTAACTCTGCGATTTCATCCTTCGCAGCTACCTCACTCTCCTATAACCGCAAACACATACCACTAATCTCACGCAACCGGTTCGTCATCTCCCGGCTGGTAGCTGCTTGCATAGTTGTCAACCCTTCAGCTAGCAACGCATTCACATTCATGGTGACTTTGGCCAATGGCTACAGTAAGGATTTCAAAGCCTCATCGTCAATCACAATCGTAGTCGGGGGAATCACAACATTCCTGACCCATGGCTCAGTGCTGATTGTACTAACGGGCTGTGCTAATGCTTCTCTGGGTGCCTTCCTTGAAACCATATCGCACAAGGAGTCCATACAAGCAGTGAGCGCATAAAAACCTTCATCAGTTTTTACCACCATCTTTTCAGTTGCCGCAGTGGATGCATTAGTTATTGCTACTATTAATCGGCCCAGCTATGCTTCCAATGACAGGGGCATCCCACTGATTGTCACATGATCCTGGTCCCCTTTTGTTCTATTTTCCTCAAGTTCCTGGTTACTATCATCATCTATCAGTGTCCTTGTCGATTCTTGATCTGAATCATGGTGACTCTACTGGTCCTTCGCTGATAATCGATCGTCTGGGCCTTTCGCTGGTTCTCCAGCCTCAATCTCTTCCAACCCCATGGGTTCTCGCCATTCTAGCGGCCAGTCATTTACAATAGCATCTAGCGCTTCCATCCTTACCTCTTAAGGGGTCAACAACCACTGCTGATCTGGGTCACGTCGGGCTTGCACTTAGATAGCGTGTGGCAGAAACGCAAGTAACATAATCGGCTTAAACTTTGCCGTGGTTTCTTCAGATATCCGAGGAACCTTTGTTGTTGCATCATAGAGCATCTCCCAATAAAGCTAGAACTGCAATGCATAGTCCCAAAATCTCTCTTGCTCACGTACCCACCACAAGTTCTGATATTGCACGCCCAGATGCTCTTTTGCGGTGGCAACCTCCATACCTTGGTAAGTGTCGGGCTCCTTCCATGCGACAAGTGAAATCAAAATTAACAACCAGCTATATGTGAAGGAGTCCTTCCCAGCTTGGACAGTGAGGGCATCCTCTGCCAAGTGGTTTAGCAAAAACAAAGACCAATTCATCTGGACACCTTCCGCGCATTTCTCTACACATGCCACAATCCCCGAATTGCACTGATTGGGTCAACCACCTCGGACCACCTTGCAGGATAAAATCTTTGTGCCGGTGAGAACCACCTTATCGTTGATACTGCTAGTGTGATACCGATGGCCATCCCGTTCCAAGCCATAGCACTTCACCAACTGGCCCGCCTGCTTTTTGTCGTTCACCTTCCCTTGGAAGTACTGTGACAGGTCTACCCCATCTTTAGGAAACCCGATAATGCTCACATCTAAATCAACAGTGACCGGAATCTCTCTGTCCATCCATAACGAACCATCATGGAAGCAAGCAAGCTACTGCTTCATGCAAGCATTAACCTCTTGCAGCCACTCAAAATGCGGCATGTTAATGAGCCCCAAAAAGCCGTCCTGGTTCAAGCCTCATGCCCAGTCCTGTGGAATCGGCGTTGTAGTGAGTTGTGACCGTGGCACATAGGGGTCCGACGTGATTTATGGGTAGGCCACCATATCATGATCATCATACCTGAGGTGCATCAACACTGGCCCAATATTAGTACAACACTCCAGTCCAGCAGGGAGCGTTGGCATCCTCAATGTATACTTCTATTTTGGGTTCACCTTGCAAGGGGTTGCATCCGGCCGACTGGGGGGACATACCCAGGGATGTCAATAGCAGAGAGCCCCTCCAATGCAACAGACTCCTCAATTCTTCGGCTAGATTGTCCCGCATGCACTTGAACCTCCTCTGCCACTGCAGTGGATGATAGAAGCTATCGCTTTCTCTGCGGGGACTCGGACTGCTGACCCCCCAACGCTTCTTTGGAATACTAGTAAATTCTCAGTCGCCTGGCATACTAACAACCTCTTCTTCAATGCCTACGGCTGAAGTTGCAGATTCTACACCATTGGACACTTCAACCACCTGGTTGGTTGGCATGTCGCACCAGAGCCCTTCTTGACTTTAACAGGCCTTCAGTCGTTAGCTGGAAATCATCTCACTGCAACATTGAACTGGCACTCCCTCAACACTTTGGAGCGTCAAGGCTCAGCACTACTCACCTCCAAAATCAATTGAACTCTTATGCGACGAACTGGTGCCTTCCGACCAGCCTCAAACCGTTCTTATAGCATCCAACGCAATCCCTCATAATCATAACGAAATACTGCATTAATTCAACCTAAATCCTGTATTAATGAAGCAAATTCGTCGTTGATCCTGCCAGTCGATTGGTCAAATCCACCATTAATGCCCATCATTTGATCAAGCATCATTAATTAACAGTATGGACTTTTGGCATTTATTGTTGATTTGACCCGGTCGCAACCCTTCCACTGTCGCCGATCGATCCTAACTGGCGACACAAGCCTTTCTTCTTGTGCATTCGTGTATCCGTCGGTGTGCCATCCTGCCACCGATCAACTTGCTCTCTTTTTTTTTCCCCGATGCAATTGAGGCATCACGTTGCTCCAAGCCCGATCGATAGGGCTTTAGCCTACTTCCATTGATACACTTTGGGAGCATCATCCCATCTAATTGCTACAACTGAACTGCTCCTCCTGATGTGATGTGACTGATGCAATATGGACCAAGCCAATGCATTTGCAATTTTCCTGGGTGTTTCATAAACTTGTTGTCATACAACATCATTAAGTCATCTTGATGAAACTGTTTGTTTTTTATGTGTCGATCATGCCAAGCCTTCTAGCGATCCTTTTCTACACCCTAGTGGAATCCTGCAATAAAGCGATCTTCTTCCAGTTGCAATAACTGTGCGAGACTGTAATGCCACTTGGGAACCCTATCCTACTCATACTGTCCAACTTGACAGATCTAAAGTAAGAGTAGTGGGGAGATTGAGAAATGTATTGTTGACATTATCTGCTGATCTTCGGATTCACCAAACCATTGATATTGTAATAGCTGACATCCCTGAAGCCTATGGAATGTGGCTGAGCAGAGATTGGTCAGATAAGCTTAAGGGCTACTTTTCCACTGATTGGTCTCACCTATGGCTACCCTACAATGGACAACCAAAAAAGATCAAAATCAGTAGGGAACCATTTATGAAACAAACAGTTATGGACCTTAATGATTCAACTGAACCTACTTGTTATTTTAGTTCACATATTGATCATTTCACATTTGATACTTACTTTGGGGATTTTCCTGTTGATTCTTCACCTGATGAGAATGTGCAAAATGAATCTCAAATTGCTAATGTTACTACTGTACCATTCTCTAGAACTATTGTACATAATGTTTATAATGTTAATACAAATTTTAGGATAGATCCTGTTGCATGGACTTTATTCTTTGATGGCTCTAGATCCAAAGATGGAGCTGGTGCAAGTTGTGTTCTTATTTATCCAAAAGGGACTAAAACCATGATTGCTTACAGGCTTGAATTTGAATGTACCAATAATGTAGGTGAATATGAGGCCTTCGTTCAAGGACTCAAAAAATCCATTGATATGGGTGCAAAAGCGATAGAATGTTTTGGAGATTCCGAAATCATAGATAAACAAGTAAGAAACAAGATACACTGTCTGTCTCCTCGTTTAACTAATTATCAAAAAATGGTAAGAGAACTCACAAACTCTTTCTCTGCATTCAATATTAACTCAGTACCTAGGTCACAGAACTTTGATGCTGACCTTTTAGCAAATACTGCATCCAGGTTGATTCCACCAGAAGGTTTGTCACCTGATACCTTTTCAATAGAACTTATGTATAGGCCTTCCATCCCTGATAATGTAACAAGCTGGAAAGTGTTTGATGATGATCAGCAAATCCTATATTTCCGCTCAGCTCAAGATACCTTCCAAGACATGGCAATAGATGAAGTTGAGCATGACAGATCTATGTTTGATCCTTCAAACATTATCCCAAAATTAGTGATCAACCTAGAAAATTTCTATGACTTGCAAGATAAGTTTCAACACAAGACCAACTATAAGACACAGTGCTCATCTTTGAACTATGAGACAGTCAACCTTGGTACTGAACAGAATCCCCGATTCATTAACCTTGGAGTTGAATGCTCTGTTGAAGAAAGAAGAGCTTTCATACGATTGTGTAGACAGTACAAGGATGTTTTTGCATGGACCTATGATGAGCTGAAAACATTTGATACTAGCATTATGCATCATAACATACCGATGAAGCCAGAAGTGAAACCTTACCAACATAAACTAAGGAATATGCATCCTAGTTTGAAACCCTCTATAAAGAAAGAACTTGAAAAGTTACTGACAGCCCGAATATTATTCTCGGTCAGACACACACAAAGGATATCCAATTTAGTACCTGTCTGAAAAAAGAATGGAGAAATGAGACTTTGTGTTGATTTCAGAAATTTTAACAAAGCTTATGAAAAGGATAACTACCCTATTCCTCCCATGGAACAGATTCTGCAAAAGGTAACTAGGTCAGAGATGTTCTCTCTCCTAGATGATTTTTCGGGATACAACCAAGTCATGGTTGCCCCTGATGACCAACTGAAAATAGCCTTCAGAAACCCTTAGGGTACCTTCGCCTACAGGCGAATGCCCTTTGGACTGATAAATGCAGGAGCCACATTTCAGAGGGATATGGATGTAGCTTTCATAGGTTTGATGCATAATTATGCCGGAGTATACTTAGATGATATCATTATCTATTAAAAAAAACAACATGAACATCTGCCTACTCTCAAATAGGTTTTTGAACGCTGCAGGAAGTACAGTATCTCGTTGAACCCCAAGAAGTCCATATTTGTAGTAACATAAGGTAATATCCTGGGTTTCATTGTTTCCAAGGAAGGTATAATTATTGATCCTGAATGCACTGAAGCAATTTCAAAGATTTTTTTTCCTGGTTCACGTAAACCCATGCAATCATTCCTCGATAAGATCAATTTTGTACATAGGTTTGTCCCAAATTTTGCACAAATTGTTAATCCTTTGCAGTATTTAGTTAAAAAACATGTACATTTTAGTTGGTCTCAAGAATAGAAAGATGCATTTATTGAAATTCAAAGGGCCATCGCAGAAGCTCCTGCTCTAATGTCCCCAGATTTCAACAAGGACTTTATCCTATATACTTTCGCTACTGATTTTTCTTATGCAGTTGTCTTAACGCAGAAGCATGATAATGATGTCAAGATCCCAATTTCCTTCATGAGCTCAACGTTTAAGGGAGCAGAACTTAACTACTCCCAAATTGACAAGCAGGCTTATGTAGTTTACAAGTCTGTGAATCATTACAGGCCATACTTATTGAAATCTCGAACGAATGTGATTTTGCCATACATTTCCATCAGAAACGTGTTAGTCCAGAAAGAGCTAGGCGAGAAAAGATCCCATTGGATGACAGCTTTGCAAGAATATGACCTGGAAATCAGGCATGTGAAGATTGTAAAAGGGAAAGGTTTGTGCTTGCTTATTGCCTAGTCAAATGATCATGTTCAGCAGCAGACTGAATGGGAGCAGGAAGAAAATGTTCCTACATGTTTTGTAAATGCCATAGATACTACAACATCTAACTGGTACAATCATATCAAGTTTTTTCTAAACCATGGATTTGCTCCTGAAACCCTTGAATTCAAAAAATGCAGAGCTTTGAGATTAAAGATTACTCCTTATCAATTTATTAATGGAGTCTTGTTTAATGAGATTGATGACCTTCTTTTTCAATTTCATGCAGGACCTATTGGAGGCCATTTTTAAGGTGAAACCACAGCACACAATATTCTTAGAGCTGGATATTATTGGCCTACCATGTTTAAAGATGCTTATTCCTATGTTAGAAGATGTGAACCATGTCAAAAGTGTGTAGGGAAATTCAAAAAACACGCTTTTCCTTTGCAGCCAGTAACAATTCAGTTCCATTTCAGCAATGGGGGTGGGATTTTGTTGGACCAATTAATCCTGCCTCCTCCCTTCAACATAGGTATATCCTTACAACAACTGACTACTTTACCAGATGGATAGAGGCAGTCCCTCTTAAGTAGTGTAACACAAACCAAGTAATTTCTTTCCTTGAAAGCCAGATAGTTACAAGATTTGGTGCTCCAGAGTATCTTGTCTTTGATAGTGCATCCTACTTTTCCTCAATTGACTTGACACAGTATGCCCTTGAAAAAGGGATCAAACTAAAATTTTCTGCCAATCATTATCCAGAGGGTAATGGGCTTGTTGAATCTTCTAACAAGAACCTGATAAATATTTTGAAGAAGACAGTAGCCTCTCATCACAAAGATTGGCACACAAAGATTTATAATGCTCTTTGGGCAGACCGAATTACCCCAAAGGAAGCTATTGGAAACTCTCCCTATTGTCTGGTCTATGGAAAGGAATCCATCCTACCATCTAATCTTACCATCCCCTGATTACAGTTAGCCAAATCCATTCAAGAAGATGATTCCTCTCCTCTTCAGTAGAGAATCGATACCTTGCTTAAGTTGGAGGAAGACAGGGAAATGGCTAAAATAAATTGTATCATCATCATCAGATGGTTAAGAGATGGTTCGATGAGAAATCCTCTTCTGATAGGGAATTTTTGGTAGGATATTTGGTATTGAGATGGGATAAGCAAAATAAGGACAAAAATTATTATAATTTCAACACCTTTGGCTAGGACCTTTCATTATTACAGAAAAATATTGGTCCTAGTACTATTCGATTATAGACATTGGAAGGGGTCATTGACACTTATCCAGTGAATGTTTCTATGCTCAAGAAGTATTTTTTCTGAACAATTTGATGCACTCTGTACATAAGTTTGGTGTATTTTGCAGTTTCTTTGTTTTGATTGGCTTGCTTTTATTGGTTTTCTTTTTAATAAGCTCCACACATTTGGTAATGGATGATGGTCAGCTTGTCTCAAGAATGATCTGAACTAAAGTTTCGGAATGTTCTGTCAATCTTGGCTTTTCTCAACCTATGTTAGAATTTGTTTTACAAAGAATAGACAATCATTAATTGCATAACTTTGATTGATACCTTTCCTTCTTGTTCACTATCTTATACATGCTATATTTGTTTAATTGAGGTTGTGGAAAGTGACTGACTTTCTTGTCTTATGTTTCATTAGAGTAGCACAACATATCTTAATAACTTGGTCAACCTTTATCTGCTCTGGATCCTATCACAGTCACCTTGAAAAATAATATTACTTAATAATTGTGGGTTACAATATGGGGGGTCTTATTACAAGCCATCCCATTAGGATCATAGATGTGCGTGAAATGACATCTTCACACCAAGCCACCAAACTTGGAAGATGACTTTCAGTTTACTGAAAGGTGGAAGATCCTATTACAGGTCGATCCATTCATGATCTACAAAGCATCAGTGAGTAACACCACTATCATATGCTCACCAAGCCATGGTGGTGTCTTGTAATTCACAGCTTAATAAAATTTATGTTTTCCTTTTTCTTTATAAGAAAATGTTGTATGTAGGGACAAGTGGGTCTTTTCACAAGCCATCCCTGCCATGATCATGGGCTTGATTTTGGACTAAAATTATCATTATGTGGTCACCAAGCCATGATAATTGCTTTCAGTGTCACAGCTGGAATACAAGGAGTCTCATTACTGAGCTAGCGTGTTTAGTTTCCAGATCAGGTTTGTGAATGGCATTGCCAAAATCTGATCACCAAGCCATGGCAGTGGTCTTATGTCAACAAGGTCTTATGTGCAAATTTTATGTTTGTTTAAAAAAAAGGTGGGGGGAATAAGAAAATGAATAAATTTTTAATAGTGCATTATGGTGTAAATAAAGAAATTAATAAATCAAGGTGATTCATGATTGGATATCCAGATTATTGTGAAGCTTGCCCCCAGGTTCATCTAAAAGTTGTCTTCCTATGATTACATAATGGCAAAAGTTTCCTGTTATTTCTTAAATCTCCTTATCAGATTTGTATTATCTTTAAATTGACCGTGGATGGGAGTATATCAATCTTATGTTTAATTCTGCTTATTGATTGTCCTTTTATAAACATTTTCTAAAAATTTCTGGTTGAAGATCAGTTGTCTGACATACTTTCTTTAACTAAAGTTTTATTTGCAGAGATAACTGGTTCTTCCCAGTCAGTCACCATTTGTTGTAGGTACAATAGATCCCATGATCAAATGATCATGGGAGCCCCAATTTTTGTAAATACAAAGGTATTTGGGTAAGCTTCTTATCAAAACGATATTTTTAGACCTTGCTTGTATGATCTCATACCTTTGCTTCTTGTTTGTGTAATTATCATTTTTCCTTTGAAAATTTTGAAGTTTTTGGTTGTTTTCTTCATTTGCATAAATCCTTGAGTTCTTTTAAAAAAGTATCGTTTTCTTTCTGCAAATCCGAAACCCAAAAACCCAAAATTTCGAATTGCGGGAATTGTTTGTTCTTTCTTTTTGAAATTTTGTCAACCCGCAACCCGAAACTCACAATTGCGGATTTCAGATTCCAGAATGTGGTTATGTTAATAAATTGTGTTGTGTGTTTGATCTAGATTTTATGATCAAAACGAAATGAATACAGATTATTATCAGATGCTTAACACAAAATAACAGAGGTACAGTAAAATTGGTTTTCTATTCAATAAGGAAATAAGCTAGAACTGTAAAATGTAGCGGAAAACAAGCTTGCTGGAATGGCGGCGGCTTATCTCTGAGAAGAGATGTGACGGCTGCACTCATTTCGAAAGAAGATGGTTACAATGAGGCTCTCAAGGCCTTTTACAATAAACAGGAATGTCAAAAACCCTAGACATCCAAAAACCTAACCCTAGGAGATGAAGCGCCAAAAGTCATGTGGGCCCCGTTTGGGTAAGTTAGTACTTCAACTTCCCGGGGTCGTAACTTTTGCATACAATCTCCGTTTGGGGCGCTCGGCAGCCCATTGGAAAGGTCTATCCGAGATTTACAACTTTCGACTAGGGCCAAATGCATGTGAAGGGAAACCATTTGGCCCCCCAAATTGCCAAAAAAGGTCATTTAGGGCCTCAGAATGGCCCCGGAAGTTCAGGACCTGAAAAATTGCTAAAAATAGTACAATACCAAAATTGCCATAAAACGCTTTTGAGCCAGTTGGAAAGGTGGGTGGCCACCAATATCCACCTAGATCAACCCTCCCTCCTTAGTGTTAAGTCAGTAAATTTTTCTCCATTTTTTGATTTATTTTCTCAAGTTTTTGGTTTGTTTTTTAATCTACCTCGGTTAAATTTTTGGTTAGTCTCCTTAGAAACTCCGTGGGTGATTGAATAAGTTTTGAGCCCATTCTTTTTTAGATTTTATTTGATTTTGATGATCTTTTATATTTTAAAGGGGGTTAAAGAAAGTCATATTTTCAAAGGTTGATTCATTAATGTGTTGAGAGAGCAGTTAGAATCATTTCTTAAATCAAGTAACTTTTAAAACCTCCGACAAATTCGCAGAAAGTTGAAAAACTGCTAAATTCTGGCATAACAGCTATTCCTGTAGCGCTAGACAAAATTTTAACAAAGGGCGCGCTACAAGAAAATCGTTTTTTTTTTCAGAATGGTCATTTTTCAGTCCGATTTTTTGGGGATTTCGCTGGGGAAGTGTTAAATAAATCATTGGTCATGTTTGATATATGTTTTGCCAAGTTTTTTTTTGTGAACAGGCGTCAATCTCATGTGAGGGAGATTCCGGCAACTATCTGGCAACTGTATGTCGATTTATGGCAAAATCGTGATAGACTGTGGAATGTGGCATGATTTTCGGCAGGAGATTCTAAATCTGAAGATGATGAGGTTGAAGTGCTCTTGAAGTTTCAAGAAATTTGTTTGGAAAGTGGGAAAGAGTTTGCTCCAATGTTCTCAAAGGTTTTGGAAGTACTCTATGAGAAGGAAACTTTGAATGAAGAGGCAATATTATTATGGGCATATAAGAAACAAGAAGCAGATGAATCAGACAAAGAGTTTCTCAAGCAGTCAGAAGTATTTATCCAGTGAAATGCACAGATCACTGAGAATTCTGCTCAGTTTTTCCTGTTTTGAGTGATTGAAGTCAAATGCAGACCTCGAGCTGATGGAGAGGAATTTTTGAAAACTGAAGGAGGTTTTTGTTCCTAAGATACCCATCTACAAAAACCTCTCTCAGTTTTGCAACCTCTATCAAGGATTGAAAGATTCAGTTTAATCTTTGCAGCCTATTTTCCAGGGATTTTAAAGATTTAATATTTTCCTGTTTTAGTGTTCATCTTGCGGGGCAGATTTTGATTGACTGGAGATGAATTTTTAAAAACCAAGAGAGGTTTTTATCCATCATGGACCCATTTAAAAAAAAATCTCTCAGTTTTTACACAAGTGTCACCAATTGAGAGATATGGAAGCTTCTTTGACACCTATTTTCCAGAAATTCGTCATATTTGTCAGGAATCCGATTTACTATTTTTAGTTAATTAGTTGAGTTAGTTAGTTAATGTAACTGCTCAGTGGTTTCAATTTCGACCTAATGAAGTGGAAATAGAACCACTTCTTTGTAATGATAAAAGAGGGAAAAAGGGACTGAAGAGAGGTTCTTATTTTGGAGAGCATCAGGAGGTCTGCTAGCTGCTTGTACTTTCAGACTTGTTCAGTGATAGGTACTGTAAACTCTTATATGCATTTATTGATGAAACTATGAATATATGACTCTTTACCCTACATTTGATCTGTGTTGGCTTCATTTTGAACTTATTTAGTTTCATGAATGACAAATTCATTTCTGGTTGATGTGTAATTTTCAGTGGTGCTTGTCCTTTATGTGTGAACTTCATTACAGTCTTTTGTTGGATTCTTGTGATATATATGCATCTTTATCGATATATGTGTATGATTTAGTTGTTGATTATTTGCTGAATGTATTCCCTTTATGCTCTTGAATTTTATGACCAAAAACATATAAAACAAAACCCTAAACCCTAGTTTGAATTGATTTTTATTCTTGAGATTGTGTTGGCTTGTTACCCTAGCCTTAGTAACAATTTCTGACACAAACATCTTTGGTGCCGTTGCCGGGGACGAAGCTGAAACATATCTTCCCTGTGATACTCATCATTTTTCTGGTTTAAGAGGTGGACTCGAACCAGCAGTTTTTGAAGGCTATTTTCACCAGAAAGTTGTCACAGTGGCTTCTAACAGAATTGGAACCAGGAGCAGACCTACGTCTTCATTACAGCTGGGTGTGACAGACCCTGAAAAGATCATAAAAACAACAAGAAAGCTCAGCAGGTCTCAATCTTTACCAACTTCTTGTGACTCTCACCAGTTGGGTGAATCATTAGACCCAGCTGAAACTTCACCTTGTGTAAAACCTATCATCCCTGAGAGCACTTTCCAGGTTTTCACTAGTCCTCGAAGCTTTTTGAAAGCTAAAACCTCTTCTCCTGATAAAATACCCATCTTTCAGTTGAAAGTAGGAAGAAATCCTTTTCAAAAAAGTTCCAGTCAAATTTCTTCCTCCTCAAAACCTCAGTCTAAACCTCAGTTCACAATGGCATCCCAAAATCCACCTATGGATATGATGGACAGAATGGTAGCAGCTAGGTATGCACCATTAGTATTACCTCAGCCTTTACATGCCTTGCCTACACATGATTACCAAAAGTATATGCCTCAATTCAATGGACAAGGTGAAACAACTGCAGAAGAACATTGGGAAGCTTTCGAGAGTTATGCAGATAATCAGAACATTGAAATTAAAGATGTATGGATGAGGGTATTTGTACAAAGTCTTGATGGGGATGTGAGAAAATGGTTCAGAGTACTTCCTGCTAATTCCATCACCATAATTGAAGAACTCAAAGATCTTTTTCTGAGATAGTGGGGAGACACCAAGGATCACACTTATTACATAACTGAGTTTGGAGCTTTGAGAAGAAAGAAGGATGAGACTATTTCTGACTTTTCCAAAAGATTTAACAAGATGTATACTAGGATTCCTGCAGAAATCAAACCTACATAAACATCAGCTAAGCTAACTTATGCGAATGCTTTTGATCATGAATTTTCTTTGTTGCTGAGAGAAAGAAGATCTATCACCCTGCTGAACATGCAAGATGCAGCTTTAGAGGTAGAGTCTAATTTGCTAGCTTCAAACAGACTTAAGAATGAAACAGCTCAACAACTGTATGAAAGAAAAGGAAAGAAAGAAGTTGTCACAGCAGGTTCTGCTTCTCAGTCTGCTGAGACCAAGATAGATGAGATGGCTAAAATGGTTAAGATCCTTACTGCAAAGTTGAATAAACTAGAGCTTGAAAAGAATTTTGCTAAACCTGCTCCAGAAGCTCAGAGGAACCCAAATAACCAAAATCAGTTTAGAAGACAGTTTGCTCCTAGATTCATGCCAAGGGAGCGAAGAAATAATGACATCCAGCAAGAAAGGAGGGAAAATGAGGATCAAAAAGTGCCCCCACCCTTTCAAAATAATTTGGTTGATGAAGAAGAAATCGATCAACAGCTGCTCTTTGAAGAAACTGAGACTGATCAGGACATGAATCACATTAGAGATAGATTGTTTACAGGTTTTGTTACTGAAGAAGATTTTTTGAATTCTGAATGTTACACTGCTGGCATGTCTGAAACTGAAGATGATGTAGATGTGGAGAATATTCCTATAACTGCTGCTATTCATCAGAATGGACCACCTAAAAGACCCTAAATCTTAGATCAAGTCCAAAACAAGTGGCTCAAGCTCCAAAGAAGAGGGCACTTGTTCCTGCTGCACCTGTTCCTGCTAAACAAATAGCTGATCCTGTTATTGAGAAGAAGCAGTCTGCTGAAAAATCAAAGAGGAATGCTGAAGTTGAAGAGGTAAACAAATCTGTCCAAAATTTTAGTTTGGATAATGAACTGGGAAAGTTAAAGATTCCTATACCTTTGACTGAGTTAATAAAGAATCCATCATATAAGAATACAGTTCTGAAAGTGATGAATATACCCAATAATCAGCCAGTCTCAGATACCGTTAATTTGCAGGAAGAAAACCCTAGAATTTTCATTGGGTCAGCTTTGGCTGAAAAGACTGAAAACGAAGCTGGTGCTTCTCCTCCTTTCTATATAACTTTGACTGTACACGAGCAAATGATTCATAATTTCCTGCTAGATTCAGGAGCATCCCATAGCTTGATGCCAAAAGCTGTGATGGAAGCTCTGGGCCTTAATGTCACCAAGCCTTATCATGATTTATATGCCTTTGACTCCCGAGCTGTAAAGTGTCTAGGAGTGATAAAAGACATGGTTGTCAACCTTACTTAGTTGCCTATGAAAAGTGTAATAATGGATGTTGTGGTAGCTGACATCACACCAAAATTTGGCTTGCTTCTGTCTAGGTCATGGGCTAAGAAGGTTGGGGGAACATTGCAGATGGACCTCTCTTATGCCACCATTCCTGTTTTTGGTGGAGAAAATAGAAGACTTTACAGAGAGCTACAGCTTGCTTACATAGTCACAGATGATAAAAACCCTAGCAATCACCCAATGTACTATGTGGACAAAGACCTTGGTTCATGCATATTACGGTTTAGTGAAGAGGAGAATTCTGCTAGTCTGTTACAAGTACAAAAAGAACAGCATGTAAAACGCAGCAGAGAAGACGAAGATGTATTGTGGCAGTTGTACTTTGATGGATCCTCGTGCAAAGAAGGTGCTGGAGTTGGAGTTCTGCTCATTTCTCCTGGAGGTGAGACAGTCAAACTCATGTATAGGCTGGAATTTGTCACTACTAACAACACTGCTGAGTATGAAGCACTTTTACTGGGATTGAAAGCTGCAAAAGACTTAGGCATTCAGCAAATTGCTGCATATGGCGACTCCGAGTTGGTTGTTCAACAGGTGAAGAACAACTATCAAGTAAAGCAGGGTTTGCTGAATATTTACAGAAATAAGGTATGGGATATGCTGGAAAATTACTTCATAGCATTTAATATTACTCATATTCCAAGGAATCATAATGAAACAGCTGATTCATTGGCTCTAGCAGCCTCATATTTCAGAATTCCTAAGACTACTCAGTTAAGGTATCCTATAGAAGTGAGGTACAGGCCTTGTGTACCTGATAATGTTAAGCATTGGAGGGTCTTCGAAGATGACATTGAAATTAAGAAATTTCTTGAGCTAACAAATGAGTTTGCAAATGCTCAGATTGATCAAGATGAAGGAAAAGATGAACCTTTATCATTATCATTCAAAATTTCTCAGAATACTCCTTGCTATGATGAAGAGATTAGGGTTCCAAGACAAGAATTCTGTGATGAATTAGACTCTATCCCTTTTGGTTTTGATATTAAATTTGATGAAGGCCAGGCTGTTCAAAAATTTTCAGAAGTTGCTTACATTCATGGTTATGATAAATCTGTTGTTCAAAATCATTTTGAAGATGGTCTAATTTTTAATAAATATGATGATGAAATTGAAAAGAAAAACCCAGAAATCTGTGAGGAGTGTGATATGTTACAATCTGATCAGCAGATTCAAGAATGCATTCAGTCTATTATCCTTGAACAGCAAAAGCCAATGCCTAATAGTCATTCATTTGAAGACAGTGTAGAAAAGGAGGTTCAGCTTATTAACATTATTAATGATACTATCCAAAAAGATCCAGAGCAAATTCAGGCTGATCCAGATGTATTTTACAGCCAATGCCTGATTGATATTCATGGAACAAAATATTCTTATGGACAGCCTGTCTTTTTCATAGAGCGGGAAGAGGTAACTCATGGAAATTTTTATGATCCAGTAGCAGATTATTTAGAGTCAATACCAGGTTATAAATCTGTTATTTCAGAGACACTATTTGATGAAAGTGGATATAAGTTGTTAAATCTCTGCTCCTCATGTTTTCCAATATTTCTGATTATATATATATTTGGAGTTGGAAACCAGTTTTGGTGGGTTGATCAAATTCTTTCTTGGTTACATTGGAAATGGGGTTTCGAGTTGATTCAGTAGATGGAAGGTTCCTCAGAGAAAGAGAGTTGATTTTCATTGTACATGCCGGTGTGAGTGAAGGATTGAATAAAGACTCCATAGCCCAATGGAAGTTTTACAGACAAGTAGATAAGGTAGCAGACAGAAGGCACTGGTCTACAGGTTCTTGAAGCCTCACAGGGAGGACTTCATCCCGCAGCTGGAGCCAGATGTTAAGTCAGTAAATTTTTCTCCATTTTTTGATTTATTTTCTCAAGTTTTTGGTTTGTTTTTTAATCTACCTCGGTTAAATTTTTGGTTAGTCTCCTTAGAAACTCTATGGGTGATTGAATAAGTTTTGAGCCCATTCTTTTTTAGATTTTATTTAATTTTGATGATCTTTTATATTTTAAAGGGGGTTAAAGAAAGTCATATTTTCAAAGGTTGATTCATTAATGTGTTGAGAGAGCAGTTAGAATCGTTTATTAAATCAAGTAACTTTTAAAACCTCCGACAAATTAGCAGAAAGTTGAAAAACTGCTAAATTCTGGCATGACAGCTATTCCTGTAGCGCTAGACAAAATTTTAACAAAGGGCGCGCTACAAGAAAATCGTTTTTTTTCAGAATGGTCATTTTTCAGTCCGATTTTTTGGGGATTTCGCTGGGGAAGCGTTAAATAAATCATTGGTCATGTTTGATATATGTTTTGCCAAGTTTTTTTTTGTGAACAGGCGTCAATCTCATGTGAGGGAGATTCCGGCAACTATCTGGCAACTGTATGCCGATTTATGGCAAAATCGTGATAGACCGTGGAATGTGGCATGATTTTCGGCAGGAGATTCTAAATCTGAAGATGATGATGTTGAAGTGCTCTTGAAGTTTCAAGAAATTTGTTTGGAAAGTGGGAAAGAGTTTGCTCCAATGTTCTCAAAGGTTTTGGAAGTACTCTATGAGAAGGAAACTTTGAATGAAGAGGCAATATTATTATGGGCATCTAAGAAACAAGAAGCAGATGAATCAGACAAAGAGTTTCTCAAGCAGTCAGAAGTATTTATCCAGTGAAATGCACAGATCACTGAGAATTCTGCTCAGTTTTTCCTGTTTTGAGTGATTGAAGTCAAATGTAGACCGCGAGCGGATGGAGAGGAATTTTTGAAAACTGAAGGAGGTTTTTGTTCCTAAGATACCCATCTACAAAAACCTCTCTCAGTTTTGCAACAACTATCAAGGATTGAAAGATTCAGTTTAATCTTTGCAGCCTATTTTCCAGGGATTTTAAAGATTTAATATTTTCCTGTTTTAGTGTTCATCTTGCGGGGCAGATTCTGATTGACTAGAGATGAATTTTTAAAAACCAAGAGAGGTTTGTGTCCATCACGGACACATTTACAAAAAACTCTCTCAGTTGTTACACAGGTGTCACCAATTGAGAGATATGGAAGCTTCTTTGACACCTATTTTCCAGAAATTCATCATATTTGTCAGGAATCTGATTTACTATTTTTAGTTAATTAGTTGAGTTAGTTAGTTAATGTAACTGCTCAGTGGTTTCAATTTCGACCTAATGAAGGGGAAATAGAACCACTTCTTTGTAATGATAAAAGAGGGAAAAAGGGACTGAAGAGAGGTTCTGATTTTGGAGAGCATCAGGAGGTCTGCTAGCTGCTTGTACTTTCAGACTTGTTCAGTGATAGGTACTGTAAACTCTTATATGCATTTATTGATGAAACTATGAATATATGACTCTTTACCCTATATTTGATCTGTGTTGGCTTCATTTTGAACTTATTTAGTTTCATGAATGACAAATTCATTTCTAGTTGATGTGTAATTTCTAGTGGTGCTTGTCCTTTATGTGTGAACTTCATTATAGTCTTTTGTTGGATTCTTGTGATATATATGCATCTTTATCGATATATGTGTATGATTTAGTTGTTGCTTATTTGCTGAATGTATTCCCTTTATGCTCTTGAATTTTATGACCAAAAACGTATAAAACAAAACCCTAAACCCTAGTTTGAATTGATTTTTATTCTTGAGATTGTGTTGGCTTGTTACCCTAGCCTTAGTAACAATTTCTGACACAAACACTTAGGAAGCAATGGTCTCCATTGCATTGAGTTCCCCCATCAGATGAGGAAATTTCTGCTGAATTTGGCCTCAGGTGAGCCACTTGCCTTGGTGCAGGAGCTGCCCTGCTTTGACAACTCGATAAAGCTGGATCCTTTGATGTCGAGTGCCCTTGATCTGTGTGTCTGCAATATGATCATTCGATGCTTGTTGTAGGAAGTCAGGGTTGAGCTCTGTTGGTGTCAACTTCTCTGCTATCTCTGAGGTGTCTAATAGTGGTGGGAAATATGGTCGAAGGAAAGCCAAGTTGAAGACTGGATGCAGACCAAGGAAGGGGGGAATGTTGAGCTCAAAAGCATTGTCACCCACTGCCTTGGTGATGGTGTAAGGCCCATAACGGAGTGGGAGAAGCTTTCGATGTGGCCCTGTAAGGTGTTCTTTCTGCAAATGCAACCAAAATTTGTCGCCCACCTGAAACTTATGTGGCACCCGATGTTCATCATGGCACTTCTTGTACTTGGCATTAGACTTCTGTAGAATATCCTGAGCCTGTTGGCGGATATGCTGGATCCGTTCAATGAACCGGGCGGCTTTGTCAGCTTTTGGGGACGAGTCGGCCGAGGTGGTCGCAAGGGGAAGTGCAACATCCATGGGGCCCAATGGTTGGAATCCCAACACCACCTGAAAGGGGCTATGGCTAGTTGAGCTATGCAAGGCTCGGTTGTAGCTATGTTGGACATAGGGGAGACTCGCATCCCATGTGCGGGGGTGTGTTGAATTGTACATGCGTAGGATATGTACGACCATCCAGTTGACGAACTCCATTTGTCCATCGGTCTGGGGGTGGAAGGCAGTGGATTTGGTGAGCTTGGTATCTAGTAGTGACCAGAGGCTTGACCAGAATGAGTTGAGGAATCGACTGTCATGGTCTGAGATAATGGTCTATGGGATCCCAAAATGTACCCATACTCGTTCAAAGAAGATCTTGGCAGTGGCTTCTGCTGTGATGTTCTTCTTGCAAGCGGGTAGAATTGCCATCTTGGAAAAGTGATCAACAACCACAAAAACATAGTCGTTTCCCCTCTTGGTGGACGGGAGGCCCGACATGTAGTCCATTGAGATGGATTTGCACGGCCTGTCAGGAGTAGGTAGAGGGGTGTATAGGCCCTATTTCTTAGTGGTTGGTTTGGCAATAGCGCAAGCGGTGCAGGACCTGATATACTTGCCGACATCCTATCTAAGTTTCGGCCAGTAGAAATGTTTTTGCAACACTACCACTGTCTTTTCGACGCCAAAGTGTCCTACCACCTGACTGTAGTGAGCTTCCCAAATCAGCTTCACGCGCTCGCTTGATGGAACGTAGAGATGGCCCAGACGACACAACAACCCATTTTGAAGATGGAAATTAGCAACAACTGAGTTGGTGTCCAACATTTGATAGGTGGCGGAGAAGTCAGGGTCTATCTCGTAGAGGTGGGGCCATCCGGAGGTCTCATGGCCGTAAGAGTCTAGCACCATGGTAAGTGCCGGGACTGGAGGTCGACTGAGGCAGTCAGCAACTCGGTTAGTACTCCCTGTTTTATATTTGACGTTGAGGTGGAACTGCTGTAAATATGTTGACCACTTCTGATGGCGGTCATTCTGCAACTTTCCTTGGGTCTGCATGAACTGTAGTGGGTTGTGATCAGTGTGGATGAATATCTCCTTCCCAAGAATGTAATGTCTCCACTGGCGATAGGCTTGTACAATGGAGTACATTTCTTTGTCATAGGTAGGGTACTTGTGGACATCATCTGATAGTGTCTCACTATGATATGCCACGGGGTGGCCGTGTTGAGTGAGAACGGCGCCCACAGCATAATCTGAAGCATCTGTCTCGATCTCAAAGGGATGTTGCAGCTTTGGTAATGAGAGTACCGGCAATGAGCACAAACACTTCTTCAAGTCATCGAAGGCTTGTTGTTGGGACAGGCCCCACACAAATTTTTTCTTACCACCACCCCTGCTCACTTGGCTGAGGGCCCATGTGAAATGAGAGAATCCCAGCATAAACTGACGATTGAAATTGGCGAGGCCCAAGAAGCTCCGAAGTTCAGTGAATGTGGTTGGGGCTGGCCAGTCACGGATGACCTGGATCTTGGCTGGATCCACATGCACACCATGTCGATCAACGATGTAGCCTAAGTAATGGACCCTATCCATGCCAAAGGAGCATTTTTCCAAGTTTACATATAGTTTGTGCTTCCGTAGGGTGTGCAGAACCTGCTGAATATGCTGCAAGTGCTCCTCCCAAGTCTTGTTGTAGATGAGGATGTCATCTAGATACACCACTACAAAATTGTTGGTGAAAGGTCATAGGATATCGTCCATCATCCTAATAAAAGTTGCTGGAGCATTTGTCAAACCAAAAGGCATGACCAGCCATTCAAAAAGACCTTGTTTTGACTTGAAGGCAGTCTTCCATACATCTGTCTATTCTATTGGGACCTGGTGGTAGCCAGACCTCAAATCAATCTTACTGAAGTATTTGGCCCTCGTGAGTTGATCAAGGAGGTCGTCAATTCAAGGAATTGGGTACCAGTTACAGACTGTGATTTTATTCAGGGCCCGGTAATCAATGCAGAGTCGTCAGGTCCCATCTTTCTTCTGCACCAGCACGATTGGGCTCCCACAAGGTGAGGAACTGGGATGGATGTGCTCCTTTTGGAGCAATTCTTGGATCTGCCTCTTGATCTCCTCGTTTTCCAATAAAGAGCGGCGATAGACTGGCCCATTGGGTAGCGGTGCGCCTGGGGTCAGATCGATTGGATGCTAGACCTGGCAGTGCAGAGGTACCCCATTCGGAGAGGAGAAGATATCTGAGTATCATTCCACCACCTTATCCACTTGCTTCTGTTGTGTGGATAGATCGGTCATGGAGGCCCGGTATGTGGCTGTGATATTTCTTTCACTCTGAGAGCGAATCACAAAGAAGACAAATTTCCCGGTCTGAGAGATGACCTTCCTGCATTGCTTGGCAGAGATCAAGGAAATAGCACTAGGAGGAACTACCTCGGGTATCCTGTACAATTTCTTGTTCAAAGAAATAATAACACTACAAGGCCTAGACTCATATACAACATGACATTTCCATAAATAAGGTTGGCCCAAAAGAACATCTAAAACTTCGAGAGGAGCAACATCACACAATACCTCGTCCTTGAATGGCTTGATGTCGTATGGCAGTCGACACTATTGGCTAACGCGGAGATTGTTTCCTTTGCAGAGCCATCCAATGGTGTAGGGTTGTTGGTGCGATGTTGTCGGCAAGGCCAGGCACTTGACGACCTCTACTGATATGAGATTCTTTTGGCTACCGCTATCAATGATGAAGTGCAGTGGGTGCCTTTTACCCACATTTGTGAATGGAAGAGGCATTCTCCTTCTTTTGGCTCGTCTAGTTCATCAGGCTGGAGCTTGGTGGTAGCAATGGTGGCACTGGATTCTGCGTCAATAATCCGTCTTCCCCTTTCTAGTTCAGACTCAGAGTCAGAACCCACATCTGATTCAGATGCTTTCACTTCGGCCACCAGCGACTGCTTTGAGCGGCAATCAACAATGTTATGCCAAGGGCTCTTATGGAAGTTGCACCACTTCCCGGTATCTTTCTTTGTTTTTCTGGTGTCCTTCTTTGCTTGTGGCTTGGACTGGTTTTCCTGATACTATCCATCTTTGCTCTGTCCTTTATTCTATGGGTTGGGGCCGCCCTTTCCTGTCTTTTGCTGTGAAGGGTTCCTAGGCCCAAATTGCCACGTCCTTTGTTTGAGATTCTGCCCGATTTTGACGACATATCAGTAGGCCGCGCCCAAGGAAGAGATGTCCAGAAATTCCATTTCGGTCTGGATGTATCTATGCAAACCACCGCGATACTTGAGCACCAGATGTCGCTCTGAATCTTTGATACCCAGCTTGGTGCGCAAGGTATGGAAGATATTTATGAACTCTGGCATTGCTTGGTCTCTTTCTTGTTGCAGTGTGGTCCATTTGGTATACAAGTCATCATAACTTCCAACAGGGAAGTATTGTTCCTTAATAGCATCCCTAAAGGATTCCCAGGTGGTCATGACTAAAAATAATGAGGCTTCTTTTGTGTCATTTTGCTCGCAGAATGTTTCCCACCAATCTTTGACATGGGGAACGGCTTTGAGGAGCGCAAAAGTAATCTTTTCTTTATTCGAAAAGTTATGGACAGAAAAATACCCTTCTAGTAGATTCAACCACTTATCTACAGAATCTGTGTCTATCTATCTTTCAAATATAGGAATATCGAAGTTGATTTGTACCTTGAAGGGAGCGGTGCCTCCGCTCGAGGAAGATGCGTTGCTTGTTGGTAGTTGCCGAAGGATTTGCGCGAAATTATCCATCATCTCGTTCCTCTGCTGCGTGAGGGATTCCTCAAGCAACATTTTGATAGGATCTCCTGTGCTATCATCTTTCTTTTCTCCTGCCATGGGAGGTCGCTTGGGCATGCGAGAACTTTTGTCCTCAAGAGAAACAAGCTCGAGACCCAATTCTTTGTACCCTGACCTCGTTGGGGACATGCATTAAGATGACAAGGAGCAGACTGCTCTGATACCACTGATCCGGATTTTATGAGCAGAACGAAATGAATACAGATTATTATCAGATGCTTAACACAAAATAACAGAGGTACAATAAAACTGGTTTTCTATTCAATAAGGAAATAAGCTAGAACTGTAAAATGCAGCAGAAAACAAGCTTGCTAGAATGGTGGCGGCTTATCTCTGAGAAGAGATGTGACGGCTGCGCTCATTTCGCAAGATGGTTAAAATGAGGCTCTCAAGGCCTTTTACAATAAACAAGAATGTCAAAAACCCTACACATCCAAAAACCTAACCCTAGGAGATGAAGCGCCAAAAATCATGTGGGCCCCGTTTGGGTAAGTTAGTACATCAACTTCCCGGGGTCGTAACTTTTGCATACGATCTCCGTTTGGGGCGCTCGGTAGCCCATTGGAAAGGTCTATCCGAGATTTGCAACTTTTGATTAGGGCCAAATGCATGCCGAGGGCAGCCATTTGGCCCCCCAAATTGCCAAAAAAGGTCATTTAGGGCCTCAAAATGGCCCCGGAAGTTCAGGACCCGAAAAACTGCTAAAAATAGTACAATACCAAAATTGCCATAAAACTCTTTTGAGCCAGTTGGAAAGGTGGGTGGCCACCAATATCCACCTGGATCAGTGTTCCTGAAACCTGCATCCCGCAAACTGTGGATTCTGGGATGCGGGAAAGTTATTTTAACTTTAAATGTTGTTTTCGTTTCTGAAAACCCGCAACCCGCAATTTTGCGTTGCGGATTTCAGAAACTCTTTTATCCATTGTTTTGCAATTTGCAAACCCGCAACCCGCAACCCGCAATTGCGGATTCCAAGAATTTGGAATAAAATTTGAAAATAAAACTCGTCACCCGATCCCGCATACTGCAGGGGGTAATCTCAGCTGTTTGTTTCCTTCAATCGTACGGTCCAGATTTGGTCCGCTAAAAAATCGATAAATATAAGAGTTTTTCCATTTTTTCTTTATCATTTTTACTATCTGGAATTCACTCTGCTACATGGATTTTACTGTCGATTTCTTACCAAGGGTCATTCTCATGGATTTTCAGTTATTTCAGGTTGTGTTTTGTCCTTTTTGCATTTGTTGTTTACGATTTTCCTATTTATGGTTTAGTTTTTTATTTTGTTTTATTTATTTATCTGAATTTCCAAGCTTTTGCAAGATGTCATGGAACACTCGGTCAAAGACAGTCCACAGGGATTTTACTTACCAAAGACCCCAATTTCGGTATCTTCTCAGATACCAGTGAGAGGGTTACTAAAACTTATCAAATGGACTAGGCCAAAATCTATTCAACTTTTGATAATGATGACCTTTCCAACATTAAGGAAGACTGACCTGCATATGATAAGATTAGGGCTTCTCAAATCCATTCCATTGCTGCCTGGCCCACTATCCTACCTTACACAGACCCGGTTAAATGGATAGTGGAAAATGCTAACCCTAAAGACCAGTCATTTAATGACTGTACGGGGTCACAATTGACAACCTTCCGCCCTGAAGTCTTTATCGGATATTTTTCTGTTAAGCCGGATGTACAAACCCTTAGCCCTGAATTCATACAATACTCTAAAACTAGGTACAATTTTGACGAGCTGATGAAATCATGGATGATCAAACCTAACAGCTTTGTGCCTAAAGCTAATAACCTTTACCCGATTTCTTGGTTTAAGGAGCCTTACTCTTTACTGGCATCCATGCTTTGTAGGCTCTTTGGCCTTCCAAATTGTCTAGTCTTCAAAGATGAATGGGCTCCAATAGCTCATCATGTCTTAACAACCGGTGAATCCTTCCCGTGGGCGTCTATCCTATCATCATAACTTAAAACAACTATCCAAGGCTATCAAAAGGCACCTTCCCTGAGAAAGCCACACTTCTTCTTGTCTACCTTCATTATTGATGTATTTTACTCTGAGTTTCAATATCCTAACTTGGGATGGAATTGGACCCCTTCAGATCCACCAGTTCATATCTACCATTCAGCACTATGGGAAACCAATTTTGTGCCATTACTTTATGACATTTGTGACCATTTCATGGGCACCATTTATTTCAAGATATTCAAGGAAGAGGCACCTACCTTTTCAGCTGATGCCATGTATTTCATCAATGCAATTGGTGATTGGTATGTCTATGAGTCTTATTCATATATCAGAGTCTCAGGAAGTGACACTATTCATCTTTTTCCCAGAATAGTTCCTAATAGATTGGTCATTCAAGAATTTTCTTATCAGACTGTTGCTAATGGTGTTTACAGAAAAATCACTAGTCCCAAGAAGAAAGGTTAGCCTAAATTTTCTTTGAACCTTGGGCCATTAGTCATCCCAACCTCAAATTGCGCTGCAGTGCTTGGTGACCAGCTGGCTCCTTTAAAGTTAGGTTTTGCTCCCAAAAGGAAACATGATCCTAATAAATTCCTTGATGCATACTTTAAACAATATCATATGAAGATGGACTATGACCATGAAGAAATCCAAGATGATTCTATCTACCAAGGAGTGAAAACATTTTCTGAGGTTCTAGCCAGGGCCAAGAGCATAGATGAGCAGCATCAAATTATGCAATATCCGAAATAAATTAAAGCCAAATTTTTGAGCTATAGAACAATGAAATTAACCCTGATTCAGCAAGTCAGAAGAGATAGAAAAGAAAAGGAGGACCAGCAAGCCAATGCTCCTCTAATGCTTACTTATCCAAATGGGGATAAAGGGAAGGATCCTATGGAGGATAGCCCCCAGGTAAAGACTACTGAACAGGTCAAAGTTTTGTTGGAGACTTCTCATCAGGTGAAGCAGAAGTTATCATAGATATCTTCAGTATTGAATACCCAAACTATTGAACCTCCTAAACTTATTGAGGATGTTCAAGTGACAGTTGCAGCTACAAAGGTATCTAATGATCTAATAGCATCTGAGACCAACCCAGCCAAGAGATAGAAGATCTCAATCCCTACATCACAGGTTCCCATTCTTAATATCATTGATAGTGATGTTGATGATGAAGCACATAATCCAGTATCAGTGGCTAAGCAAGTGACTGCAGAAGTGATTGCAGAAATCACTGCAGAAGTGACTGAAGGAGTGATTGAAAATTCACAAGCAGTCACAGATTTGTTAAACACTATTGAGATGGATCAATCTTTTTTTGATCAACAGGTATTGGAAGTTACTACTGCGCCTGATGTCCCAACTTCATCTCTTTTACTTTCATCAATTCAGGACCTTTCTGTTTTATCCCCAGCGGTAATGCCACCATTTTCCATATCACAACTCTTTCACACTTTGACTTCTAGAGCCACTCCATTTTCAGACAACTCAGCATCGTTTTCCATTCCCTCATCCATTATTGCAGAGATCCATTCTTTGTATGTCCCTCGGCAATTACCCATGTCTTCTTTGTCATCACCCACTCTGGATGAGCCACCATCAATTCCCCCTCCATAATCACCTGCTACTGATTATCATGTTCCACTTTCTAAAGCCTTCACTTCAATCCCTTCTCTAGCCAATGTTCCATTAGTTCCTCAGATTGCCCCTACCCCCCTGAATACTCCTCAAGTTACCATTCCTATTCCTAGTCCCACTGTCACTCAAACACCTTCATTGATTTCAACATAGAATGTCATCTCAATTTCTTCGGAAATAATATATGATGATGATGTGGTAGTCCCTCTTGGACATTATTTCTATAGTAAGGAAAATAAAGCAGTGGTAAAGAGGGGTAAGAAGATGAGTAGGGATCAAGGTGGATTAGGGGTATCTGTGCCTAATCAAATAATATGGGCTCAACAAACAAATGACCCCCAGATAGGAGCAATTGAGACAACCACAGCCTTAGGATCATTTGTTGGTGCAAATCTTGATTCAATCCGGATATTGAATAGGGAGTTGATGAGAAGAGGGAAGAATTGGAAAAACTTGAAGAAGAGTTAGTAAAGCCCAAGGAAGAACATGAGATTTATGTTGTTGATCTTAGGAGGTTATGGGGAGATAGGCTGGAGGATTTGGAGCGAAGCAATAGCTCTCTTCATGCTAAAATTCGTAATATACAAGTTGAGAATTCTGCCAACACACAAAAGATAGCCTTACTGGAAAAGCAATGAGAGGATACAACTGCAAGTGCAGACTCTTCATGTTTCCTTAAGTTTTCACCCTAGGAATTCAAGGATTTGGCCCTTCAGGTCAATGAAGAGCATCATAAACTACTGGAGAAGCTATTTTGTACCCTAGATGAAATGAGGGAAACTCATATGACTTTTGGTAAGATGTATGGTGTCCTTGAAGAATAGAAAGTCAAAAGGTTGTAGGCTTCTCAGACAAATCAAAGCATTGTTAGGTGGAAGGGATATATCAAGAACATACCAGAAGACATTCCCATTGTTAGCAATTTCTAATTCAAGAAAATCAGAGTTGCTTTGAACATTTGGCTTGATCTCAATGAGTCAGTTGAAGACATTCCTAAGAAAGCACAGGCTATGTGTAGCAGGCGATGATATGCAGCAGATAACATCATGGAAGCTCTATAGTTTCCAGATTTGGAGCTTATTGAAGATGCTTGCCCGCCTAAGTTGTGGTTGAGCAAGTCGAACGCAGGTGTGACGAGGCCAAGGAGAAAATTCAGCGCCTTGAGGAGGTCAAGATTGATGATGTGGATCAATTAATTAGGAAACCGAGCACTATGGAAGGAAAAATCCATATCTTCATCTGTGTTTGGCATATGTTAGCTAAGAATGAGATGGAAACATTCATATGTAATGCTCAGTTGGGGTTTGAGTCAACTAACTATCTGAATGTGGATTAGTTGTTAGAAATTTGGGACAAATGGCAAGTTTTTCTAGGCCATTAGTTTAGTTTGATTTTGTAATCCCGGTTTGTGGGAAATTTACTCTTTGTATTATTTTGTAAACTCTTATTTAAAGAGGTGATCCCTCGTGGTAAAGAGGTTGGAATTTGGAGGAGAAAATCTGCAGGAGAGACTGGAGATTCCATGTTTTGATGCAAGGCTTGTAATTTCTTACAAACTTACATTAATACTGTAAAGTTATTTTCATATCTACTTTTGTCTATTGATCAAATTTCTTTGATGAATGTTGATTGTAACTCCAGATTGCTTAACTAATGCTGTTTAAATATTTTTGTAATTTATTAAGCATAGTGATCTATAGTTTTGGTTTATCTTTGCTAATGATATGTGTGTTTATGAAGTTTTAAAAGAGTTTATTCAATTAGAGCTTTTATCGATTTCTGCAAATGGTTTTTACAGTAAGATATAATTGATGTTAATTTTTCAATTAACAAATCAGTTACAGGTTGAATCTTGAATGCATTAAATCCTTAATTTATTGTTAGTTAATTTTAATTGATTAATGGTAATTTGAGCATATAAGTGATAGATCTGTTAACATTTATGTTAAGTGGATTAAAGATACTTGTCTATTTTCATATCAAGCTGACTTGCACATAAACAAAACACCTTCTTAGAATAGACCTAACCTAGTTTCGATTATTTTAAGTATAATTGTGTTTATAGACCTTTTTATACTTTGTTTTCTTTATTGGAAAACTGATCCCTTGGATCAAAACTCATCAACAAATAGAGTGCCAGCAGAGGCCGAATATCTGTGGGAGATTACTATTCCAAACAGGATGGAGAAAGAATTGTCCTTGCCTAGGACCTTTTGGAGCCTTTTAGTCTGGGTTTTCCTCCTCTGTTGTGAGCCTTGGAACCCATTCCAACATTTTACACACCTTGCACATCCAAGGCCTCAACAGAGCCAACTTTAATTTTTATATCATATCAAATATACTAAGGATATTTTTCCTATGATGTGATCACATTGTTCTACTATCATTCCAAGTGGTCATATGCTAAAGTAATTCACTCTAGAGGTGGTCAGTCTCTAGAGAATACTTAATAGCTCAACCATGGTTATTAGTACATCATAGGGCCATTCTTGCTTCTACATGCAAATTATTACCTCAACACATGAGGATCTGTCTTGACACACAAGACATTAGCCTTGACAAGCAAGACTGTACAACATCATCACTTTGATATACAAAGCAATTACCTCAACACATGAGGCTTAACATTTACACATAAGGCTTAGTTATTCTTGAGTCGAACTCAATACTATACTCCAAGTTATAATATCCCGAATTTTGATAGACTATATTGATGTTATATATTGGGCTTAAAGCCCCAACACATATGATTTATTTTGATATACTGGGCGTAAGCTCCAATGCACATGTTTTTACTTTATTATATGATGGGCGTAAGACCCCAATGCATATGACGTATTTTGTTACAGATATACATATTTGGTAATGGACCCTAACAGATGTAGGTTATTGATATATACTGGGCATAAAGCCCCAATGTATTTGATTGATGTTTTATTATGAGATTGGGTACAAAACCCTAATATAATGAGATGGTCTTTGTTACATACTGTGCATAGTTATGATATGCATGATTGATTTGTATATGTGTTGAGCTTGGACTCTGGAGCACATGGATGACCTATGTGCTGGACATAAGCCCTGATGTACATAGAGGATTTTATTATATAATGGGTGTAAGCCCTGATGTACATAGAGTGTTGGGCATAAGCCCCGATGTACATAGAGGATTTTTTTATGTACTGGGCATAAGCCCTGATGTACATAGAGGATTTTTTTATGTACTGGGCATAAGCCCCGATGTACATAGAGTGTTGGGAATAAGCCTTGGAGCACTCCAAGCTTGATAATAAACACATCATCCGAAGCCATTTGTATATTCTAGATGTGCTTCACAACCGCATTCTAGTAGTAGTGTTGAGCAGGATGCTCTGGAATTGTACTAGCGTAATGCCCATGTGAGAGTGTTGAGCCAAAGCTCTTAAGAGCTCTCGCGATAACTTGATCTTAAAAGTGTTGAGTCGAGAAGACTCTGAATAGCACTACTATTCATCACAATTATTTAATTGGTTAAATGAAGCATTTCTATCTCTCATCAAGGACTACGGGAACTACCATGTTAAACGAGGGAATCCAACATGCAAAAGGGACCTAGAGTCACCTAACCTAGCCAACTATCCAAACTTACCAAAAGACCTTGTCCAAAGAATTGGACCTTGTATTAAATAATTATCAAAGAGTTATTATGCTATTTAAGTCAAAGATTTATTATGATATTTAATTATTGAATAATCAGATTGGTTATTTATAAAAGATAACTCACTTATGTGTAAATAGTATGCATAAAATTTATGCATAGGATATTTCTTTATATTATTATTATAATTAAAGAAAAAAATTGTGATCTAAAGATACATCTAGTTGTAACAAAGTAAAAGTCCTAGATAAACTAGGAGTGAGTAATTAGTTAAAACATCTTTTACAAATATTATAATTCAAAATTAAATTAAAAACTGAAGTTAGTATTAGAAATATTATTATTTACTCAACAGCTATATTCCAAAAGCTCACCTATTTAAAGAGGGACAGTTCGCAAAGGAAGGGCATCCTTTTCTTTATATCATTATCTTATGGTAAGAGGAGAGAAGCTCTCCAAGATCTCATTATCATTAGCAGTATGCCTTAGGTCCTCTATTGTCCTATTGCATGTTGGAACCAGCTCGGGGGGATCCATTAGTGAACCAGGAACGGTTCAGGGTCAAGGTTGGGAGGAACATGGTAGTCCCAAACTCATTCGTTTCAAGTATTTATATAGGTCATCTAGATCAATACATAATTATTTTCAGTAACTAGTGCTGGAAGGTCTGTAGGTCTGTACCAACAGAAGGACCAAGCTGCAACTGTCCATGTATGAGATACTCTTATGCTCTTTTCAATTTATTATGAGGCTTCTAAACATAGAAATTTAATTCTATCAATTCTTTTTATATTAAATCTAGTACCAGTAGTTAATGAGAGCAAGGGCCTATGGCATTGTCTCTTGGGTTAATCTCCCTATTTCACAAGTTAAAATTATGGTGTAAATATCTCAAACCCTAGCTAAAACTAAAATAGTACAGGACCTCATAAACAAAATTAAATTGAATATGTTTTCAGCAGAATCATCCCCTAAAAGGAGATCGATTCACTTGATGTAGTTCCAAGATTATAATCTTAACTTTTCCATTCAAGCTAGAGTCAATTCACATGTTGCATCAGAACATTTCATTTAAAAACTCTGACAAGTTTCATAGAGTTTATTTCTTTGTTTTCCTTTACATTAACTAGAACATATAAAAAAAAAACGCAGCATGTAAAATATTAATCCATAAAGCTAAAAGGAAACATCAACTATAAAGGATTTATCGACACAACCTTTTTCTGAAAGTCGTCTTACTCAGGCCAAGACAATTAGGACTCTTTCAACATTAAATTTATTAATACTAAAACGAAGTTCTAGGATTGAATTTTCTCTGCCCTTCATTTCATTAAAAGCTACATTTTAATTTCACAGATCACACTACAATGTAGGTCGACCCTTCCTCAACTTTAAAACTGTAAACGGAAGACTTGAAAACGAAACTGTGTTTTTAACGTTAAAGCCCTGCCCTAAAATCCACATAAAGATTAAATAAAACAAGATTTCTATTCAGTCCAGTCAACACATTATATTCTACGACTTTTCCCTTGATAGTTGTAGCCACCCAAAAAAAACGTAACAGAGGTAGAATTTCACCCAAACCTTGTATCCATTTCAACACCCCAAATACCATCTCAATAATCGTAAAATCTTAAACACGAATTATTGGTTTTTCACCTCACGTAGGAATAATTTGAGAAAGGCATAACAAGTCAGGGTTTGTCCCTTTCTAAATAAATTATTCTCAGCTCAACGAATAAACTAAAATACCAAAGGGTAACTGAAATTGTATTGAAAGAATAAACGCAGATAAGGGCTTCACGCCCAGATTACATTTTAAATGAACTCATAAACCTAGGTTGAATATAAAGGATTATTTTAAATATTATTTAGCCATAAGCATCGAAAACACATACAGAGATTTACAAAAACCCAAATGCTGCTAGATTCAGTATTAAAAAACATACAGAGCCAAAATAAAATACTAAAAAAAAATTATTACATCTACGAACCATGACAGAGATTCAGATAAGAAGAGCTTCCTTCATTTAAAACATTTCTTTCAAGTGCCAAAATCACAACCATCATTTACAAGAGCCAAGTTAGGGCTTCCTCCCATCAAAACGCCATACATGTTAAACATAAAGTCAATTACAACTTTCACATTACAGAGCATGCCTTAAAAACTTAGGCCACAATTTTCTCCCCACTCAAACTCAGCATCACAAGAAATTTCGAAACGAGTCATTCACCCCCATCCATTGAGAAAACATTCTTTACAGGAAAAAAATATGCTTGAGAGGAGAAGTTGGACACAAGGGACTGGGATTACCATGACCTCCATAGCTGAGAAATACCCCCCCTTACGCCATGACCCAAGCTCCTAGCAACATATACCTTGTCGCCACGAAAATTCCAAACCCTAATACCATTTTCAGCAAAAGAAAACGAAGGAGAAATGAATTTAGTAAAATGAAGAAGAGTCTTAGAGTTTACCCCTTAAAGAAGAATCTCGTTTTCACTCTGTGAGAGTAGGCCCAGGTTAGAGCACCATGCCCATGGCCAAAGCTACCCTCATGGCTTCATCTCATGGCTGAAAGAGTACCAAAAACCCTACCATCGATTTTCGCAAACCAGAGCTCTCCAAACCCCAACTCCAAATAATGAGAATGAAGCTCAAATGAAAGCCTACCTAGCTTCTTGAGACCCTAATGCAATCTAGATAGATAACATTCATTAACGCAGGAGCATTAAAGGCCATCCAAAACCCACTTCTCTATAGCTAAGGCTGTCACTCGTATGGAGTCGAATTCTTTGAGTCAATTGGCATGTATCCACTTTTGATTTAGTTTGACCTTTAGCACTTTAGTAATATTTTTGCATTTCGATCCTAGACCTTTTACCAACCCTTCTTTTCATAACTAACACTTTTACATAGCTCTAAATCTTAAAATAAAACCTACATAAACAAAGGTAGGAGTAGCCATTAGCATAATGCTAAGTAATCCCAGTCATGCCACCAGTTTCCCCAACACAAGCTTCCTTAAAAAACACCCATAAGAAATATACCAGACTTTAAAAGACAAATAGGTATCTGGATAGGCTATTCATACTAACTGAAATATAATTGCAGAGTTCATTTATACATCATTGTATTCCATTGCTTCCATAAAACTACAAAGTAGCAAATAAACTACATCCAATTCATTTAAACAGTGAATCATAAATAGTTTCACAAACCATGAAATATCATTTTGTCAATGAGTCTTATATTTAAAGTCCAGTGCTGAAGTTAGTTTGATAAAATATTTACCGAATAGACGATGTCAGCCGTAAGTGAATTTTTTTTAAATTTTTACAGTTTAGGGAAATTACAAGCGGTATTGGAGCCCAACTACAATACTAAGTGACCTATTGGGCTCATTACAGAAAACATCCGCTATAGATACATATATTTCGAAACATGTACTTATAAATTTCTTTATATAAACTAATAGATTGGCGCCCTTACAAATTGATGACACATTGCAAGTACCAATACATCCTGAATGATGGATACAGAAAAAGACAGCAGCATATATGGGAACTTAAATTCCCCACCATGAGAGCAAGAGATAGTGGTGGAATTAAACTCTGATTTAATGAAATCAATACAGTAGTTACAAAATGAGTTGCAGAGTTTCAGAGATGATAATATGCAGGAAAGACGAGAACAATAAGCCATAAATGAAGCTCTACTTCATAGCTTAAGAGGGGCAAGGTCCCATGGACAGTCCAATCACTAAGCCAACAAATCCAAAGAGAATAACGGTCACACAAATAGATCCATCATTCCTAAACAAGATGAGTGTGAGGAACACATACCTGAGTACATGGAAGAGGACTGTAAAAGCTCTTCCAATGAGGATGGTTCACCTTCCCCTTGCAATAAAAGGAGGAAGAGTGATGACAGTTTGTAAGGAGAGTTTCGGAAAATAAAAGCCCCAACTTATGATGGAAAGATAAACACTGGGGAGAAGGCTGAGGAGTGGTTGTTAGGAATGAACAAGTATTTTAAAGTCCACAACTATTCCAGTGAAATGCAAGCACGGCTGGCCATTTACAACCTAAATGGAAAAGTAACTAGATGGTGGAGAGACTTGAAACATACAAAAGGGCATGAAGTAAGAGACATAATATGGAATGCTTTCAGCAAGCTGTTTTCATACAAATACATGTCTGAAAGATTCTTTGACAAAAAGATCAAAGAATTTCATGAACTAAAAATGGGCTCCCTAACTATGGAAGCATTCATCAACAGATTTATGGATCTACTACATTATGTTCCTTATCTAAAGGATGAAAAAGTCAAGATACAACAATTCTTGGGATGCCTACCTCCCAATTTTCGAGAGAAGATTAAGTTTGACATGCCTAAAACATTATACGTGAATTTACACAAAGCTAGACTCTGTTATGAACACAGACATCCAAGGAATGATAACATAAATAGAAACAGAGATAGGTTCAGAACCTTTTCAGAAAATGAAAGACCTGGTTTTATCTCACCACCTTACCGGAAACAAAACAATAGTTTCTCACCTAACAGAGATTTCAACCGACCTCATGCATGGCCAAATGTGCCCACACGGCATGCCAATAGACCAGCTTTTAGCAAAGGAGAAAAATTTGCCCCACCAATAGTCACTTGTTGGAAATGCCAAGAACCCCACTACTTCAGAGATTGTCCCAACAAGATGGATGGAGTCTTGCACAACATACAAGAAAACCCAACAGTAGGGGGCATGGCAATAACACCAAGAATTTATGCCACACTTGATGGCCAACAAGCAGATCACCAGGCCACTATGGTCGAGATTGAGGGTAAGATCTCAAATATAGCTATTTCAATTTTGATAGATCCCGGTGCATGCAGAAGCTATATCTCCCCTAAGATAGTCAATACTTGTAAGTTAAACCGAGAGAGTCACGAGAAACCATGGATGGTACAACCAACCACCAGAACCAAACGGAAAGTCTCCGAACTAGTTAAGGTTTGTGAGATAGATTTGAATGGGTTTCCAACTAGGGTGGATTTAGATATCCTACCACTAGGGTCATATGACATACTTATAGGCATGGATTGGTTGGAAGAACATAATGCCCTACTTGACTTCTTGAACAAGTCAAATTTATGCATGGATAACCAAGGGAATCAAAGAAAGATTCAGGGTACACCTAAGAAAGTTTCCATCAGGAAAATATCTGCCTTGCAAGCAAAGAAGTGCGTAAGGAAGGGTTGCAAAATCTTTGCAGTTAAAATAAAAACAGTAGAGGCCGATAGGGAACAGAAGATCAAATACTTCCTAGTCCTTGTAGAATTCAAGGACGTATTTCCTAAGGAAATTCCAAGGCTACCGCCCAAACGAGACTTAGAATTTTCTATAGAATTGACACCCAGGTCAATACCAGTTTCTAAAGCCCCTTACCGCATGATCCCACCAGAATTGGTGGAACTCAAGCTTCTGTTACAAGAGTTGATTGAGAAAGGATACATCTGACCAAGTGTGTCTCCTTGGGGAGCACCGATACTCTTTGTGAAGAAGAAGGATAGAGCGATGCAGATGTGCATCGATTATCGCCAACTCAACAAGTTGACCATCAAGAACCATTACCCACTCCCTAGAATTGATGACTTGTTTGACCAAGTCGGAGGAGCGAAGATCTTCTCAAAGATCGACCTACGATCTGGATATCACCAAGTAAGAATCTATGATGACGACATTAGTAAGACCCCCTTTTGAACCCGATACAGTCATTACGCATTTGTGGCAATTCCTTTCAGACTGACGAATGCACCCGCAAATTTTATGTGCATGATGAACAACATCTTTAGTAAATACCTAGACAAGTTTGTTCTGGCCTTCATTGATGACATTTTGATCTAATCCAAAAGTGAAGAAGAACATGAAGAACATCTTCGGATAGTATTGAGAGTACTACGAGAACACCAACTCTACGCTAAGTTTAGTAAGTGTGATTTATACAAACCACAGATACAATACCTAGGTCACATCATTTATGAGAAGGGGATAGCAGTCGACCCTGAAAAGATTAAAGGCATAGAGGAATGGCTTACACCTACTTGTGTGACCAACATAACATCATTCTTAGGGTTATCCGGTTACTACTGGAAGTTCATTGAGAACTTCTTGCGGATTACTTTCCCTATGAATACCTTATAGAAGAAGACAAACAAGTTTATTTGGACGACCAAGTGCAAGGAAAGTTTTCAAAAGTTAAAGCAACTTTTGACTAGTGCACCCATCTTACGGATTACTGACCCCGATGAGGACTTTGTGATTTTCACATATGCAAGCAAGGAAGGGATCGGTGGATTCCTTATGTAAAACAACTTCGTTATCTGCTATGAGTCAAGGAAGTTGAAGGAACACGAACAAAACTACCCCACGCACTATCTTGAACTAGCCGCCATTATCCACGCCTTGAAGATCTAGAGGCATTTATTGACCAAATCACGACCTCACAGTCGACACGGGTTCACCAACTGTCAACACATACCGTAGTCTCCCTGGGCACCAGCCCGAGCAAGTTTGAGCCCACCCAGCAACACTCGCAGAGTGGATGAGGTCTCACCCGAGGCGTCCAGGAAGAGCAGAAGGAACCATGTTTCCGCCGAGGGAGGAGGAAAGTTGCGGCAATATGATACCAATAGCAATTCTAAATATTCATCATGAAGTTATAGCACATCACTTTAATCGTAGCATTTAACATTACAGTAAACAGATATCTATAACATATTAATGCGGCATTCACATCATAGCGACATAAATGGATAATTGCATTAAGACAAGACAATAAAATAAGTATCGAGCAACATTACACACAGATTGCACCAATTCATCATCCTTATATTACTGTGGTAACCAAAAGCAGTACATAAATCTCTGTGCAATTCCCTGCATTGTCAATCTCCGCATACAGCTCTATCTCTATCTTCTATCCGTCAACTCCTTTTCTAACACTTACAATTCTCATCTATTTATAGGCTTCCACCAATTACAATACTTGTCCACTTTCCTAACCGACACTTATGGACAATCGACTAACAGAATTGGTCTAATGACCCAAAAACCCGCATACCACGGTATAATTGACCCGATATTACAAAATACATGACCCAAAACCTGCCAACTGTGATATACTTGACCGAATATTACAAAATACATGGTCCAGGTGACCCAAAACCCACCAACTGCGATATCCTTTGGCACAAAATACTCCTTTCGTGCCTTCATCCAACGTGTCCCAGCGTCAGCAGTACCGCGATCTTTCCTCATCAAACCGCCTGCTAACAGGCCCCCAACACAATCTTGTTGCTCGCCCTCGAGCCACGTCAACTGCATCTGTTCTTGCTGTCTGGATCACGCAATGTTGTCTCCTTCTTTCGGCTGTACAGATCCTCGGCTACCAATTCTGTAAGCCCTACACAAGATTAGGAAACCCCCGACTCGCTGTCAGGCATGTCGTGAACTCATCCTCCAGTCGTATGGAATAGTGCAGACTGAAAAGAAAAGAGGACGAACAATACCAAGGGGTGAGAACGACGGATGACTCTGGCACATCTATTTCACACCAGCACCCGTCTTCTACTGAAGTCAGGGAGCTACCACCCCAACCAGCGTTCTGATAAAAAATAGCACAACTCTTCGAACAACTACTGCATACTGAATCATGCGGGACCAGCCATGGGTCCATCTCACTGTCGACGCATACCGCAATCGCCATGGCACCTTCTTGGGCATACACATGGGAAGTGCACTAACCATATGAAGACGCTCAGGGACACTCGTCATGCGGGCTCGCAGGGCCCCTGGGGTGCTGCCACGGGAAACAAAGTGAAGCATTTCCACAACCTCGGAATTCCTCATAATTCAACTCCCAAATTGGTTAACCAGCATAACCACTCTATGTCGGAACAACTTCTGTATGGTGAACAACCAAATTCCTGGGTTACTTATAGCCGGACCTCCCCAGGTCACGACGGGGGGAATGATGCCCCGGTACCTCTCATATGTGTGGATGAGCGGGTTGACTGTCACAGTGGAGGGGGAAACCATGATGCCAACAAAGCTTCTATGTTCCATCACGTGAAAAACCTCGTTTCTCATCCTGTCCCAGTGTGCCATGTGCAAGACATGCCATCGTCATGTGTGAACCCAGCTGAATCAGTCAGGTGTAATCATGTGTAGATATGGTGGCCAGTAATCACATCATGTCGTCGTACTTTCCCAAAACCGTCGTACAAAATCCGTCATCGAGCCTGAGCGCAATACTGTCATGAGTCTTTGACTATGCTAACCTATTGACATAAGCCTCTTCCGCTTGCACATACCTTCTGCTGTTGGTGCACCATCTGCCACCAAGCAACCTGCAACAATCACCATCATTTTTTTTTATTTTTTTTAATCAATGTGACTTAGACATCGCACTGCTCCAAGCCCATGGGGTAGGGCTTCAACCTATGACCATTTTCCAACTTGGGGAGCATCCCCCCATCGAATCGCTGCAACTGAATTGCTCCTCCTGACGTAATGCTATTGATGTGGTAGGGACCCATCCAATGCATCTGCAACTTGCTTGGATGTTTCATAAACTTACCGTCGTATAGTAACACTAAGTTGCCTTGCTGAAACTGTTTGTTTTTTATGTGGCGATCATGCCATGCCTTCTAGTAGTCCTTCTCAACCCCTTGGTGAAATCCTGCGATAAATCGATCCTCTTCAAGTTCCACCAATTGTGCTAGACGTTCGTCTAATGCTACAACATCATCCATCCTCATAACAGCCACAATTCGTAGACTTGGAACAATGTACTCCATAGGAATAATTACTTCCTTCCCATAGACCAGCTTGAAAGGTGTCTGATCAGTCAACCTTTTACATGTAGTGCGATAGGCCCATAACACCGTTGGAACGTTCAAATCCCAGTCGTCATGGTTTGCATTACACACCTTTGTCAATGCATGCTCCAATACCTTGTTAAACGCCTCCACTGTTCCATTCGCCTGTGGGTGATAGGGTGTACTCTTCTTATGCTGTCTCGGCAATTCATCAGTCAAGGCGCTGATAATGCGATTCAGAAAGTGGCTACCTTGATCATTCAGTAATATCTTGGGGCAGCCGAACTGAGTGATAATGTGGTCAAACAAAAATCTAACAGCTGTTACAGCGGAGCAGTCAACTATAGGTGCTGCCTCAGCCCACCGGGTCAAGTATTCTGTCATTGTGATAGTATACCATGCACCTGTATGTCTCCCTGGAGGATGGATCAGTCCTACAAAATGCATAGCCCATTTTTCAAATGGTTGCAATGTTACTTTTGTTAGCAGGAGCATCTCATCACGTCTAGATGGCCTGCCAGTTTGTTGACAAACATCACAAGACCGCGCATAGTCTGTCGCATCATTTTGTAATGTGGGCCACCAAAGCCCTGCACGCAGTACTTTTCAGGCAGTCACCCAGTCACCATAATGTCCTCCTACTACTCCACCATGTGCCTCAACCAATATCTGCGCTTGCTCATGCGGAAAGACACATCTGCGCAATATCTCATCGGCACCCAATTTATACAACTCTCCCACGATCAGTTGAAAGTCAACAACCTTAACGACCAATTGCTTCTTCTGAGTAGTGGTAAAGTCGTCGGGCATGGTGCCGTCACCAAAAACTGAAGGATGTCATCAAAATATTGATCAGCAGCGGCAACGTGAAACAGCTGGCCGTCCGGTAACCCATCTTCGATATTAGTAGGTTCCTCCCCTATATCAATCCGTGACAAATGATCTGGTCTAGCATTCAACCGCCCCGGTTTCACAACGACTTCAAAATCAAACTCTTGAAATAAAAGTAGCCATCAGCAGATCTTCCCCCCCAACACAAGCTTATTGACCAACTATTTTAATGCATAATGATCAGTGAACATTTTAAAGTGGCCACCCAACAAATAATGCCTGAATTTCTGCAGCGCATAAACCATGGCTAGACCTTCGCGTTTTGTGGTAGTGTAGTTGCGTTCTATAGAAGACAGCTTCCGACTGGGAAAAGCAATGGGATGATTAATGTCTCCTTCTCTTGGTTGAGCCAATACAACCCCTAGTGCAACCGATGAAGCATCAACATGGACATGGAATTCCTTACTCCAGTCCAGAAAGACCAAGATTGGGGTCGACGCCATCTTCGCTTTGAGTGTTTCAAAAATCTCCTGACATTCAAGATTCCACTGGAATGTCGCATCCTTCTTTAGCAATTTTTCCATAGGGGAAGTAATCGCAGCATACCCCCTAATGAACTTGCGATAATATCCCGTGTGACCCAAGGTCGTGCGCAACTACTAAATGGTGGTCGGCAGTTGCAACCCCAATATAAGCACAATTTTGGCGGGATGAACCAGCAATCCCTGCTTACACACAATATGACCCGGCAATATCCCAAATGGCACAAAGAAAATACATTTCTTCAAGTTCAGCGATATTTGGTGCTGTCGGCATCGTTCAAGCATTAACCGCAGATTGGCCAAATGATCGCGAATCAACCCATAAATGGTCCAATCATCCATATATACCTACAGAAACTTCTGAATAAAATATTTGAATGCGGCAATGATGACTTGGGAGAATATCACAGGTGCATTCTTCAAACCAAATGGCATGACCGTGTACTGAAAGAAACCCCATTCAGTAACAAAAGTTGTTTTATGACAATCTTCTTTGGCAATGCAAATCTAATAGTAGCCAGAGAATCCATTAGTGAAAGAGTACATCTCCTGGCCACCCACTCCTTCAAGTACTTCGTCAGTAAACAGGGTCGGAAAAGGGTCATGCAAGTAGGCATCGTTCAACTTCCGCAAGTCGACACAAATGCGCACTTCGCCTGTTTTCTTGTCCTACACCACCATAGGACTGATCCATTCTGACTCTTCCATAGGTTCGATAATACCAGCATCCAACATCTGATCAAGTTCCACCTTGACCTTTTCTTTATGTCGTGGATTTAGCCGATAAGGTCGCTGTCGAACTGGCTTAGCATCTGGTTTAAATGGAATCCTCATCTCTCCTGAATCACACAGGATTCCCTTCATTTCATAAAACTTCGTGGGAAACACATCTTGCAATTCATGCAGTAACTCAGTAACCTTACTCATCATCTCATCATCCCAATAATCTCCAACATTGGCAAACTTGGGAGTAGCCTCGGTTCCGACATTCATCTTGCGGATCTGTAATGGTTGACTGAACGGCATACATGGTGTACCAGCTGGGACCACATCACGACTTCCTTCAGATTCAGGAATGTTAACATTCCGGTGATTGTCATTGTCCTCCGAGCCACCACTTATATTAAAACATTCCATGAGAGACTGCATTTGACAAGCAGAGTGCGGATCCACAGGGTAGACTACTGGAACAACCTGAAGTACCACATCGCGGATGAGTTGCAAGGCGTTATGGACATCAGGGTTAGCATCCACAAACATGAACTTATGAGTGAAGTAGATCGTCAATTCCCCCCATGTTGTAAATTCTCGGTGCAACTCAGCTGTGGTGTACCATGAGCACGGAATCTCATCTAAAGTATGGATAAAAGCATGGACCCACTCATCGCGGGGTCACGCACTCCATAACTATTGACATTCCATCACATGATCCTGGGGATTGTTCCGCCCATCATACTTTCCAGCATGATAAACCTCAATGTCTTCAAACCGAACCATCATCAACCTCTGACACTGCGACCGATCAGTAATGAACTTCTTGTGTGTCGCCCACCATCGTGCTGGAGCAGCCTTCAATGCTTCCGCTAATACCAGCAATCGCTGGGGTTCTGAGACCCATTCTTCAAATTCCACCAAAAAGCTAGTGAGGTCAGGCAACCCCTCATAGACAGGCAGTGTGACTGTTTCTGTTGCAACATGACATAAATACTGCGTAATTAATCCACATTTGCAGATAGATACTTCATGCATCCGATTCTGCCAGTGTTCGAAGGCATCATTAGAGTCAGAAGACGCAGAACTCTCGCTGCGCCACTCCAGCTCCCCATAGGCGGTAGGATGAATATAATCTTTAGAAATGTTGAATGCATGATCCCAGGTAGTGAGATGGTCATCTTTTACAAGCTCCATGTAACGGAGTCCCTCAGCCTGATCCAAAGGGGCTATAACTCTGAAATCGTGATTCTCAAAGGTCATCATGTGCTTCTTAAAGTTTATTACAGCTCCACTGTCATTAGCCCATCCAATCCCCAAGAGTGCTGGATAAGAGCTTCCTCCCTCAACCACTTCAATAACATCGAAATCAACATAACTCTTCATGCCCTCAATATCGATCGTGAGCCGCGGAACTCGCCCAATAGGTGTAAACTTTGCATGGTTATCCAATCAGAGCTGCACAGGAGACTAGCTCAATGGGGGACTCCCCATCTTCTCCCACGCCTACTTGGTTAAGATGTTAACATCCGAACCAAGGTCAAGAATCACAGAGTCAACATCATAGTCACCAATCTGAATATTCATTCGCATTTCCTTTCCAGTCTTCAGTCGCTGCAAAGAGTTTACTACCAACTCTTGGCCTCCTTTCGAAAATCACTGCAACCATCCTTCAATCTCAACCAGGGTAGTCGGGTCTCGTGCCAATGACAGAGAGCTTTCAAGGAACTTCTGCAATATCCCTAGTGGTGGTCGATCGGCATATGATGTGGCATCAAAGACAGGTGGCATATCGCAAACAACAACCTTACCGCGATCTTTCTCCAAAGTGTGACGTGCCTCCAGGAACGTCTCCCACTCCACATCAATGTCAAAATTTACCATCTTCTAACTAGCCAAGCGAATGAGTGGTCGCAAACCATCTTCCCCAGTCGTCTTACCTCCACGAGTGACAATAACCTCCGAAGCATCTTGTGGTCGCGGTTCTGTAAAAATAGTCACAATATTGGCACCTTGTGTCTGGTTCTACTACAGGTTCCCTAGTTGATTTACGTTCGGATTAGCATTCGACGGTGGTCGCAGGGGCTGGTTCTGCACTGGTTGCTGCACCAGGTTCTGTATCGATTGCTGTACTAGGTTCTGTAGATGCGAAGTGTTCCCAGCCTGCCATCTTGCAATCAATTGTGGACAATTCTCGACTATATGATCATTACCGGAACAAAACGTACAGTGATTCTCTAGTAGTGGGAAGTCACGCTGATAATGCCCCCATACCACACAATGGTAACATTGAACAAGTCCACGACCACCTTGGCCTCCTCCTCCACAACCAAATCCGCCACCGCTTCCGCCCCTGTATCCTGCCCGGTAGCCACCCTGCTGCTAGTATTGTTGCTGCATTGGTGCTGCTGGAATCCCTGGTCCTTGTGGTGCATACTACGGTTGTTTTACATATTGTGGCTGTGGGGGAGTCATTTGTATCAGAGTGTATTGCACCATGAACTGTTGTGGTTGTTGTTGCGGTGGTGCAAACTGCATCTGCGATTTTGGTAGTGGCTGGGCTACCTACGGCTGCAGTTGTGGTTGTTGCACGACGTGCTGATCATCCTTGGCATAGAATGCATCGCACATCCTCTCGTATAGCAACCCATATGCACGGCAATCCTTTTCATCATGACCCACCAATTTGCAGAATGTGCAATAAATATTTCGTGGGGTTGTCACCATTTTTTGCATATACGGGAAACTATCATGACTGTGCCCAAATACCGAACAAACGCAACAACATGGGATACTGCTGCCATTCAACGGGTTTGGCGCACCTGACACCAAATAATTATGGAAATCCCAACAATTATCCTTCGTATTCCCTTCTCTTCGGCATCGCGTACACCATACTTCATCATGTTATTCCTTGTTTTTCTTCAAATCTTGCAACTGTATAGTCAGGTTAGCAAGATGTGTCTGTATCTACGACATCCTAGCTGCATTATCTCCAATTGGTGATGCCTCCAATCGCATTGCAATCTGTAGAGCTTCACTAGGCGTCGATATGTTTTGTTGCATCAATGGTAGCCGAATGTGGGGAAGCAGTGCCACAATGAACCATTCTTTATGTTGGACAGCGCTCATATTGAAACTAACCTTTTCCATCAGTGTCTTGAATCGCTGGTCGAAATCCCATACCGTCTCATTGGGATACTACTTAATTTCCTTCATTTCAGTAATATATTGAGCCTCCGACTTAGGTCATCTAAATTCAGCAATCAGCCCAACCCGAATCTCATCCAGTGACTTCTCTAGGGCCCCCATAGGGACTAAAACAAAATTCATGAACCAATCTAATGCACGACCTCGCAGAGTCGTGGCTAACTGTCCTTTCTTAGCATTGTCATCAGTAATTTGTTTCATAGTCCAGACCGCTTCACACAAAAACCAATACTGTTCTGGGTTGTCTGTCACACTTTCATAGAACAATGGTAGCTTAGCATCATCACCCGCCATCTTGGGATTCCTTCCTTTTGTCGCTGTGCTACTACTACCAATTAACTTCTACGGTGTTGACGAACTCGGCGGCGTCAAAGTAGTGTTTCTTGATGGCTGAGAGTTAGTGAGCGAAGGGGTGGGTGCATTTGTGCCGCGGTTTGGTCCTGCCTCTATCCTGGGTGTAGCTTGGTTATCCCTGTCAGGACTATGAGGTTGCTTCGTCCCATGTGGTGTTCCTTCACGGTTTTGCGGTTCAATCACAGTAGGACCTTCTCCCGTCTTATGCCTCTTCTCCTGTCGAAACCTCGCTCCTCCTCTCGTAAGACCACTTTCTTCCTTGGCTTCGCTCATAGTCTCCTCATGGTATGCACCCATCTACCCCTTTACCAGTCCATGTACCGTTCCCTAGCAGTCACGGTACCCACAGCCTCCGCCCACCAGGTTGTCTACTGATCAGAGTGCATATTTAATATACCCTTTTCACAGATTAGCATCTTAATCGACAGTTGGAGCGACAACAAAAACCTTCCCCTCCATCCTTGGAAGAATTATCTTTTGGCTTTGCTATAGGATTGCTTCGTATCGACCACAAATTCAATGATATATCCTTCCAAGATGCTATCAAGCCAAACTTCGACAACCGACGATGCCTTATTCTCAACTTCCTACAATTCCTGAATCAATTCCGGGGTCCAAGTCATCGGCTCACCACCCTGGAAGTTCCTCTTTTGGAAGGTCAGCTTTGACAACCATTCATACAAAATGACTAGGAATTCACAAAAAAACCATTCATGCGGATCGTTGTGAATATATCTTCCCACCTAGTGATCTAACGTCAGTCGTGTATTTCGACTTTCTTCTTCAGCAAACTCCTGTAACTTCTGATCGAACCATTTTTGTATCTCCAGCTTCGTCGGGTGCCACAACATGACCTCCTTCTACTCTGCACACGGTCTCGTCAATGGAAGCATTTGTTGACCAAATCATGACCTCACAGTCGACAGGGGTTCACCAACTGTCGACACATACCGCAGTCTCCCTGGGCACCGGCCCGGGCAGGTTGGAGCCCACCCAACAACACCCGCAGAGCAGATGAGGTCTCACCTGAGGCGTCCAGGAAGAGTATATAGAACCATGTTTCTGCCGAGGGAGGAGGCGAGTTGCGGCAGTATGATACCAACAACAATTCTAAATATTCATCATGAAGTTATAGCACATCACTTTAATCGCAGCATTTAACATTATAGTAAACAGATATCTATAACATATTATTGCGGCATTCACATCATAGCGACAGAAATGGATAATTGCATTAAGACAAGACAATAACATAAGTATCGAGCAACATTACACACAGATTGCACCAAATCATCATCCTTATATTACTGTGGCAACCAAAAGTAGTACATAAATCTCTGTGCAATTCCCCTCATTGTTAATCTCCGCATACAGCTCTATCTCTATCTTCTATCCGTCGACTCCTTTTCTAACACTTACAATTCTCATCTATTTATAGGCTTCCGCCAATTACAATACTTGTCCACTTTCCTCACCGACACTTATGGACAATCGACTAACTGACTTGGTCTAATGACCCAAAAACCTGCACGCCGCAGTATAATTGACCCGATATTACAAAATACATGACCCAAAACCCGCCAACTGCGGTATACTTGACTCAATATTACAAAATACATGGTCCAAGTGACCCAAAACCCGCCAACTGCGGTATCCTTTGGCACGAAACACTCCTTTCGCGCCTTCATCCAATGTACTGTAGCGTCAGCAGTACCGTGATCTTTCCTCATCAAACCCCTTGCCAACAGCATTACCTTATGGGAAAGAAGTTCCTACTAAAGACAGACAACATGAGTTTGAAGTACTTGTTTGACCAACCTGACCTAAATGCTAGGAAAGCTAGGTGGCTATCCTTCCTTAGTGAGTACCACTTTGAGCTAAAGCACATAAAGGGAAAGGAGAACAAGATTGTTGATGCCTTAAGTCGACGGGATCATATGTTATATGAGGTGACCGTAAGTCAAATTGATTCATATTTGCACAACAGGATTAGAACGGCATGTAGGAGTGACCGATTCTATGTCAAGATCCTTAAAAACATCCAAGAGGATAGGTTATTCCAACAACAAAAAGAGTATAAAATAGACGAGTGAGGACTTCTATGGTCAAAGGAGAGACTTTATGTTCCAAAATGCGGATACATTAAACCTAACATCCTCACAGAGTTCCATCAGAAACCCTATTTAGGGCATTCGGGATATCAAAAGATGATATCAACAGTAAATAAACACTTCTTTTGGCCTAAGTGGAAAGCCGACATAGCCTTATTCATCGCTAAGTGCCACGAGCGCCAACTGGTTAAAGCAGAACACCAACACCCTTCGGGATTACTACAATCATTACCCATTCTAGAGTGGAAGTGGGAGGTCATTAGTATGGATTTCATCACGAGTTTACCCAAGAGTAAGAGACAGAATGACTCCATCTTTGTAGTAGTAGAAAATTTATCAAAAGCATCACATTTTATACCAGTGAAGTCTACTTACAAAGCAGTTCACATTGCAGACATCTTCCTAAAGGATATTTTCTGATTGCATGGGATACCCAAGGCAATCATTTCCAATCGAGACATGAAGTTCACTAGTAAGTTTTGGAGGGCATTGTTCTCTGGTTTGGAGACACAACTACAGTTCAGTACCATGTACCATCCCCAAACCGATGGACAAACGGAACGGGTGAACCAAATCCTTGAGGATATGCTTAGGATGTATGTTATGAACAACCCCACAAAATGGGAGGATTACCTACACCTTGTAGAGTTTGCTTACAACAATGGATACCAGACCTCTGCCAAGATAAGTCCCTTTGAGGTGCTCTATGGCAGAAAGTGTAGGACACCAGTGACTTGGGATAGTTTGGTAGACAGACTTATGTTGGGTCCCGACTTACTAAAAGACTTGGAGAAACTAGTCACCAAAGTACAACAAAACTTGAAAGAGGCACAATACCTCCAGAAGAGTTATGTGGACAAGAAAAGAAAATACAAAGATTACCAAGTCGGCGAACATGTAATCTTAAAAGTGAAGGAAAAAAGAAGCTCTCTGAGCTTGGGGCGATGTGGGAAACTAGACCCCAGATTTTGTGGACCCTTTGAGATACTAGCCAAGAAAGGGCTAGTAGCATATGAGTTAGCTTTACTAGCTCATGTAAAAGTTCATAATGTTTTTCATGCATCATTATTAAAGAAATGTGTCTATGATACTAAACATGTGATTGATTGGTCCTTATTACAGGTGGAAACCGAAGGGGAATTCATGTTGGAGCCCCTCCACATTCTGGATAAGAGAGAGGTGCAACTTAGAAGATGGACCATCATCTAGTTGAAGGTGCAATGGAGGCACTTCATACTAGAAGAGGCTACTTGGGAAAATAAAGCAATGATGAAAGAGGCTTACCCCGCCTTATTTCATGATTTCATTTCTAGCCCCTAGAACACTGGGACGGTGTTGTTCTAAGCGGGGAGGCATGTAATATCCCCAATTTTAAATGACTATATTGATGTAAGATATTGGGCTTAAATCACCAACACATATGATTTATTTTGATATACTAGGCGTAAGCCCCAATGCACATGTTTTTACTTTTATTATATGATGGGCGTAAGACCCCAATGCACATGACGTATTTTTTTACAGATATACATATTTGGGCATGGATCCTAACAGATGCAGGTTATTTCTATATACTGAGCAGAAATCTGAAATGTATTTGATTGATTTTTTATTGTGAGATTGGGTACAAAACCCTAATATACTGAGACGATCCTTGTTACATATTGTGCAGAGTTACGATATGCATGATTTATTTGTAGATGTGTCGAGTGTGGACTCTGGAGAACATGGATGACCTATGTGCTGGGCATAAGCCTAGATGTACATAGAGGATTTTATTATGTACTGGTAGTAAGCCCCGATGTACATATAGTGTTGGGCATAAGCCCCTGAGCACTCCAAGCTTGATAATAAACATCGGATCCGAGGCCATTTGTATATTCTAGATGTGCTTCACAACCACATTCTAGTACTAGTGTTGAGCAAGATGCTCTGGAATTGCACTAGCGTAACGCCCATGTGAGAGTGTTGAGCCAAAGTTCTAAAGAGCACTCGGGGTTACTTGATCTTAAAAGTTTTGAGTCGATAAGACTCTGAATAGAACTACTATTCATCACAATTATTTAATTGGTTAAATGAATCATTTCTATCTCTCATCAAGGACTACGGGAACTACCATGTTAAACAAGGGAATCCAACATGCAAGAGGGACTTAGAGTCACCTAACCTAGCCCAGTATCCAAACTTACCAAAAGACCTTGTCGAAAGAATTGAACCTTGTATTAAATAATTATCAAAGAGTTATTATGCTATTTAAGTCAAAGAGTTATTATGATATTTAATTATTAAATAATTAGATTGGTTATTTATAAAAGAAAAATCACTGATGTGTAAATAGTATGCATAAAATTTATGCATAGGATATTTCTTTATATTATTATCATACTTAAAGAAGAAGATTGTGATCTAAAGATACATCTAGTTGTAACAAAGTAAAAGTCCTAGATAAACTAGGAGTGAGTAATTAGTTAAAACATCTTTTACAAATATTATAATTCAAAATTAAATTAAAAACTGAAGTTAGTATTAGAAATATTATTATTTACTCAATAGCTATATTCCAAAAGCTCACCTATTTAAAAAGAGACAATTCCCAAAGGAAAGGCATCTTTTTCTTTCTATCATTATCTTATGGTAAGAGGAGAGAATTTCTCCAAGATTTGATTATCATCAGCAGACTATCGTAGGTCCTCTATTGTCCTATTGCATATTGGAAAAATCTTGGGGGGATCCATTAGTGAACGAGGAACGGTTCAGGGTCAAGGTTGGGAGGAATGTGGTAGTCCCAAAGTCATTCAGTTCAAGTATTTATGTAGGTCATCCAGATCAATACATAATTATTTTTGGTAACTAGTGTTTGAAGGTGTGCAGGTCTGTACCAACAGAAGGACCAAGTTTCAACTGTCCAGGTATGAGATACTCTTATGTTCTTTTCAATTTATTATTAGGCTGCTAAACTTAGAAATTTAATTCTTTCAATTATTTTCATATTAAATCTAATAGCAGTAGTTAATGAGAGAAAGGGCCTATGGCATTGGCTCTCCTATGTTAATCTCCCTATTTCACAAGTTAAAATTCTGGTGTAAATATCTCAAACTCTATCTAAAATTAAAATAGTACAGGACCTCATAAATAAATTAAAATTAAAAATGTTTTCATCATAATCATCCTCTAAAAGGAGATCGATTCGCTTGATGTAGTTCCAAGCTTTTAATCTTGATTTTTTCATTCTAGCAAGAGTCAATTTACATGCTGCACCAGAACTTTTCATTTAAAAACTCCGACAAGTTTCATAGAGTCTATTTCTTTGTTTTCCTTTACACTTAACTAGAACATAAAAAAAAAGAAACGCAACATGTAAAATATTAATCCATAAAGGTAAGGAAACATCAACTATAAAGAATTTATCGACACAACCTTTTTCTAATCAGGTAGAGACACTTAGGACTCTTTCAACATTAACTCTATTAATACTAAAATGAAGTTCCAGGATCGAATTTTCTCTGCCCTTTATTTCATTAAAAGCTACATTTTAATTTCAGAGATCATGCTACAGCGTAGAACGACCCTTCCTCAACTTTAAAATTGTAAACGAAAGACTTGAAAACAAAGCTGTGTTTTTAACATTAAAGCCTTGCCCTAAAATCCACATAAAGATTAAATAAAACAAGATTTCTATTCAGGCGAGTCAACACATTATCTTCTACGAATTTTCCCTTGATAGTTGTAGCCACCCAAAAAAAAACATAACAGAGATAGAAGTTCACCCAAACCCTGTAACCATTTCAACACCCCAAATACCATCTCAACAATCGTAAAATCGTAAACACAAATTATTGGTTTTTCACCTCACGTAGGAATAATTTGAGAAATGCATAACTAGTCAGGGTTTGTCCCTTGATAAAGAAATTACCTCTTAGCTCAATGAATAAACTAAAATACCAAAGGATAACTGGAATTGTATTGAAAGAATAAATGCATATAAGGTCTTCACGCCTAGCTTACATTTTAAACGAACTCATAAACCTAGCTTGAATATAAAAGATTCTTTTAAATATTATTTAGCTATAAGCATCGAAAACACATACAGAGATTTACAAAAACCCAAACGCTACTAGATTTAGTATTAAAAAGCATACATAGCCAAAATAAAATATTAAAACAATTTTATTACATCTACGAACCATGACAGAGATTTAGATAAGAAGAGCTTCCTTCATTTAAAACATTTCTTTCAAGTGCCAAAACCACAATCATCGTTTACAGGATCCAAGTTAGGGATTCCTCCCATGAAAACTCCATACAGGCTAAACACAGAGACAATTACAACTTTCAAATTACAGAGCAAGCCTTAAAAACTTAGGCCATGATTTTCTCCCCACTCGGACTCCGCATCACCAGAAATTTTGAAACGAATCATTCACCCCCATCCATTGAGAAAAAATTCTTTACAGGAAAAACATATGCTTGAGAGGAGAAGTTGGCGAGATGGGAGCGAGCTTACCATGACCTCCATAGCAGAGAAATACCCCCCTTCATGCCATGACCCAAGCTCCCAGTAGCATAGACCCTGTCTCCATGAAAATTCCAAACCTTAGTACCATTGTCAGCAAAAGAAAACAAAGGAGAAATGCATTCAGTAAAACAAAGAAGAGTCTTAGAGTTTACCCCTTAAAGAAGAGGCTCGTTTTCACTCTGTGAGAGTAGGCCCAGGTTAGAGCACCATGCCCATGGCCAATGATGCCTTCATGGCTTCATTTCATGGCTGGAAGAGTACCACAAACCCTACCATCGATTTTTGCATACCAGAGCTCTCCAAACCCCAACTCCAAATAACGAGAATGAAGCCCAAATGAAATCCTACCTAGTTTCTTGAGACCCTAATGCAATCCAACTGGATAGCACTCATTAACGCAGGAGCATTAAAGGCCATCCAAAACCCACTTCTCTATAGTTGAGACTGTCACTCTTATGGAGTCGAATTATTTTAGTCAATTGGCATGTATCCACTTTTGATTTAGTTTGACCTTTAGCACTTTAGTAATATTTTGGGATTTTCATCCTAGACCTTTTACCAACCCTTCTTTTTATAACTAACACTTTTACATAGCTCTAAAGCTTAAAAAAAAACCTACATAAGCAAAAGTAGGAATAGCCATTAGCATAATGCTAAGTAAGCCCAATCATGCCACCAGTTTCCCCAACACAAGCTTCCTTAAAAAACACCCATAAGAAACATACCAGACTTTAAAAGACAAACAGGTATTTTGACAGGCTATTCATACTAACTGAAATATAATTGCAGAGTTCATTTATACATGATTGTATTCCATCGCTTCCTCAAAACTACAAAGTAGCAAATAAACAGTTTCACAAACCATGAAATATCATTTTGTTGACGAGTCTTATATTTAAATTCCAATGCTGAAGTTAGTTTGATAAAATATTTACCAAATAGACGATGTTAGCCGTAAGTGAATTTTTTTTAAATTTGTATAGTTTAGGGACATTACACAAGTTTACTGAGTACAACTAAAGATCCCTAAGGCACTACCTCCACACACGAGGCTCAATCTTGGCGCACAATATTTAATTGGAGAATGACACATGATATTGTAACTTTAACATTTATCCCAAAAACAATTGACATATTTATATATAGTAAAACTTACCAAGCAAATCTAGCCCATGTGGATCAAGTCCTACAACTACTTGAGGATCATCAACTCTTTCTTAAAATGTCCAAATGTGTCTTTGGTGTCTCTGAATGGAATATTTCAGCCAAACTTTTAGTTGGGAGGGTAAGCATGTGGATCCAACGAAAAATTTATAGTAATAAAATATTGGCCTTTTATTGTCCCTATCCCTCTATCCGGCCAGCAGAGGGGACATTAACTAAATCGGCCCCCCTAAATACCCCCCCATATCCATATTTATGAATTTATAACATCTAAAATGCATGTGAAAATATGTAAATTAAAACACACAACGAAAATAACTCAATCCACACACACATAGCATGCAATTACAAGCATAATTTTCACATGCATATAAATAGAATCATTAAACAACAGATAGAAAAGAATACTTGTCTTTAACAAAAGAGATCCGAGCAACTAGCTGTGTAAGAGAAATTTTCCACTCAACTGTAGGCACTCTATCCAACATATACTAGTTTTGGTAAGAGGCCACCAGGGTGAAAAAAACACCTACAGGATTCCCTCTCTCAGCCCACAACCCATTATGCTCTCTATGCTTAGCCAAAATCTCAACTAGAGCTCTACATGGATCTCACTAAGCCATTAAACCCATGACACTCCTTCCAACCACCCCACACAACACAATGAAGGAATTTCCCTTCACTGGTCCACGGTTCCCTTAGGAAATCCAACCCTTACAATGCTTACCATTGTGTGCAGTAAGAGTTTAACCTGATGTGTGTTATTGTGAACCACCTACAACATTAATTCATGGCTTCTCAAGCATACAAAAGTAGTAAAAATCAATGGGTAAAGGTTCCTAGCTTGACCAAACTCTATGCTCACCTATAACCATCTATTTTCCCTTCAAAGTTGCATCTATATCTCTAAATTTTAATTTTTGGGTTAAACAAAGTTTGGTAATGGACATGAACAACAATAGGAAAACTCTACATAGTGTAGAAGCCTGCATGAGGGAATGATCAAAAGAGTGTTGAATCCAAGGGATACGATATGATGGTGAAAAGAAATTTTACAAAGATTTTGACCATAGAAGAAAGGAGTCCTGGATACTAACATAACTAGCACAACCCGCATGCCTTAATAACTACATGAAGTGACCTTTCCCACCAACCTCGCATATGCCTTCAATGATTGGGTTTAATAGTCAAGAGAAGCTAATTGGATCATTAAAGTGCATGGCAACAATTAGATGAGTTCTAAGGTTGACACACGATAGCAGAGGATTTGGTTTCCCATAGGCCCCCTCTCCTCTTCCCCTCTAGTGGAATCATAGCCCCTCTAGTGCTCTTTACACAACCATACTGGACCATTTTATTATTTTCAAACATAATATTTACATATATTTTGAATTGGAATGATAAACCAACCATATGGTCCAAATAAAAATATATACATCATACATGCCTAATCATTCACTAGTCGGGCCTTGGCCTTGAGATCCGCACTATGAATCCATACTAGCATATTTACATCATTTGCATACTTTTGATTAAATACATTCCAAGTCAAAAATAAGGGTATTACCGGCCTCGCCGTAAAACTCTTAAAATCCTCTGAGGTTTTTTGGGTCTTAGTGGTTATTACATAAAGTTCATCCAGAACTATGGTAAGATTGCAACTCTACTCACACCTCTATTAAAAAATATATTTCAATGAGAATGACGCAGAAAATAGTCTTTCTGAGACTCAAAAGAGGCTATGTGTATCACTAAAATCTTTTCCTTGGAATGCAATGCCATGGGTAAAGGCCTTGTAGGAATCCTCATGTAAGAAGGTAAACCATTGGCTTTTACTGGTAGACAACTTTGTGAGTGGCACTTGGGTTGAAAATAAAATTATGTAAAAGAGATGATGGTGTCCATACCTACTTGGAAAACATTCCCAATATCAAAACCAATCATTGCATCCTGAAATAATTTCTAGAAAAAACAACTTGCTCCCCTCATAAACAAAAATGAGTCACCGAAATGTCGAAATATGACTATGAGATAAGAAGGTTCCATTTTTCCCTCTCCTCATCATCACATACTGGTTGAATGAAGTCTGTGATGCGATGAATGGTTGATAGATTCCACAGTTTCCACCAAGATCGAACAAATTCAGCGTGAACCCCATGCATATCCAACTACACTTTTAATAATGATGAGATTTGTTATAAAATATGTCTATATTACATATGTCTACACTACTTACACATGCAACAATCTCTACAATCTCTACTATTGTAATGATGGCTTCTATGGCTGTAGTGACTGATTTGTGTGTCGCTACAAAGACAACTGCCTTTATTGCTTTTTATTACACATAAATATGGCACCATGGCCACCATCATGAAGTGCAAGGACCTTATCAAAGGAAAGAAAATGACTGTATTGGTGTTGGTTAATAGGTTATATAATTTGCTTTCATATTTAGCAAGGCATTTGAGGACTTTTCCATAGCCAGTCGTTGATGAGCGTGAGAATAGTGGCGAGCAAGGTTGGAATTTCATTTTAACTTTACTCTTTTAACTAATTTTTTTATGACTTGATATTTTATCTTGCCCATCACACAACGTTTTAGTGAAAAAATAACCCTTCAATAATGAAGTTTTATTAAAATAAAACTTTAATAATAATGTTTTTATTAAAGAATTTAATTTTCAATTAAAATATATGCTTTAATTTCCAATTAAAGATAACAATAGACTCATTTACCCATGTTTTCATTGATCATGTGCTTTGAAAATCAATGGTGTAAAAAAACAACCTACTAAGAGTGAGATGGACAACTCAAAAGTAACATGTGCCAGCATTCTGCATATAAAGTACATTAAGTGATAAACTATAGAATGCTTTCCGAAGATTAATGCCAGGCCACATGTAATGCAACATATAAATTTTTGGAAGGTTAACATGTTGCATCAATGGTGTAATTGAAATTGTGAAATTTTAATTTTCAATTAAAAGATATTTTTTTATTAAGGATTTGTTGGGTAAAATATATGCTATCTAATTCAACATTTAAATTGTCAACCCGGGAAGGGTGCTTATGAGATGCAAACACTATATGTGTAGAATTGAAGGCTTGAACTAACCTAAGCTGACTAAGGATGCAAATGTGCTAACATGCAACTATATGATTTTAAACTACTTGTATGACTTTCATAATTCAAATGCAAGAATTTATTCTACCTATGAAAACAGGAAACTGATTAACGAATGAAACTATCAAAAACTGAAATAACTGGGAAATAGAATTATTAACTCTTGTTAGGAACCCGTGTCAACCCTTCTCTTTACTATGTTAGTATATTGTTGTTGGACGCATATGCTTTGTAAGTCGACCGTAGTATTTGTTGATCCATAGTTTATATTAGCCCATAGTATTGACCCATAGTATTGGACGCATATGCTTTGTAAGTCGTCCCGTAGTATTATATGTCCCATGGTTTTGACTCATAGTATTGGGCATAGACTTAGTATACAAGTGTGTGTTGAGGTCATTGAAGGCACCGTGAAGTTAATTGTATTGAGCTTGCTCAAAGGAGGTTGCCCCCTCGAAGTGGCCCGTGATCAATATAAAAGTGATTCTGAGTTCTATTATTTCTGATATCTTGTGTATTTGCATTAATTAATTATTGCAGGTTCATCACATCTGGTATCATAGCACTTTCTTGGGCTCGTTGGGTGGAATTTCTGCCAAATTTTTTTCGCATCTGTTGCAAGTTTGGATCTGGGGATAACCCCTATTCGCTTAACTATGGGAAGTACTTGGGCATAAGCCATAAAAATCATTGTGAGGATTACCACAGGAACCCCAAAGTAGCTGGCCCATTGAGAGGAACTGCCAGTGAAATGGGAAACGACCCCTACTTGATTGACTAGTTCCCACCCGTGAGGTAAACCAAGAGCTGTCGTTTGTGGCAAAGCGGTTATCAGTTTTACCTGAGCCATGGAGTGAGGGGTACTGCCCCAATACGTAAGCTGTCAGACAGCATTGGTGGCCGATTGAATCTCCTGAACCGATAGGAAGCCGCACATACCTGGGGTCCATATCTATTTTCAGCTGAACTGTTGCCGATCACTTCCGCTCCAGATCCAGCCATTTTAGATCTATTCTGAAAGTCGTTCCAGATCCAGTCGCCATTTCATATCCAGCGGTTTTCCATCCCTTATGCGCCATTGGAGATCCATCTGTTGCGGATCCCTTCCATGTCGTTGTTTGTTAAATTTTCAGAATTTACTTCAATCTGATCTAGGATCTTAACTGAGAGAACAACATGTACAGCATATCAATCATGGAGACAATAATTCAAGCACACAAGAGACACAAAGATTTACTTGGGGAAAACCATAAAGGTGAAAAACCCCAATAACTTCCTTAGAGATAGATAGAGCAATGATACAACCCAACCGTAAGAGATAGACATATCCTAGCTGCAGATCCTCCTCCTCCATAAGTGCGCCACTCCTCCTTGAGTGCATGATTGAGAAATGAGTGATGAAATAGAGTGCCTTCTGCACTCTATTTATACTTGACTTGACTTGCCTTTTACATAAATCATGTAGGCTCGAACTTAACCACATAACATAATGCTGACTGGGCCGACCCCCAATAGGGTGGTCTAATAACCCTTCGACCCACATGGCCGACCCCCAATAGGGTGGTCTAATAACCCTTTGACCCACATGACTTATACAGGGCCAACCCCAACAAGGTGGTCTAATAACCCATCAAGTATAAGTTATGACACTTACAATATAAATGACGACACTTCCGTATAGAGGAATAATACCATCTCTATAGGAGTACATACAACATACATGTATGAAATACATTCCGAAGTTACATATACATCAACACTCCCTCTTAACTAGGAAGGTATTTGTTAGCACAGGTCTTCTAGCACAAGTCTTCTTCTCTGGATCATCGTCACTGGATAATCATCATCGAGTCATCGTCATCGTCACTACTGCTGCTATCTCAATCAATCTTTGAATCTACTCGTCATAGGAAGTTCTACAGAGCCAGTCCTTTTTCATACTGGATGTAGGCCCACCACCTGCAGGTCTTCATCATCACTGGCCATACTATGGAATCCTCAGGAGTTATCACGTGCGTCACAAAACCTCGAAAGAGCATCTGCCATATATCCCAGGGCAGGAATTACATGCCATAGGCAAAACCTCGAAAGACTATCTGCAAATCTCCCAGGGCCATATTATATGTGACCTCACCACAAAACCTCGCAAGAGCATCCCAGGCTGTTACGAGCACACAACTCTACCTATAGGATCTCCCAGGGCACGAATTACATGTGGTCATGGCAAAACCTCGCAAGAGCATCCCAGGATTGATTACGGGCACACAACCCAACCTATTGGATCTCCCAAGGACATATTATATGCCATAGTACAAAACCTCAAAAGAGCATCTGCCAGATATCCGAGGGCAACGAATTACATGCCATAGGAAAAACCTCGAAAGACTATCTGCAGATCTCCCAGGGCCAAATTATATGTCCTCCTAGAGCAAAACCTCAAAAGAGAATTTTCCAGATATCCCAGGGCAACGAATTACATGCTATAGGAAAAACCTCGAAATACTATCTGCAAATCTCCCAGGGCCAAATTATATGCTCATCTGCACAACCTGATCCACGGCCATAGAGTATCAACCTGATACTCACCATACATCATCCTGATGTACACATGATCATCCTGATCATCATCACTGCAACATGCTGCTGCATGTCATCTGGAGCAACATCCTGAAGCTCGTCATCCATGATCATCCTGATCATATAATGCATCTACCTGATGCATACCAAGTATCTACCTGATACATATCATCATACATGATACACCTGATCATACAATGTATCCACCTGATACAAATACAAATACATGATACATATCACCATACATGATCCACCTGATCATACAATGTATCCACCTGATACATATACAGATACATGGTCCAAGCATCCAACATGATGCATATACAAAAATACATACACATGATCCAACCGATCATATCCAACATCCAACATGATGCGTACATACATATAAATGATCCAACTGATCATATCCAGCATCCAACATGATGCATACATACATACATAAAAATGATCCAACTGATCATATCCAGCATCCAACATGATGCATACATACATACATAAAAATGATCCAACTGATCATGTCCAGCAGAAACCAGAACATCATCCTAATGCTCATCATCTAGCGCTTACATCCACAGCCATGTGAAGGATCCTCCTTCCAAAATGCTTGGAATGGCTTCAGCAAATGTGTCCATCACTTCTTCCTCGAAGTGTCCTCGATATGAAGAACGCCAAGCCTCTCTCTAAAGTACTCGAACTTCACCCTGGCTAGTGGCTTTGTCAGCACATCTACAATCTGCTCGTTCGTCTCAACATACAGGAGCTTCACAACTCCTCTCTGCACCATATCCCTGATATAGTGATATTTGATCTCTATGTGTTTTGACCTGTCATGAAACACTGGGTTCTCGGACAACTTCACACAACTTTGGTTATCACAAAAGATACCAGTAGCATCCAACGGGAGATCAAATAACTCAGACAGTAGCTTCCGTAGCCATACTGCCTCACAACTAGCTGAACAGGCTACAACATACTCTACCTCAGCTGTACTCAGTGCTACGCAGGACTGCTTCCTGCTAAACCAAGAGATCACACCTGATCCCATACTGAAGCAGCACCCAGATGTGCTCTTCCTATCCGCAGCACTGCCAGCCCAATCTGAATCAACATAACCCTGCAGGTTAAACTTTTGATTCACCTCATACTTGAGCCCATAATCCACTGTACCCTTCACGTACCTCAGAACATGCTTTACAACAACTAGGTGAACACTCCTCGGATCTGTTAGGAACTGACTCAATGTGTTCACAGCAAAGCAAATGTCTGGTCTCGTGTTCGTCAGGTACATCAAGGACCCAATCATTTGACGATACATAGAGACATCAACTGGCTCAGATGAAGCATCACATAGAAGCTTCAGATTCGATGCCATAGGTGTGGCCATGGCCTTGCAATCCATCATCCCAAATCTCTTCAGGATCTCTACTGCATACGTCCCTTGTCCAAGGAAGATTCCATCTACACTCTGCCATGCCTCCATGCCAAAAACAAATAGTGCATCATCCACAAGTTCGTCATCTCGAACTCGGCAGTAAGCTTCCGCTGCGTGTCGGCAATCAATCTATCTTCACCTATAACAAACAAGTTATCCGCATACAAAAGTAGTATCACTGGATTGCCTTCCTCAACCTTGTAGTAAAGGTTGGAATCCACTTTACTCTTGGTAAATCCCAAACTGGATAGAAAGCTGTCTATCCTACCATACCAAGTTCTGCACATATATGACTCCCTGTCATGTGTCTCAAAACCAAGTGGCTGCACCACATACACTTCTTCTTCAACTACACCATTCAAGAAAGTTGTCTTGAAATCCATCTGGTTTATCTTCTATCTCATCACTTTTATATTTCTCTATGCTGCCATCTGCAGCATGCTTGATCTGATAGTTCCATTTGGAAGTCACAACAAACTTCCCTTCATCTCTTGGGACTGCATCCCAAACATCATTCTTCATGATTGACGGATCATGGCATTCTTCCCGTATCCTGGGAACTTCAATATCTTCAATAGATAATTTTGTTGCTGAACAAATGTTGTAGTTCTTCTTTTGTAGGAGATGGCATACGATCTTTCCTACACAACAAGTTAAATTGCATGATTAGAAAATATCTCATAGTTTTCAGAACAAATTCTTACACATAAAGAAATATGTCATGCAGTCATGCAATTATCTTAGCCAATGCTTCAATACAACATTTATCCATATCCCGTAACTTTCTAGATGCCTTCCAATCTCTACCAGGACATTGTTAAGAGTGTGCACAAATCCCAACATGTCAGCAAAGAGGTTTCATTCTAGATAAGTAGCAATGGAATGTTGTACAGTGCCATAGGCTACTTACCCATGCATACTAGTAGTATACTGTTCATCAATGCAACTATTCTAATATGCATAATACACACCCTAATTCTAGGAACATCAGTATATACATTATTGAACAGTATTATTTAAACAATAAAATATGCAAGTAATGACAATTCAAATACTTATCTTTGTTTGTTTGTTGGGTTGACTCCCTCTGAATCTTTGCAACTCCATTCTGATGTGGATTGTGAGAAGTGGTCAACTCCCTCTGAATATCTGCATCCTTGTAGAAACTACTGGAGTGTGCTCCCTCTTGATCTTTGCTTCCTGGATTACCTGTCCTTGAACTTATATACATTCTCGATCCCTATGCATGCTTGTTAGTATCATCATTGTGTTATCCTGTAGGTCTTATACATAATCAAACATTCATTAGTATAAACTCAATATTATCAAAACACAATAATCTCAAGCATGTATAGTCAGGATCAATTCAAACACAGATAATAAACATTAGTATTCAAGGTTTCAAGGAAGTCTTCTTTTATTCATACATATTCTTATTTGATCATAGGACTCTTCTGGTTAGTTAAATCATCAATCAAGAGAAGAGATAAAATATGCATAAAACCCGTGATTATTCAAACCTATACCTTCATGATTCTTCTGGTTAGTCATATCATCAATTATGGTAAGAAACATAATATGCATACAACCATGACTATTCAAACCTATGACTTCATGAATAATCATTATCAATAACACAAAAGTATAAGATCCTAACACAAGGTAGGATTCTAGCTTGATATAGGAAAAACATACTTGGATTAGCATGCTAGCTAGTTATGTCTAACATACCCGCATAATGTCTTCTGGTTCTCTTCAGTGACTTGTGCTGGTAACCTGCATATCTCATAGGTTAACCATTGTAGAACCAAGTTATACATACCTCGTAAGTGGATCTTCTATGTGATCCATGACAATGGATGAATCTTTGTCTTCATGTCATCATGATCTTGAACTAGAACATGATTTGTCTTTCTTGGTGTACCTTTCATGTTAGTGGACAACATAAACCTCATACAACACCATAATGCATTAGTACAATCATAAGTGTCAAAACCTTAATCAATGAATATCTTCTATAAGGTAATACGACAAGTCTAGTAATTAATCAAGATTGTACTGTAATGATATGAAGACAAACATATCATAAACTTAACCATGAACAGAATTCGAAACATACCTGTAAGCCTTACCTGTCAAGATTGCTTTTAATCTTCTTATGGAAGGCCTTTGCCTCATCTCCCTCTGAGACAGGAACTTCTTCACTTATGCAGGTGACCAATCCATCTTCCTCTAGGATTAACCCAATCCACTTGATTTGCAGGAACTGGATCTGGAGCTGTAATAGGGTTTGTCAGAGAAACCCCAAAAATTCAAACTTTGAATTTCAAACTTCCGAAAGGATAGAAATATGCACCTTGATGAGCTGATCAAGCTGGTATATTCAGAATTTGAAAACTGCAAAGTTTCACTCCTCAATTTTTCCTTTGAAACTTTCGGATTCACTGGACATGACCTCAAACTAGGGTTTGATGAAGCCCACTCTTCTTCCCAATTAAAAGGTTTGATCCAAAGCTCTAAGCTTCTATTTTTATGAGGAGCTTCCATCTGTGGTCACAGATTTCAAAATTCCCATTTTTGCAGAAGCCCTAATTTTTCACTTTTCTGGTCAAAGTCCCGAACTAGGGTCTAATCAAGCCCAGCCTTCTGCCCAACCAAAAATTTTGATCTTGGTATCTAAATTTTGATCTTGATGAGTAGCATCCAGCCGTGGTCTCTCATTACAAAAATTCCAACTTTCTTCGAAGCCCTAAATTCTGGAAGCCATGAATGATGGTACTCAAAAATAATTCTGTTTTGACAGAAATATGTACCTGATTGTTTCTGGTGTAACTCTGAACTTTTCGATCCACGGGTTCTAAAAACATTTCTTGAGATAGCCCGACCTATTATCTTTCCATCTTGATAGGTCTGACCTCAATTGGATTCTCTAAGAGAGAGTTATGCCAAGTGTCGCAACGTGATCTATTTATGGGATAGAACAGGAGAGCGAACTTGTATGGCATGCCACGTGTCACTGTTTCAACTTCGGCCTTTGAAAAAGTTTCTTGAGATAGCCCAACCTGTTATCTTTCCATCTCGGTAGTTCTGACCTCAATTGGATTCTCTGAGATAGAGTTATACCAAGTGTCTCAATGTGACCTGTTTATGGGATAATACAAGAGAGCAAACTTGTACGGAATGCCCCATGTCACTGGTTCATCTTCGGCCTCTGAAAACATTTCCTGATATAGAACAGTCTGTGTACTACCTATCACGTTTTACCAAATTTCATTTGGATCTTCCTAGCCCAAGTTATGACCTTTTTCCCAAGGTCACCTGATTTTGACTCAGATCTGGAAGAGGCAAAAACGCTATATTGTACAGATCATAAATCACAAAGTACAACGAATTAGAGATTGGCCTTTTGACACAAGGTACATGGGGATTTAATATTCGAACTGTAAGGGTTTCAGATCCGAAATTTTTTCCAAAACGGATTTATAGCAAAATTGCTACGATGACTGGTTTTTGCTATATCAAGGCCCCGCATCGTACGTGCAACAATTGTCATACATGCCATATCATGCCTTCTTTCAAGCTAGCTCTGATACCATGTTAAATTTTTAGAATTTACTTCAATCTGATCTAGGATATTAACTGAGAGAACAACATGTACAGCATATCTACAGCATATCAATCATGGAGACAATAATGCAAGCACACAAGAGACACAAAGATTTACTTGGGGAAAACCATAAAGGTGAAAAACCCCAATAACTTCCTCAGAGATAGATAGAGCAATGATACAACCCAACCATAAGAGATAGACATATCCTAGCAGCAGATCCTCCTCCTCCATAAGTGCACCACTCCTCCTTGAGTGCATGAGTGAGAAATGAGTGATGAAATAGAGTGCCTCCCACACTCTATTTATACTTGACTTGACTTGCCTTTTACATAAATCATGTAGGCTCGAACTTAACCACATAACATAATGCTGACTGGGCCGACCCCCAATAGGGTGGTCTAATAACCCTTTGACCCACATGACTTATACAAGGCCAACCCCAACAAGGTGGTCTAATAACCCATCAAGTATAAGTTACGACACTTACAATATAAATGACGACACTTTCGTATAGAGGAATAATACCATCTCTATAGGAGTACATACAACATACATGTATGAAATACATTCCGAAGTTACATATACATCAACACTGTTGCCGATCCATTTCTGGAAAAAAAAAAAAAAAAAAAAACATGGAGGAAGCACTTGCAGCCATGCAAACCAAACTCCGAGATCTGGATGAAAAATTTCTCACCCTCCATCTTCAGCATTCAGCCATGAACAATAACCTACAGCCAGAATCTTTTGTAGCCACCGGGTTCTCTTCTTCCAGCAATTTTCGTGGGTCGAAGCTTGATTTTCCTCGCTTCAATGGTATTGATCCGACTGGATGGATATACCGAGCAGAACAATATTTCAGTCTACATAATACTTTTGATGTCCAGAAAGTTCCACTTTCATACTTTCATTTGGAACAAGAATCCCTTCAATGGTACCATTGGTACATCAAAGCTCATCCCGAGCCAAACTAGATAGATTTTTGCCAACTCCTTTTGCCACGATTTGGTCTTAGTGCTTTTGATGACTTCACAGGAGCACTCACTAAACTTCACCCAATGGGCACAGTGAGAGAGTATCAGATAGAATTTGAGAAACTGGCCAATCACATAGAAGGATTGTCTGATGAATTCTACAAGAGTTGTTTTATCAGTGGTCTCAAGGATGAAATCCGCTCAGAGGTAAAAATGTTCTGTCCCAACACAATGATGGAAGTCCTAGGGTTGGCTAAGTTGGCAGAGGATAAGATCGCAGCTCAACAACACTCCAAACCCACCTTTGTTCCCTTCAAAAATATGGGTTCCCAATGACCTCCCATCATGCCTGCTCCTCAACCAACTCCTATCAAGCATTTGTCTGAAACAGAGACGCAGGCACGCTGAGAAAAAGGACTTTGTTATAATTGTGATGATAAATTCACTTGGGGACATAGATGTGTTCAACAAAAGCTCTATCTCTTGGATGTGGATTCTCCGCCTGCCTCAGAACTTGATGAAGAAGCTCCAGATATAGTAGATGATCAGGTCAACATTCAACACCCACCTGTTGACACCCCATCTCAAGACGACCCACCCGAGATCTCTCTCCATGCTGTAACCAGTGTCACCACCCCACAAACAATGCGAGTCAGGGGATACTTCAAGAAGCTCCCTCTTACCATACTCATTGATTCTAGTAGCACTCATAACTTCATTGACCCTCAGATTGCCAAACAGGCTGATTTTTTTGTCCATCCTTGCTCCAACTTTGAAGTCATGGTTGCCAATGGGGGCACCTTACCTTTCAAGGGGAAGTGTCACAATGTGCGTATCTCTATGGAAGATTATAACCTGCGCTCTAACATGTTTGCCTTGTCCTTAAGTGGATGTGATGTGGTTTTTGGCGTTCAATGGTTACACACACTTGGCCCCATCTTATGGGATTTTGTGGAACTTTGGATGCAGTTTTCAGTCAATGGGGCACAACAAAAATTAATGGGCTTACAACCAGGGTCTCTCTACATCATCAGTTCACATTGCCTGGAAAAAATCCCTAAGAAGAATTCACATGGTGTGATCACTCAGCTCCATTCCATTCAGATGCACCCATCAACGGTCTCCACTACTTCCTTGGATACATATGCAGGTGTCCTTGCTGAACCAATGAGCTTGCCGCCTTCAAGAGACCTTTCCGGTAAGAATTTAGTCGCATCTACCTCTCAACAGGAACTGATGGCTATTTTGCATGTAGTACAGAAGTGGCAGCCATACCTATTAGCGAATTATTTCTGCATCAAGACTGATCTCCAGAGTCTGGAAAATTTTCTGGAACAATGGGTCTCCTACCCGACACACCTAAAATGGGTTATCCAACTCATGGGTTATCCCTATAGGATCACTTACAAGAAGGGTAAGGACAATATGGTGGCAGATGCTCCTTCTCACACAATTGATGACCCAGTTTCTCTTACAGCTCTTTCTCTGCTTGCTCCAAATTGGTTGCAATATGTTCAACAGGGCTATCTGTTCTATGAACTCCATGCTTCTTCATCAGCACGGCACTCTGGGTTCTTCAAAATGTATGACCGGGAACAATGTAACTTCTTTTGGCAGGGACTGAAAATGACAATTCAACAGATGGTGGTTGACTGTGATACTTTCCATGTCAACAAGGGTGAAACGACACTCCTTTCGGGATTGCTCAAACCCTTGACCATCCCTACGCAGCTTTGGCCAACTATTTCTATGGATTTCCTAGCAGCGCTCTGGTGGTACAATACCACATCTCAAAGGACACCATATGAAGCAGTCTATGGATAGACACCGCCAGTTCTTCTTCCATACACCCTTAGCAGCTCCCCAGTTCATGAAATTGACTCGATTCTTCAAAACCGTGATCAGATTCTTCTCATTCTGCAAGACAATCTTCACATGGCCAGAATTCGCCTGAAACAACAAGCCGATCAGCACCGTTCTGAGCGAATTTTCCATGCAGCTGATAGGGTTCTTCTTCATCTACAGCCTTCCAAGAAATCCTCCCTAACACTCCAAAGGTGTCAGTGGCCTGAAATGCAAACTGAGGATGCTACCGGGGAACCACTCCTTCAGATTCTGCAACAATTTCTCCAACCAAATCTTTGAGGACAAAGCTTTTTCTAAGGGAGATTGGATGTTAGGAACCCGTGTCAACCCTTCTCTTTACTATGTTAGTATATTTTTGTTGGACACATATGCTTTGTAAGTCATCCCGTAGTATTTTTTGATCCATAGTTTATATTAGCCCATAGTATTGACCCATAGTATTGGACACATATGCTTTGTAAGTCGTTCCGTAGTATTATATGTCCCATGTTTTTGACTCATAGTATTGGGCATAGACTTAGTATATAAGTGTGTGTTGAGGTCATTGAAGGCACCGTGAAGTTAATTGTATTGAACTTGCTCAAAGGAGGTTTCCTCCTCGAAGTGGCCCGTGATCAATATAAAAGTGATTCTGAGTTCTATTATTTATGATATCTTGTGTATTTGCATTAATTAATTATTGCAGGTTCATCACAACTCTTTATTTGGAAATAAACTATGCTAGGAATGAAACTAATGAATTCTAAAACAATAACTAATTAGCAAATCAGATATGAAGAACTTAACTTTGGAAGAAGGTTAAGAAGAAGACTAAGGAAGATAATATGGAAGTAGGAAATAATGACAAAACTTAATTAAAAACTCTATGTAACATGAAACAAAATTTAAATTACATCTAAAACTTTTAATTAGAAGCAAGAAGCATTACATTTAAAAAACAGAAGAAACTGGATTCTGAAAAAGCATAAAACAATGCAGAAAGTGTAAAGGTCCAAATGACGATCTGATTGTCTATTCGAATGACAGTCTGGATGAAAGAAACCGATCTAAACAAAAGAAAAGAAGAATTTTGGATGACTTTAATTACTAGCCGGCTGATGCATATGATCCTACTGTGCAAAAGAAGCAATAGGTTGATTAATTAGAAGCTAAACTAATAGAAAAATACTTATATTAATCGTTCTCTAAAGAAGATGAACTATTTCTATGATATGCTAAAGAAAGACTGAGATGGAAGATAAAGTTAACTTACATCTATATGAAGAAAATCTAACAAAGAGAGAAGCTAATGGAACTAATTCTAACTATAACAAAACTTGAAACAACATCTAACTAAGGATTATAAAAGGAAAACTGAAAGTAGACTACAAAACACTATGCTTGGTCGACCATTCCTAATTCTAAACAATAAACTATGTTAGCAGCAAAATGCAGAACTTAACCTACTTATGAACTGAATTCAAAATATTACAGTAAATAAATTCTAGCTATATATAAATTAAGAATTTGAATGTAAACTAAGCAAACTAAGCATATCTAAACAAGCTAACTAAACTAAGCACACTAAACATAAAGCAAGCTAAACATGCTTAAATTTAACAAAGTCTATGATAATATTTTAAACAATATTAAACTATTCTATGTTCTAGGCATAAAAACAAATGAAAGTAGATCATAAACTACCTAAATCATGAACAAAAAGACAACTACTCTACTTTGCATCCAAATCAGAATTATTTCTTATTACACATTTAAAACATATTCTGAATGTAAGCGGTTTTCATCATAATTAAAAACTGAAATAGTTAATCTATGTGTTAATATGAAATGGATTATAAAATATTAAAAGTGCTAAATATGAATTCGAATCCAAACTAATTGCAAAATATAACAAAGTGCTGAAAAAGTAACCTAAACTCTGGCTAATTATTTATGCGTAAAACAAAATACTCGCAATTCTAGGAATGACTGTAAATTCTGGAAAATTTTGTCTAAGTTCGAATGACAGGTAGAAAGGAAGTCTGAACGAATGGTGTGAATGGCCGACCGAATGGAATCTGAAGGCATGAATTGCATAAAAAAAACAAAAGAAAGTTACAGTTTATAAACAACAGAGTGTCACCTCCAGGAAAACAAACTACATGCACACAAAAATGAAATGACTTTTCTACACAAAAGAAGCAAAATGAAATGGATCATTTGCACAAAAGAAACAAAAACGAAATGGATTATCTGCACAAAAGAAACAAAAACGAATTATATGAACAAGGAATTCCACTGTTGTTGAGGGTCCCTTCTCAAGAACAAAGGATATCCCATGCTAAACTAGAAGTGAAATTAACAACTCAACAGAGCTTTTGTATTAATATCAGAAGCAAAGTTTACAAACATTTTTTTGTCCCCCATCTCTCAATTATGGGGGTCTTTATATAGCTTTTACAAAGAGAGAGCAGGTCGACCCTTTCAGTGGTCGACCTCTCTAAAAATAGCAGGTTTCTACAGCCGAAAAAATGGCCCATCAAAACAAGAACACATTCAGAAATGGTCGGCCACGTTTTTCCATTTTCTAAGCAAGTGGGATTCAAGGAACCACGGATTTCTCTCAAATGAATTGAAATTTTGGCAAAACTCTTCAAATGACCTAAATGGGCCTATTCTGCACAAAACCCATGTGTTGTGATTTTGAATTTCGCCTTCATTTTCCCAGGAATCAAGCCCAAAATTGGTTGTCTGTTAAAAACACGTGGACATCCAAATGGGTGACTATATGACCTGTAACTGCAATTAGTTTATAATTTTGATTTCTGGGCTGAATTAGTGTTGGGTTGTTGGCCACCCTGATTGCTGATTGCCAGGTTCGAATTATGGTTGGGTTGTGATTTACCAATCATCCTCCATGATGTTCGTCCCTTTCCATCTTCATGGTGCATTAATTTAGTTTACAGCATGTAAAAAAAACTGTTTCATTATGATCTGTACAATAGAACAATATGCGTTAGTTTCATATGCATTAAACTATGGCAATTATAAAACATGAATATGCCTGATATATATATATATATATATATATTCAAAGAATGATATTCAAATAACCAATGTGATAAGATTTGAAAAGGCACCTGACATGGAGATTTAATAAGGACTTTTAATATCATATCCCACTTTGTGTTTTAGTTTATTTAAATATGAGTGGGTTTGAAAAGTAAAAAGAATTGTTTTAATAATTAAATTCATTTATTTAATTTTCTTCTTTATTTAATTTTTAAATCAATGCTTTAAAACTCATCATCACTTTGTGTTTTTAATTTGTTCATGTAGGATCAACGTAACTAGCAAGAAGTAGAAGATGAAGATAAATAATATGCAATCAAACTCAATGCTAACTTTAGGGTCGACAGAAGGGTTGAATGAAAGGTTGGATGAAGTACCAAAATGTTTATTATTTACCCAATATTGCGTCCCAACAAGAGTTTAATTTCTAATTAAAAGATAACAATTTACTCATGTTTTCGTTGATCATTTACTCTGAAAATCAAGAGTGGAAAGGTGGAACAAAAAAACCTACTAACAGTGACATAGGCAACTCAAAAGTAACATGTGTCGGCATTATGCATTTGAAGTCCATTAAGTGATAAAGTTAGGAAACAAACAAAAGGTGGAACCTAGAATCATTTCTAATGTTAGGCCACATGTAATGCAACATACCAAATTTTTCAAGGTTAACATAATGCATCAATTGTGCAATTGAAATTGTGAAATTTTATTCCGAAGGACTTGACTTAAAATGAGACATATATGTAATATGCCCTTTCTAGAGGAAATTCATTAAAAAACACATTGAAATTGAGATTGTACTATGATGTTCTCCCCTTCCTTTGTCATAAGAAGTTTAATAAGGTTGGTTTTCCAACGTATGGACTATTTTGGATTCCACAACTATTATTGTAGGTGAACTTGCACATACCAAGCTACAACAAATCTTTCATGGAAGTGTTGTCTATGTATTATACATTATGCAAATTTTATGATAAAAACTATTTTTTGGGCACAAGTTTGGCTAATATAGAGCCAGTGATGTGATACATGTTTTCCATTCAAATCGACAACCATGGGATTCAATATAATTCTAAATGTGTTTTTGTGGATGAGGGTCAAAATTTGTACCAACTAGTTCATGGTTCCTGCTTTCTTTTTTGGGCCATTCACTCTCCCTTGGCTATAAATGGATAAGAAGAAATCACTTTCAACATCAAACTTGTTTAGAAGTTTTTTACCCATGAGTAAAAGTAATTGTTTCAATCAATTACTAAGACTACAAGAATAATAAAATGTTATTAAGTTTTAACATATATCAAATAAATCATTTAAGAAAAATGTGAATAGATAAGTGAAAAACCTTGTTCCATGCCTTTGTCTAGTCACAAGTGTTAACCCAACTCAATATCAAAATAACAAAAACAATTTCATGTTTAAGAAAAAACACATAATAGTTTCATTAAAATTTTTTTTTATATATTATTGTCAAATTTAAAAAAAAAATGAAAATAACATCTTACCAAAATTAGTAGCTCCAAGTCTGTGGTAGCCACAGGAGAGCACTTTCAAACTGTCCTGTTTGAAATTCCATAGGTGATGCTTGGTAGATTCGGCACTATGATAAATTGATGACTCTTGGTAAATTCACTAGCTAATAAATTGTTGATGCTTGATGGGTGGATCAGTTAATTCCTTCATTAACATAGAATGGTACCCACCTCTCTCTTGGAGTTGCACTTTCGAATTTGAAAACTGACTTATCGAAGGGCACAAAGTCTAGGGCACTAAAAGGAAGGGCATGACTGGGACAATGCTAAGACAATATAAGAAAGAAAGAATAAATGAAATGAAAGAAAATCCATCCCCATTAAAGGCAAACTCATCCGCCTACTCTTCAATCAAATAAGAAAGTTTCACTCAAATGTGAAAGTTTCAATCTCCATTTTTACTTCTATAATAACATGCCACCTAAGGCAGGCAACTTATAAATTCATACACATATCATAACAAGCCTATTACTAAAAATTAATAACAGTTTGGAAAAATAAAATGCCACCTAAGGAAGGCAACTTATAAATTCATACACATCATAACAAGCTTATTACTAAAATTAATAAGTCCTAACAAATTGTTTGCCTGTTATTCGATAAGGTTTGTTAAAAAATTTAACCCTATTTTGATGGGTAAAATGCCTCATAACGCCGTCAAATTCCATCCCTGGCGAGGGCGGCGTATGGGACACTCCTGGTTGGATTGCTGTGCTTGGTTATGTTGTTGGGGTTGTTGACACAGACCATGTTGTACTTTGAGTGCAATTCGTACCATCATGAGAGCATAGATAATAATTCCGTTTGAATGTTTATAACGAGCATCTACATAGATGAAAAATAATGAAATGTACTTGATTTCATAAACATATCCGGATGAGACAGTCAATTTTAGTCCAGTCTGGTCATTTTCTTTGGCATTTCTATATGATGAACCAAGCTGTAATGCCTTTCTCTCTAGTGAGACAAAACTGACTGACAGAAATCTTCCTTTTACCATGAAGATTCATGGTTGAAGACCCTTTATACTACAAAACTAACATAACTATGATTATACATTCATGGTGGAAGACTCTGGATTATACATTCAGAACTATGATTCAACTAATACAACGTCCATGTATACCATCAACACGAACATCTGGACCAAAGTTTTGACAATATTTCCAACAAATTCACGATCCAAAGTGCTCATTATTATGATAACTTTGATCGGAGAAATGAAATAGTGGCCATGCTTTAAACTTGCCATTGGTACAGTGGAAGACTCATTCTCACAAATGAAAGGCCATGCACACTTATTAGCTGCTATCAAAGAGAGAGATACCAAGATGCTCTACGTCGACATGTAGATGCTCCAGTTGAATACCTCTGGTGATCATGGCAGCCTCATGTAGTTCCCCACGTTATGTACTTCCAAATAGGATTGATAGTATATGCTCTCATGAAAGTTGTAAGATTTGCATACAAAGTATAACACGCTCTGCGTCAACAGCCCCATCAAGTTAACAAAACACAGCAACCCAACAAGGACTGTCCCATACACAGCCCTCGCAGCTATCCCCAGGCCATGGCCACGCTCCTCAACGACTGCGTACCAAAAAACCCCTCCAATACCTCCGCTAAATATCAAGTAAAACATAACGAGCGTCAAGGCCGTGATCCACTTTCCTTTGATGAGATTCTGGCTCTTACGCATGGCGCCCAGGCCGTAATATTTGTCCTCCAATACGGATATAACGCTGGCGAGGTTCCACACCGTGCTTATATACACATCGGCGCATATGAAAATTAGGATTATGAGAACTGGACTGAAAACAAAGCCCACAGAATTCAATTTATAACCTGCTCCCATGGAGCATATTGTGAGCAGAAATAGGGCCAGACCTGCAGCATTGTAAAAGAACAAGAAATTGACGAAATTCCAGAGATAAGTGATCAGCAGGCGATCCCAAAACCTGGGAACGATTCTCAGAACTCTCGCGAATGTTAGATTCTTGGCGTCGTCGGTACTGTAGATGGAAGCCACCGTGTACACCACTGCCGCCGTCGATAGGATCCGGAAAGCATAAATGAAGACTAGTAACGCCGTTACGAACGCAATAAGTTCCCTCGATTCCGAGGTCAAATCCCACAGAGTCCTCTCGCTGGCGGGGCTGCCGACCTGCATCTGATAATACAATATAACTTTGTTACAAGCTATTTTACGGAGCAGAGATTCGGAGATGAAGCTGTGCGCCAGCGTTGCAAAAGAAAGGGGCAACAGCAGGCCAAGAGTTAGCAGGACAAGTAATTTAGTGCATGAGCAGCGGAAGAGGATGTTGAAGGCCTCTCTCACGATTCCAAAGGCGCCGAGAAACTGGAGCTCCTCTGCCTCTTTCACCATTGCTTTTGTCTATATCTGATGGAAAATGTAAATTATTGTCTCTTTTTCTCTGCCAATTTGCTGTGGCTGTTGCGAGCTGTGAGGTTTATCAGTGGCATGCACTATTTATTGAAGAGATAACACTGCAATTTGCAGGCTTCGTTAAGCTCGTTCCGGAATGTATGGGATTCCTGTGGATCGCACTACGGCCATTGCTTTCTTTCACCCGAAATCAATACTTAGAAATAATTAACTATATATAGAAATAATTAATTAAGAAAAAATAATAAACTATCTGGTGCAAGAAAAACCTTTTTTTGGTTTATTTATAGTTAAATGATTTGGATTATTTTGTTTTTTATCTGGTGCAAGAAAGACTTTTTTGGTTTATTTATAGTTAAATGATTTGGATTTTTTTTATTTTATTTTTCAAAATATGATTGGAATGGCTGGAAGCCTGGAATAGTAAATAGGTTTGAATTTATTTTTCAATAAAATAGAGAAAAAAATGATTAAAAAATTGAAAAGTTTTAAAGTTTCAAAGTAAATTGAAAAGTTTTAAAAAATTGAAAAGTTATCTAAATGATAAATAATTATATTTTTATTAAAATTACAAAATTGTAAATCTAAAAAATCTAATATATGTTGATATATGTAAATACTAATCATAAATTTTCTATAATTTCAAATAATTTATCTAAATTTTCTATAAATTAAAATAATTTATCGAGGGGATTCTATGGCGACTCTATGACATTCAATAAACACCTAGCACAAACTCTAGAGATGTGAGCATCAACCCAACGATCAATCCATCCCAGCACAAACTCTATCGTAAGTACAATTTTCGTGAATCAAGAGGCTTTTAGGAAGCTTTATTTTATAATTTTTAATAATTTTAAAATAACTCAAAAAATCCTATATACATTTTTGGAACAAGTATTCAAGTTATAATAGTATTTTCAAATATAATTTATTTAAAACAAAATTATCATTAACCAATTAAATTATTTATTTTTTAAAATATCTAAAATAATTTAAGTTTTTTAATCCAAATTTAGAAAGGCCATTTCTGTTCATTGATTACGTTATTTCATTTAAATTATTCAAAATTTTAGTTACAAGGGTATATATTCATGTAACCATTATATGTGGAAAAGCTTTGAAAAAAACTACATTTTAATTGAGAGTAATAAATTAACTACACACTTTATAAAATATGTGCTGAATAAAATATTACATTTTCAATTAAATTTATAGTTTCGAAAGAATCAATGACACTATAAAGTCCAAAAAAGTCAAAAGGTAAACAAAGAGAGGGTGGGTTCTAGTAGATACAAACAATCAAACACTCCAAAGCTATAACAAACTTCTACAAACAACACAAAACTCGAAAGGCATGTTGGCCAACTGAAAATTAGTAATGGGGAATGAAAATTAGGTGGGATGGGCACTCGCGATGGGGATTTGGGGTTCGAGGAAGGTGAAACAGAGAAGCGGGAAAACCGACAGGATTTTCCTAGGAAAAAATTTTCATCTACTGAATTAACACGTTGATTGCAATCTAACAATTTAAATCTGTGGGATTTCATGTCCATTAAAACATTTTAAACCGATGTGAAATAAATCAATATGGTCGTCTCAATGAGAGTGTCAAATATGATTATTAAGATGACACATGAAGAGAAAAACACTAATGCAACTATGTTCCCTTCTAATTCTACCATCTGTTGAAGAATCGACCCAAATCAAAGTGAAAATGGACCGAATTAAGCTTTGGTGTAACGCGATCGATGTGGTGGCCCTTTCAATTTAATGCAGGGTGGGATAGATCGAGCCGTCAATTGGTTTTCCCAGTCGAAGGTGATTAAGGGAGATCAGGATGTAAACTAACTCAGAGGTTAATTCCCTTATCACCACTTGAGACCACCTTCAAGGGTGGTTTTTACATGGTGCCTTTGGTGAAGATCGACATATGAAGGTGGGCTAATGAAATCATGGCTTCCTCCTCCCGATACCATTTATCTACTTAGCCCTTGGTCATGATGTATGGTCACATGCTCTCTCAATTATTTATGAAAGTTTGACTCTAGAACTTGTATGAAAGGAAGTTACTTCCTATCACCTATACCAATATACAATGTATAAGAGCCAAGCCTCATAGATGAATTATGTGTCATAATTAATGGAAGACATTGGAGTATGTAAGTAAAGCCGAGAAATTGAAGGTGACTCAGCCAAACACTTTGACACTAACTTGTCAATTACTAGCTACCAAGATTAATCTTTGATGCGAAATATGTAACATAACTGTTTTTATCAAATTTTAATATAAGTTGTTCATTTTTTTAAAACATCAAAATAAAAATTAAGGAATGTTGCAAGGTAATGATACCCACTTATGACACATTAGTTGCAATGGCATGCTGGAAAAACATAAATATTATCATTAAAATGAATTATTAGAGGTACCTACAATTTTTTTTATAATTAGGTGTAAAAAGATGAAACGTAGAAAAACATATCACCTTCCGGAATATATAACTTGTACTCATGTAAAAGTGGTATAACCATCCCAAAATGTTATTATGTTAAGGTTGATACGTTATTTTCTCTCTAAAACATAATGCATATGTTTGTGTTGGTCCACCGGTTTGTTATGTAAATTGTCAATTTAAGAGGAAAAAAATATGTAGAGGCGTAGGCAACAGAAGAATCTTGTGCAGGGCTATTTTTCCAAAATTTTAAAAGTTAATTTTTTTTTTTAAATTACGAAAGTTAGTGAATCCGTAAAACGACATGGTCGAGTGTTGGTCCACCATATCATGGTCTGAACATAATCAAAAAAAAATATTAGCTTGTAGGTATTCTTGTACTCTTGTGCAGGTTCTTTTCCGTTCTCGAAATAGGTAAGCCAATCAAAATTTATAGGCCAAATAAGCGACCTATGTTTTTTACAAATTTGACATGAGTGTAGTTAAAAATGAATTAAAAATAGAAAACAATAACAGATCTATTCAAAAAATATATAGTTAGAATCTGCACATAGAGCTCAACAAGTTGTGCAATTTCATATGCAGTGCACAAGTGGAGCATATGCGGAGCTAAGCGTGAAAAACATGAAGTTACAAAATTTGGTGTGTTCTACCATAAATGAGATTGAGCCTCAAGGTTTGGAAATCCGAAGCTAATACCAAACCTGCAAGGGCGCCAAAAAAGAATTGAATCTAGACATGCATGCATGAAAATGCATGCACGAGTAGAGGTACACACATGTTGCTATAGTTGTGTGCACGTGCAGAGGCATGCATACATTGCTATAGTTGTGTGCACGTGTTGTGTTTTACACCTTAATTTTTATCTATCTCTCCCTAACCCCCCCCCCCCTCTATATAACCCCACCCCCCTTCTCTTCCTATCCACCCAATCTCCCCCCCCCCCCCTCTATTCCACTCTACCCAATCCCTCCTCCCTCCCTCACCCCTCTCTTCTCTCCTTCACCACAAGGGTTAGGAGATATATTATTACACAAAATCACTAACTTGCATTATCCTCATGTACATATAAATCTTCATCCTTGTAACCATGAATCCAAGACCCCCATAGCTTAATCCACAAACCCCTAACCATTACGCTCTAGCCACTGCGATCCCTAGTCCCCAGTATAACTAACCATTATACCTCTTGGCCCACTATCATCCTAAACTAGTGTAACCCCTAAAACTCCTAAATACTAACACATAATTATATATATCCCTTAACCCCTATAACCCTAACCATGTAAACCTAACCTCTAAAGTGTCTAGTCAAATAAAAATTAACCCCTAACCCTTATAACCTCTAATTCTCATTAACCCTAAACTCTATCATCAAACACCCAAACCTTAAAACCTATAACCCATAGCCAGTTTAGAGAGATAGTTAGAGATAGAGAGACCTAAACCTTGGTCTCTAGAGGAATATTCTATCTAGAAGGAGCTATGATGATTTCCTCTACTAACCACACATGACCTCTTAATGGAATCATTAGCCTATGATTAAGGATATCGATACGATGAAGTGGTTTTGAGCAATATGTATGATCCTAATCAAGGATTTTGGAATGATGTTTTATGGAAGAATATCGTTCCTTTGGCCACAAAGAAACCATTTAGACATCTAAGGCCATGAAAAATGTCTAAAAGCACCAAAAAAAACTTTACAGGGGTATCCATTGTGCTAGATGTATCCAAGTCTTAGGAACTAAGGGAATTGGACATGGTCAAGGGAGGAGACCTTAGACTTGGGCCTTAAATGAATCTTATATCCATCTAGGGATAAGAAGGTTACCTCCACCAACTACACATGGCCTCTTGAGGTATTATTGTCTTGTGATTGAGGATGGAAGTGCCATTATATGGTTTTGAACTTAGTATCTACATGTCTTAAGGCCTTAAAAATGGTTTTCCAGGGAAGAAGTATTCTGGCCATCAAAGGCTAAGAAGTTTTTATCAACCAAGGCCCATCATATGGTGATCATTGTCGTCATCATCGTCGTCATCATCATCATCATCATCATCATCATATTCTTCATCTTCATAGTCATCATCACCATCTTCATCACCATCATCATCATTGTTGCCATCGTCACCACCACCACCACCACCACCACCACCATCATCATCATCATCATCATCATCATATTCTTCATCTTCATAGTCATCATCGTCATCACCATCATCATCATTGTTGTCATCGTCATCACCACAACCACCAACACAA